>QEPC01015080.1:240713-311492 GCA_003113815.1 Sphenodon punctatus | reverse complement strand
TCCCTCCTCGCTCCATCCCGCCACGCTTGCTTGCTGCTGCTTTCACTTTAAATCTCCCTCCAGTGGTTGTGTTGTTGCCGGTTGCCTGGCAGCGACGCTGCATGCCTTGTCCCTGGCTGGGGCTCATTTCCTTTGACTCCGCCCAGGGATTGGCGTCCAGACATTACTTTTCCTTGGTTCCCGGTGAGGGTCTGTTTGACCACGCTTCCCGGGATATTCCCTCGGCTAGCCCGGGAAGTGTGGTTGAAATTGACCCCATGTGGGTATTGAGCGTGATGAACATCTGGCGCGCGCCGAACAGACGTTCAGGGCCCTTTGGCCCCGCCACGGGGTTGAGCGTGGTTCACTGTGGTTGAGCGTGATCTCGTAACATCTGAAAATACTCCAAGAGATAAAAAGCACCCCCCAAATAAGGACAGAAGCATTCCACTTAGCTTCCATCATCTCCAAGTGTCCTCCCAGTGTTTTGCCTGTCAAACAACCAGGAAAGAGTTGCCCAAGGCTTGGCCTTTTTTGTCTTTCTCTCCTGAAAGTGGGACTTTGAAACCCTGCGATGCCCCTCCTAAATGATAATAACTGTGAGGTGTGGTTCTATACAGTCATCCAGATGTGTAGTGATGGTTTCTGCTCATGCCTTATGGCCTCTGTTTCTTCCGACATGGTGCAGGCTCCACACCACCCACTATGGAAAGCTAATACTGCCTGGAAGCCCTAGAAGGAGGGTGTGCCTGGGTGTATGACCAAAGGGGACTGTCATGGCTGCAGTGTCTCCCCTGCATTGTCTAACCTGGTTGTACCCTAGAGGTATATTTATCAAGTTTCATAGAACAGGCCAGTTCTGGAATTAGGAAACCAGGGTGATCCCCAGGCACCAACATTATGGGATGCCAAAGAACACTTCTTAATGTGCTACTGAATTCAGGTGGGGGTAGGGCTCTGGTGAATTTGGGTTAGGATCCTGCCCCCAAATTAATTATTTTACTTTGACTGGTGAACTGCCTATGGAGGGCTCTGCTGTCAAGGCTCATGAGATTATTGCAAGTCTTGTGATTTTTATCTCTCTCCCTCCCCTCATTTAACCCTTACCTTTTGCCATGGGGTTGTTTTCCATCCCACGGTGGAAAAAAACATGAAAAATATGGTAATTCATTGCTCTACAAGTTTGAGAATTTAAGACATTGTCACCAGCATCTCTGGGCATAACATACTAAAATTTCATCCAGATATCACTTACCTTTTGTCTTCTATAATAAGAAAACTAAAAAAAAAGGCCTGGGGTGGAAAAATAACCCCAGCGTCAATGGAGTTTTCCTAATGGGATGGAATTTCAACCCCAGCCAATGCATTTCAATTGGGGTGGATTTCCACCCAAGCTTAAAAGCAGCCAAATCAACATTTTGAAAGGCCAGTTCAGACTGGAAGATGACATGGAAGGCAAGGTCACTTTAGACAGGCAACAGCAATGAAAATTAACCACTTCATTGCCACAAACATCTCTCAATATTTCCACTAGTGTCTAATAGAAAAAAGTAGCCATGAAAGATTTTTCATTTGCTCACTCCATCTGCAAAGCTTCCTTTCTCACCCAGCCTCCTAGGTTGCAGTCTCTTAGTCTGTTAGATAGAATTTATCTCCCTTCCCATAGATTCCATTTCTCCAGCAAGCCAGAAGTGCCCTCATTGTCCTCACAAACTGACCATAGAAATGGAATAAAGAAAAGCTTATGGTCCATTAGGAGGTAATTAGCAAGTGATAGTCACATCCTCAAGTCCAGGGGCAGAGTGGCCATTCTTCCTCCCTGGAAGATTTTGTATGGTGTGGTCACTGACTGGGGGCTTGCAGGAGGGGAATGAAGGATGGCAGGGCACAGGGCAAAGGTGATGGCAGGCATGCAGGGATGCAGGGGATGGCAGGCGTGCAGGGATGCAGGGAATGGCAGGCATGCAGGGGATGGCAGGCATGCAGGGGTTCAGGCATGCAGGGGATGGCAAGCATGCAGGTGTGCAGGCATGCAGAGGATGGCAGGCACAGGAGTGAATGGAGGCACTAAGGGGCTGGCTGGCTGGAAGAGGAATAGAACACTGGGGAATAGAACTGAGGCAGTGGGGGGCTGGCTCTTGGGGGGCACTACTTTAACTTATATAGATAGTTATAGTTCATAAAAACCATTTTCTGTAGTTTGAATAAAACATAATGCTTTTGCAAAGAAAAACGAGTAGTGTTGGTTGTTATTTATTCATGTGTGGAGCTGGTATTTCTCATAAAACAGACTCTATAATGTCTCTGTGTGTGTGCTGGGCATAGATTGTGTGGCTAGTGTAAAAAAAAAGTTACATTTTTTTGCACACTTTCAATCCCCAGGCCAAAGTCAGCTTGGGGTAGAAATCCCGAGTTGAAAAAACCCATGAATAAATATGGTAATTCGTGGCTCTACAAGTTTGAGATTTTAGGACATTGTCACCAGCATGTCTGGGCATAACATACTCAAATTTCATCCAGATATCTATTACCGTTTGTCTTCTATAATAAAAAACACACACAAACAATGCCTGGGGTACAAATAACCCCAGCGTCAATTTCCTATTGGAGTGGAAATCCACCCCAGTGCAGACTCTATAATGTCTGTGTGTGTGTTCTGGGCATAGATTGTGTGATTACTGTAAAAAAAATGTTACATTTTATTGCATACTTACAATCCCCAGGCCAAAATCAGCTTGGGGTTGAAATCCACCCTATGACAACTCGAGTGTAGTTATTTTTGTTACAAAAGGTAAGGGTTAACTATGTGAGGAAGGTCCTTCCTTTTCCCCATCACACCTTTGCAGGAAAAATGGCTGCAGGGGTGGTGTGGCAGGGGACTATAAGCCCCTCTCCTCCAGGCCAGGTTGAAGAGGGTTAATGCAGGTGGCGGGAGACATAAAAATGCTCTATCTGGAGTGGTTGCTCCACCAGTAGACCTTTGGTGGGGAAAAGGGCATGTGGGGCTTACCCTGATAACTGAATATAAAGGAGGATAAGGGGCTTGGGCTGGCAGTGCAGGAAATGCTCTGGGAGGTGCAAGGCTGGTGTGACCACCAGGAGCATTTCAAAGTCTGGGTTGGGATCAGGAAAGGTGCAGAAGCAGCTGGAATGGGCTGGCCACTGAGCAGCAGAGAGGGAGCTGCAGGAGCCGTGGTTTCTCCAATATTGGCTAGGTGGACTGGTCTGTCTTACAATTTTAGGTTTATAGCCTATCCTGAGACCCTTGACCCCCAGTCAACCCCAAAGACTGAAGACCATGCTTGAATCCTTCTGGTGTCTGATAGGTCAGAGTGGGATGACAGACATTGTCCCTGCCACTTCTAGTAGCATAATAACCAGGTCAGAACCCATAAGTTCAGTGGTCAGTGAGGACTGGCAGTTTGGCATGGTTTTCAAGGCTGCCGGCTACAGGGTTTTGTGGGCAATTGATGTGGAGGTGATATCCTAATTTGATAGCTCAAAAGAGGGCACTTTTATTAGGAGTTCTAAAAGGGGAGAGAGATTCATCACCCTGTAAATGAGATGGCCAAGAGAGGACAGAACAGTAGGAATTCTAATTACTCTTTATGAGTCTGAGACCATCTCATGGGCTCAGTGGTAGCGATGAGGATGCATATTACATAGCACCCCCAATGAGGTGGCCCCTTGTTCCTATAGGAAGCACAGTTCTCACCCACCCAATTACAATTGATGCCATGATGGGTGCTTTTTGCATAGTTATAATAATAATAATAATAATAATAATTAATACAAATAATAATACTTTATTTACGTGACCAATGGTCATTGCATAACAAACGAACATATAAGGAAAACATACAAAAGATGTACAGAACATATAAAAAACCCAGAAACAATATAACTAGAAACAACAGAGATCCAACCATGACAGGTTCCACAAATAGCAAACAAACCATATGATTAAATACAATTAATCAGCCTTCTAAAGGTAGCATGAAGGCTAAAAATAATTGCCTCCGGTTAAAAGCTGAAACCAGAAATTTTGCTAAATTGCTAGTAACTTCTGAGTTAGCATCAGATAAGAAAAACTGGAGCATCCAAGAGTCCGTTCTACCCTGGTGCTTTTGAAAATAAGAAGCCAAAAATTGGGTTCTCACTGCATCATAAAGATGGCAGTGGAGAATAACATGCTGTGTAGATTCCGTGTCTGATATGGAAAAATCCCAAAGCTATATAGTATTTTGGCCTACAAATCTTTGAGAATGCTTTAGGCCTAAGATTCCATTACTATGTAATGCAGCTTGCCTTTTGCTCAAGTAACCTATTAAGAAAATAATGCTGCAAAGCTTTCCAGGAGGTTTTCTGTTGACATCTTTGTGCTGGTTCTTATCTATATCTAATGCTGACACATGTGTGCGTGGGTTTTGTGGTTAGCTGCATTTCCAGATATCCTGCTACACCCATGTGCCCCCTCCTCCCTAGTTTCGAGGAACTGGACTTGCTTACGTCAACAACCCAATAATAAGAAGTATTTTTGTCAGATACGGTTATGTGTGTACATGTATGATTAGATCCCGACCACGTGTGGTTGCTTGTTTACTACTGGGTATATAAGAAATCTCTCTGCTGTAAGGCAGGGTCCATTGGTAACAGTACCAGTGGTCCCACAGCTGTGCATCTGGATAAACCTGATGGAATGTTCCTGCTGCAGCCTCCTCTCATTTCAGCCTGAAAATCCACAACAATGACAAGTCAAACGGGCACAAACGTTGATCGTAGGAGATCTTTTTAAATCGACCCTCCAGCACAACAGTGGGGAAAGAATTCATTCTTGCACACAATAGCAGATATTTCCCCCTCTTGGAGATAGTGGAGGTCAAATAGTTTACAATCACCTGGTGAGCGGGGAGGCAAAAAGCATAGTTCTTTAAATACTGAGAGATTCCTATCCCAGCTATATCTTTCTGCCTACCTAGAGCCTCCATTCTGGTAAGAATTGCCTTCTTGGCAATGTCAGGAGTCTGGGTCCTTATATAATTTTGTGAGAAGCCCAGGGTATTCAAGTACTCTTCTATCGTTACCTGCCATTTACTCTTATAAGAGTCTGCTATTAAATACTGGAAAAGACCAGACTTTGAGGAATCCTATAGCGTAAACCAAAATTTCAGCACTCTAGACCATGCATGCACTTCCCAGTAGGGATGTACGAACAGGTTGCGGTTCGGGTTCGGCCGTTCGGTTCGGTGCGTGCATTTGATTCAGGAGTTCAGTTCGGTCATCAGGTTCGGGTTCAGCTGTTCAGTTTGGTCATGTTCGGTTCGGCGTTCAGAATATCGTGAGAGTGTGATCATGCCGGGAACAGGAAATTTGAGTGCATGAGGAGCTATGTGGTGAGTGAGTGTGTGTTTGGCTGGGTGGCTGTTTGGTTTGTGTTTTTGGCTGTTTTGGGGTGTGCTGCTGTTGTTGTTGTGGTTGGTGAGTGTTGGTGTGTGTTGTGCGTGACTGTGTGTTTTGGGTGTGTGTGGTTTAAAAAAAAATGAAGAAAGCTTCTTCAAAGGTGCTTCTTCCCCGGCTGGGGGCCAACTTGCCACTTGAGGAGGAGGAGGAGGTTGCTGGCACTGCCCCTACTACACCTCCGGTGGTGGTGCCCGGCTCCTTGGAGGAGAAGCAAGCGGAGCAAGCGGCGGCCTCAGGAGGTGCTAGCAGGTTTGTAAACTTTTTTTTTTACTTCCCTACACCCCCTCAATTAAGGGCAGGTTTTGAACATGCCAGCCAGGGGCTTTTTAGTTGCAATCCGTAGCATCCCCTAGCACCCCAGGAAGGGCTAGCATCCCCTAGCACTCTGTGTATGCCACAGAGTAAGTAAGTAAGTAATAAGATTTATTGGCACAGGTTTCCACCATGGCCTACAAAAAACCCCATACATATACAGATAGATTACCCATGCCGCACAGCGGTAATTAAAATTGGTTAGAAATAGTATAATATCCAGCAAATAATAAAATACATAACTCAAAGTCTCTTGTAGGGATACATTCAAAAAGTACCCCTATTGATATATTAGTTGTGGATGTATAAGTAAAAAAAATTGGCAACAACCCAGCCCTTTCCCCTCCAATCACAGACTTGTACAGACTGCTGGCCCTCGGCGGGCTTCCAGTTGGGGGAATCCCAGGTGGCCTACATTGGTTGCACCCCCATTTAATCGAAACCTAACTATTTTGTGCCGTTTGGCTACCAAAGTAAGAAATGTTGCCACTGGGATTTGACAGATTGGCTAAAAAGGTGAGAAGTTATTCCTGATTAGACCCCTTGCCCTCCAACAGAGGGTTCAGCCAAGTCTTCCTTAGGTAGTAGTAGTAGTAGAATTTTATTTGTTTGGCCATCGGCCGTAACAAAGTTTTACAACAAGTTAGTTAAATGAAACTAACAAACAATAATACAAAATATCAAATTTGTGCAAAACAATAACATTTAAAATTCGTATTACATTTTATGACGATACCCTTTCCAATTGTATAACAGCGGCCTTTAACCCCTGCTATCTCTGTGTTCATCCTGCAGAATAGCTATTGTCAACCATACAGCTACCAGAGCTGGAGAGTCTTGCAAAAGACAGAACCTCCAAATACACCTGAGCTCGATGAACCCAGATATATCCCTCCATTGCCCTGTTATCCTATTGAGGCGCCATCCATTGGCCTATGAGTGTTACTCCAACAATATACTATACAATGTTGCCTACAAATGGAGGTATAAATGGAGTAATCTATAGCGCCCCCCCCCCCCAATTAATGGCCTTACCCTTCACGGGGTTTACGGCGGCGACGTTCGGCCCCTGCTGTAACTACTTCCAAACTGAAGCCTTGCCCTTCTCGGGGTTTATGTCGGCATCACTTGACCCCTGTATTCGCTTGACAGTAAGCCTGCGAGCAATTTAAATTTAGTCATTCTGGTCTACATCTAGGCCCTCCACTAATAATGGCCTTACCCTCATGGAGTTCATGTCATTTCATTCATGGCATCAAGGTCAAGCCCCTACTATACCTGCCTCCATTCTCTTACTGTACCCCTATATTAGATGACCTTCACTGGAAACTAACTGTATCCATCTGCCGTGCTAAACCGCATAAATTACTGTTAGGAATTATATGGGCTATCAACCGTCAGATCTCGCAGATTACAACTCAAAACACTCCAACCCTATGCTCTGCCTAAATACGATTGTGTATTACCCTGTTAGCAACCATCGGCCTTTAAATGGTCAAGTAGAGAACCCCACCATACAATAATGCCTAGAAAGAGTTTGCACACAACCATAACAAAGGGTTATAGGCTTAATGATAGTACTACTAATAATCGTAGTAATTAACTCTATAATTCTTGGCCCAGCGGTATCACTACCACCAAACCGAAGTTTGGACACTCTGCTGGCTGGCCTCTGAATACCTTATCTGACCCTGAACTATCCTATACAAATAACAGAATACTCCAAAAGAAATCAAGGTTGGGTTTAATCAGTAGATGTCTTAAAATCCAAAATATTTTGCCTGAGTTGCATTGCCTGTCCTATATAGGATGCCAAATTCCTGATGGTCTGGGGAGAGTTACTAGATATCAACAATGATAGGAGATGGTCCTCAGACACATCCTGATTGTCTTGCATGAATGTGGAAAGGTACTTCTCCCTTATTTTATCATATAGGTGGCAGGAGAAAAAAAGGTGAGCCACCGTCTCAACTGCCAAACCATCGAACGGGCACAGTCTGTCTAAGAATGGGATTCCCTGGATTCTGCCATCAAAAACCTTGGATGGAAGAGCATTCACCCTAGCTCTAAAAATCAGCCTCTTAGCCCTGCTGTTAATATGGGACCCCAGATAGCCAGGAATCTGGCTTTGCCCAGGCAGCCACCTCAAGAATGATTTGGCATGCTGGCAATCATTGATGGCCCCTATCTCCATTTGCCTGTCGATATCCTTAACCCTTGACACAATCTCGTTGCGTATAGCTCCTGCGGGTTTGTGCCTCAGGTAGTCCACCAACAGCCCTATGGAGTTCAAATATAAATTGATCTCCGACATCGTTGGATTTACCCAGGGATCCTTCATCATTTCTTGAATCAACACTGAAGAATGACCGAAGGTAGACTTCCACCAGTACTTCAGAGCAGCTTCCAAGGCGGTGCGAGACCATCTTGTCTGCCCCAGTTCTAGCCTAATTATAGCATGAGGGGTACCTGGAGCATTGCCAAGTATAGCTGATAAATACTTGGCCTGTATGGTATCCAATCTGTGGCCCTCTGACAAAGCCCACAGTTCAGCCCCATACCGCAATTGGCCCCCTATCCTACTGTTAAATACCTCCAGGGCTGATGGGATTGAACCTCTGCCCTGCCGCATGAAGAAAGAAATAAGCGCAAGTATTGGTCCCCTCGCTGCCTCTATGGCCCGCTTGACATGCTCCCTCCACCTACCTGACTTGTGGAACAGAACTCCCAAGTACCGATAGGAGGAAACCTGCTGGAGGGGCTGCCCCTCTATCCTCCAATTGTACACCTTTCTTCTATTTGAGAAGACCAAAACCTTGGATTTGGCACAGTTAATCGACAGTTTGTTATTGTTGCAAAATTCAGCAAATGCTACCATCTGCCTTTGCAAGTCCACTTGTGTCTGGGACATGAGCACCACGTCATCGGCATACAGAAGACACCCAACGGGCCTGTCTGCGATCTTTGGGGGGGAAAACCTTGTACCGGACATTTCTGGAATGATTTCACATATGAAGTAATTAAAGAGGGCAAGGGCCAGAACACAGCCCTGCTTAACACCCCTCTGAATGTCCACTGGATTGGTGGAATGTCCCAAAAGAGCTACTCTTACCACCAAGGAGGAGTCGTTGTATAAAGCCTGGATTAACCAGCAAAGCCTTTTGTCTATCGTAGAACTCCTTAACTTCCCCCACAGAATATCCCTGTCTATGGAATCAAATGCAGCCTGCAAGTCTAGAAACGCCGCAAAAAAGGAGTGGTTCTTTGCCCTGTATTTGTTAACCACATGGCTGAGTAACATACATTGTTCTATAGTGGACCTTCCCGCCTGGAAGTCTGCTTGCTCCGGATATATTATACTCTCCTGTTTGGTCCAATGCAGGAACCTTGCCAATAGTGTTTTGCCATAGATCTTCCCCACAACACAGAGCAGACTAATTGGCCAATAGTTTGCCGGATCTGACCGACACCCTTTTTTATAGATAGGGATAACTATAGCTCTCAACCACAACTTTGGAATTTTGTTTGTGCTGTTGATTGCCGTAAAGAGGTGGGCTAGGAGTGGTAACCACCAAGCCTTGTTCTCTTTAATAAATTCAATATGAATGAAATCTAATCCGGGAGCCCTGTGGTTCTGGAATGAGCTCAATACTGTGTCAATTTTCGTCTCCGTAACAGAAGACCATGGATAAAGATCTAATAAATCATTGGCAGCTGAGTAGCTCGTGTTTCCCAACTGTCCAGAAAATATAGCACGAAAGTGCTCCATCCAGGTAGAAGATGATATTGTACTTCCAAGTGGTTTCCTTATCCTAGATGTTCCGGAGTTTACCACGGACCAAATTTGCCTCACATCCTTACTATCTGCTGCCTGTATTAGAGCTACCCACTGCTGCTCACCGAATAGCCTCTTCTTCTCCTTCAAGAGCGATTTATATATGCTCCTTGCAGCTATATACTCTGTGGGATATCCTTGACTCTGGACCTTCCTGTATTGCCTGTAGCAGTAGTTCAATTTAGCACGGGCTTGCCGACATTCTTTATCAAACCACCTAGCCCCGTTGGTATGATGGGATAGCTGGTAGATTCCTGAGTGACTTTGCATATACTGAATCATCTCAGCACTAAGCTGATAGTATTGATTCAGTGTTTCCTCTGGATCGGTGGATAGAAGAAATAGATTTCTTTGCTGCTGAACCACAGGTTGGTTAATGTAGGCAGCTAGACAGGATTCCAAAGATCGATCCCACAGAGGGGGTTTTAAGATGTCTAATTGGGGCTCCCCTAACCCATTTGGAACTTTACTTCCAGTGGAATGATCAGCAGCTAATACCACCTGCAAAGGCAGATGGTCACTAACTGGCCCTAGCCCCACCATAAAATCCCTCAGAAGTGGAATGATCTCGTAAGGGACCGGCACATAGTCCACTATGCTGGAGCCCTGAGTTCTGAAATACATAAACTCTCCACATGGGTCTCCATAGCCTGTCCCATTCAGGACATGTAAATTGTAGGCAGCCATTAAACTAGCCAACTTAAATTCAGATGAGTTTATCTGGGAGTCTTTAGATCTCCTTGCGCTAAGAGAACCAAGATGATCAGTCATTGCTAAATTAGGGAACGCATTGGTAATCGTATCTCCATCCCCCAACCTGGCGTTAAAGTCTCCTGCCACTATCAAATATGCCTGTGGGTATTTAGACATAATTTGGTTGAATATAGCCTCCAAATTATCCCACTGGACTTTTCTAAATGTCCCTGCATTGCAGGGTGGGATGTAAACAGTCAGAAAAATTAAATTTACCTTCAATGAGCTTATCCTAAGACTAAACCCCAAGGCCAACTGGGACTTGATAGGCAAAATGTCTGGTTGGGGTAATTCCTGGGATATAAAACATCCCAGGCCACCACATGCTCTGCCTCTTGTATGATGCTTAACCGCTGGTATATTGATAGCTCTATATCCTTCTAAGTGCAAGGGATCAGTGGACCATGTTTCCTGTATTAAAATAACATGGTGTCCTTTTATAAAGGCCAAGAAATCCGGGTCATTTTGATGCCTCACCCAACCTGCCGTGTTCCAAGAACAGATACGCAGTCCTTCCCTGCACCCAGACCCCAGATGTCATAACGAAAGGGACTGTTTAGTAACTGAGTTATTATTCACAATTTCTTGGTCCAAAGATTGGGCCACGGATGGAACATTAGCGTGGTGCATCTGACCCACTTGACTCTCCTGTCTTTGGAATGCTAGGGGGAAGCTCTGCTACTTGAGTCTCCTCCACAGGGATCCTCTGAATCATATCTGGCGGCTTCGACTGTGAGGGCCTCTGTCTGCCAGCTACCTCATCGCCAGGATTCCCACCCCCACTACTGGGGGCCCTTGGGGATAGTCCTAGGTTATCCTTCTCCCGCAACTGGGGAGCATGGTTGCCTGAGAGATTTTCACTTGGACTCTGACTTTTCTCAGCTGGGGTGACTGATCACAGCTCTTCTTCTGGGTAGGTGGATTACAGTGTCTTACCACCAGGGGCTTAATTTCTGTGCTACTTAAGAGAATCCCCTGAAAAATCCCCCAAGCCTCAAATGATCTCCTATGGGAGTTCAGAGCCGTCACCAATTCCCGGGACTTAAAATGAACAACCACCCGTTGTAAAAAGGGGGTCACAGGTAAATACTGAATCTTGTCTATTTGCCCAGGTGGTACCGATAACCCGGAGAGTTGAGAGATAAATGCAGAATCCTAGCTTTAGGCTGCCATATGGGGGTGTATCGATTATGGAAGGAAACTATACTAAAGGTTATAGCATTGGAAACCTGAATGTATGGAGACCTTTCAGCTGCTAATGAGAAAGTGCCTATGGAGGCTAGGTGCCTAGGGGAGCTAGTGGGTCCCTCTTCTTGCAAATGGGACTGAAGAGCCCCTGTGCAACTCTCTGCCCTCATATGGAAGCAAGCATTCTCAACCCTTGGGGTTTAAGTTAGGGCATTGATTAAATCCATGGCTATATCCAATTTTTGGCCTTGTCCCTCAAGTTGGAGAAAAAGAGAATTTAATTGGACATACAATTTCCTGACCATATCCCCCACCATAAGGCATTGATTGCCCAAAATCTCTGACATAAATCCATCCCCCCCTGTCGAGCCTGTCTGAGTATTACCTTCCCAATCCAGCTGTTGGTCTATAGGGGGAGGATCTAACACTTGTTCCATAACCGCATATGAGTTGTTACTGGAAAGGGGGGGCCTGTAGGGACCTGGCAGTTGTTGGACAACCTGCTCCAGAGGCTTGGCTGAATCCTGGGATAAAGTCGGTTGCTGTAATGGGAGATGATCCTCAACCTTGGATGAGGGGGTATCTCCAGATTGTGTTCCATGGGGCAAGGAAACATTTAACTCGATCAGCACCCCCTGATTAGGACTTTGCTGGGTCATATGGAAGAAGTCCTCTAGTTTGGCCTGTTTAGCCACCGCACGGGCTCTTGTTGTTACCCCCTGTGCATTCCTCCTTTTGGGCATTGTAGCTATACCTACTGATTATAATATGCAACCGTTTAGTTGTCATACCCTGACTCAGCAAATAATAACCATCAGCTGCCACCCCGGCAGACAAACAATTTCCACCCGCCCCCCCACTCCAACCCCCCCCTCTCTCAAGCAGAGCTTACAACCCTTTATGCCCTGACTGTCCCCGAGGGCTGCCTCACCCTTTGGCCGTGGCCCGTCGACTTGTGGTCGCGGCGGGCGGCCTGCAGCTCCGCCGCCGGCAAAGTTCTTATATGTCCCCAGCACAGCTTCCGATGATTAAGGTAAGTGTGGGAGGGGCAGGTAGGGGGAAGGTGCCCAGGTGCTAGCTTCCCACTCATGGAGACAAGCTTCACTCTTTCTTTCCCACAGGTGGAGATTGTACCTCCTTGGTCGAGGGTGGGGATCAGCTGGCTCAGCGAGGACTCAAGCGGAAAGGGCGGATGGCAAGTGAATAGTACTCAAGCCACTTCCTCAGGTGGACATAATATGGGCAGATAAATATTTGGTGCTCCAGTGACTCCACTTCTGACAGGGAGCATGTGCATTTGCAGTCCTGGTAGGGGACTTTAGCAAATCTGCCCTCTACCACCATAGTTTGAGTTATGTTAAAACAAAAAAGAGTATACTGCCATCTCAACTGAGAGCTCATTAGAATATCTAAGTAAGGTTCTCTCTTAAAGGAGACCCTACTTACACCTAGGCCTGGAGCCACCTTCTAATCCCTAAGGATAGCCTGGTGCGCCTGGAGCACTATATCTCTAGATCTCTGTTGGACAAGAGATCTAATACCAGCTAGAGATTGACTGCCCAAATAGTGGAATTAAAAGCCCAATTTGTTCAACGTTACTGCAACATATTGAATCCAGGGATACGACCTGGCTCCCTCATGCTGAAGTTCCTCCCTCAGGCAAAGGGATTGTAGAGAATGGGGGGGGGCGGGGGGCAGACTAATAGCTTGACCCAGTATCTTATAAGGGTTAGCCTCATCTGGTGCTCTATCAAGAGCATGTTTAATTCAGCTCTAACGGCTGCCCCTGGAGTACTAGTCTCCACTTTTAGTATTCTTCGAAGAAAATAATTCTGAACCCGTTCCAATGTCACATAGTCTGGGAGTATAATACGGTCAGCTCCAGAGAACAGTATAGGGACAACTTTCACCTGAAAGACTTCTAATATCATAGAAACGGATATGCCACACGAAGAATTGTAAGCCTTGAGCACTGCCTTTGTAGTGACACGTGACAGTCGAGCTCTATTGTTGACCTGTTGGGCCCATGTACCCCTGGTGGTGAAAACCATACCCAGGTATAGAAATTTATTCACCACCTCGATGGTCAAGTTGGAAACTGACCACTTTACATTCTTTACATTCTTTACATTCCCCCCGACTATCAACATCTTAGACTTTTTTGCATTGATCTCTAATCCATTTATTAAGGAATACTCCGCTAATCCTCTGAGTGCGGCTCTCAAATCCTTCTCCATCTGGGCAAATAGAGCCAGATCATCGGCATACTGTAATGCGTAGAGTGGGTAGGCCTGAATTTTTGGGGGATATAGATTGTATCTCTTGACTGCCACAATTAAATCTGTCATGAACAAATTAAACAAAAGAGGGGTGAGCGGGCACCCCTGCCGTACCACTCTTTGAATAGCAATTAAATTGCTAGATTCACTTAGTGACCGCCCCTTCAAACTAGCAACGTTCTGCTCATGAATTGCAATCAATATGCTAAGCAGAGAAGGATTTATGCCATAATCCCTTAGTTTGCTCCAAAGTCGATGTCAGGGGAATATGCCACAGAGAGAGAGGGAGGGTACTGTAGTGTGGGAGGCTCTGGCACAAACAGCACCCCCACCCAAAGATGTGCCAGGCTAGCAAGGGTCTCCACTCTCCAGTTGCCATCCCATGCCCTACACACCCCCAATTAAGGGCAAGTTTTGAACGTGCCAGCCAGGGGCTTTCTAGTTGCAATCCGTAGCATCCCCTAGCACCCCAGGGAGGGCTAGCATCCCCTAGCACTCTATGTATGCCACAGAGAGAGAGAGGGAGGGTACTGTAGTGTGGGGGGCTCTGGCACGAGCAGCACCTCCACCCAAACAAGTGCCAGGCTAGCAAGGGTCTCCACTCTCACTCCAGTTGCCATCCCATGCTCTACACACCTCCCCCCCCAAATAAGGGCAGGGTTTGCACATGCCAGCCAGGGGCTTTTCTAGTTGCAATCCCTAGCATCCCCTAGCACCCCAGGGAGGGCAGGATTTGCATGTGCTTTCTAGTTGCAATCCCTAGCACCCCAAGGAGGGAGGACTAGAGGCATCATCATCATAAATGCATGATATTACTTTGGTGTTCTTAATGTGTTCCCATTTCAGAGAGGAATTGGATGCCGTCCCCAGCACTGGTGCCAGGTCAAGGAGGACCAGGACCCCTAGGCAGAGGTTGCTGCCATGGCCAGTGACACCCCCAGACATTGGGCACTGTCAGTCGGATATCTGGAGGTTTTCTGACGAGGGTGATGGAATTGCCACATGCAAGATATGGCACGGGCACTGGAACAACAGGCATTGAATTGCCCTATGACCTGAGCTGTTAGGAATGAAAGTCCCCTGCAGAGCGAGATTGGCCACCCAGTCCATCCACTTGTGGAGACAGAATGCAGGCAGGGCTTGACAGATCATTGATCTGACACAGTATGACACTTCTTATGTTCCTATCTTTTTATGATCTTTTTAGATCTGCCACAAAATATTCCAGCACCAGAGGGAGGGGACCACATCTGGGCTTATCACCCATATCGAGCAGAGGCATGGCCTGAAAGTGAGGCGGCAGCCAGAGGACTCCGATGTGGCCATGGAGCCCCAGCGCCAGAAGAAGGGGGGAAGGCAACCCATCAGCGAGGGCATGTATGCCCTTCCCCCCCTCCAGCTCAGATGTGGAGCCCCCCCCCCAAACAGTTTGTGGTGGCAAGGGCATTTCGTAGCCTGGTGCAGGGGACCAGCCAGCACTTTGTTGCTGACCTCCAGGTAATTGAAGACCGACTGGTGGAACAGTTCTAGGTGGTCGAGTTGAGGGAGAAGAAGGTGGAGGCATACTTGGAATACATCTCCAAGTAAGTCTCCACTGAGAGGGCCAACCTGGAGTTCTTCCGCCAGTTGGTCTGCAACTGGCGGGTGGCCATGGCAGGGGCTGTTGAATATGCTGTTGAACATGGCTATGAAATGCCGGCAGGTGAGGCCCCTGCCCCTAGGTCCCCTCATCTCATTACCCAAAGAGGCCTATTTGACAGCATTTTTAGTAGCTGGATATTTTCAGCTCATAACATAAGGCTCTACTATTAGTTGTATCACAGTAGCACCTTCTAACTGAACTTGGAATACCCTTATTTTAGTTGCTGTATGAACTAGAGAACCCTATGACCCAACTGGTCTGATTAAGGTTGGGTCCAGCGTTCTGTTTGTCCAAGCCCATTGAGCTTAGGTCAGACTTCTTTACTGCAGGAGACCCTGTCTTTCTAAGAAGTGCAGTGATGTCACAGCACTCCATTGGATGCATGGCCACATTAGAAAGAGGTGGGAGAACTCCTTTGCCCCATTCCTTTTCTAACGTAACTCTGCCCCTTTCAGAGTGTCGAGATGTCAGAGTACTCTGTGGGGTGGGGAAATAGGAATGGGCGAATGCAGTTCGGGAGTTCAGACCGAACTCGACCAGTTCAGTCGACCGAACCAAACTTCTGAACCAAACTCGATTTTCGAACCGAATTTCCGAACTCGGTTCTGTTCGCCCATCCCTATGGGGAAGGACACACTGGGTCCAGGCTCAGAAGAGCATGGCTGCATTTGGTCTGGGCTTAACTCAGACCCAAATGTATGGTCCAAGCGGGGTTTACAATGAAGACATACTAAGGCCCAGGCCCTGTCCCAAAGAGGCTGCAGCGTACATTAGCACCCAAAACCTTATCATAATTTTTTATATTTTTTAAAAAAATTATCAAATATTATATGTATCTATCTATACTACACTAAATTTAACCTCTATTTAACTATCTAATAACTATTATAAAACCTATGAAACTAAATATTGGAATATAAAAAACACACTCTAAAACTAGATCACTATATCTCTATAAACTAAGCTAACTTAACTGTAATAGCTAACTATAATCCTAACTAACAACTAATCTCTCTCTCTATATATATATATACAATATTGCATAGGGATGGGGGCGGGGGGGCACAGACAGCTCACAACAACACAGGGAGGGGTACAGAAACTGAAATAAAACCTAAATCAATCTAATCCTACACTAATAAATCAAAAACCAGGGGAAGGGAATGAGGGATGGAATATGGAGGGAGAGGGAGAGGGAAAGGAGTGGATTCAGTGGAGGGTAGGGAGATAGAACACAGGGAGGCATAAAAAATAAAAATAACTGCTAAATCTATCTAATATAATCTAACTAAATGATAATAGGGAGGTAGATCTGTTGGATGGGTGAAATGGGAGGAGGATTGGGAGTGAATGAGGGAAGCAAACTGCTGGGAGTCAGGGAGCCTTCTGAAAACGCTGCTGACAGATCAGTGACTGACTCAGAAGGTGTTGGAAGCGGGGCAGGGCAAAGAGTTTTGTTACTTTCTGCTCCTGCCTAACCCCAAGGCCCAATTGGCTCTGTGCAGCCTAGCCCCTGGCCAATCGCAGACTGTGAAGCCAGTGTTCAGATGAAAAGGAAAGCTGATTGGGTAGGCTGGCTGCTACTCCAAGCCTCTCCACCCCCCAGTACCAGGAAGTCTGCTCCACAGCTGCCTTCCCCTCCCTGGGCCTTCAGTCACGTTTTTCCCGCCTAAACTCAACCAAACATGTCCGAACAAGAACGAACTGTTTGGTCGGTTTGTAGTTCGGTTAGAGTTTGGTTCGGTCTGTTCGGGTTCGGTTCGGAAGTTTAGTTCGGTCGTCCGAACAGGCCGAATTCTGTCTGAACTCCGAACTTCCGAACTGCGTTCTCCCATTCCTACTTCCCAGATAAGTTGTCCTGTTTCCAACCTCAGGGCAGCACATGGTATACCATTTGGGGCTCTCAAAAGTGTCATAAGGAACAGAGATTGTATTCCCTCAACCTTACTGTTCGGGGAGAGGAGAGGGTTTTGCATATTTTGAATCTTCCTGAGGGTTTATTTGGGTCACATTCATTTTGTACAGTTGCAGCATCATCAGCTGCTGGGATGTTTTGGTGAACTGGATATCCGAGCGGTGGAGGGCAGGTGGAGCTCTGGGGGGTTTGTTGTATAGCTGCTAGGGATGGGATTCCAGAACCAATTTCAGTGTTGGTTTTTTAGGTTTCAGTTCTCCAAGAATTTTGGTTCTCACTTCAGTTTCTTTTCTTTCTTTCTTTGTTTGTATTGAATTTTTTTGCATTGGGAAACAAAAACAAAAAAATTCAAGGCAAAAAAACCCCTGAAACAACCAAAACTGAAATGAGAACCAATTTTTTTCATAGAACTGAAACAGCCATTTTCAGGTCATTTCAGTCCTATCTGAAACCAAAATTTCCATTCCTAATAGCTGCTCTCTCATGTCCCCACATGGGCAACTTTCAGGATCCTATCAGATAAACAGGTGTGGGGTTTTTTTTCCTCGTGTATAGAATGTATAACAGTTTTTTACTCAATTGGTTATGTAACCGTTACAGGAACAAGGTTGGAATCATCTCAGAATTTGGTTGGATGGATCCTGGGACATTGCATTGTCTGTTCTGCAGTCAAAGCAGGGATGTGCAATTCATATTGTTTTAATTAATTACAAAAACAAATGGATCCCCATTCATTTTTGTAACTATGGTAATGAAAACAAATGAATAAGCAAACAACATTTGTAAAATATTTTAATTAATACTTAATAATTAAAACTGAACAGGTCATTTACAAAACCCCAAGAAAAAAAAGAGGATGTTGTAAACAAAAATGAAAACGAATGATGTGCCTTTGCAGATCACTAGCATCCAGATGGTACCAGTTGGGGTTCACAGCTTGCTCTGACTGACAGAGCTGAAATTTTGTAATGGAAAAGAGGACATGTTGTGGGCTCAACGTATGGCTATGGTAGAAGACAAGGACTCTGTCAGACATAATAGTCAGATACTAGAGGGGAGAATGGGTTTGGGCAATGTTCTGGCTTAGACCTGTCTATCAGGATAAGGCAGGACTGGCTGCAGTTGCAAGAAATATTCCCAGGGGTGCTGTACCTGGTGGAGTGTGTGTGTGTGTGTGTGTGTGTGTGTGTGTGTGTGTATTTCAAGGGGTCCCTGGAACAGTTTAACAGTTTGTAGGAAGCAGTCTAGTAGCAAAGGTGGGGTCAAGAATGCAAAACATAAGCTGGCTGCTCTGGTGGTGGCAGTTCAGTGCTTAAGGAAAAGAGAAAGCAATGTAACAGAAGTTGTAACTGGAATTATGGGAACTGAGGAACCTCCTTACGAGGTGATGGAAGAGGTAGGTGATCATGGATAGCAACCTTGGCTTCGCTCAACCCTGTGGGGTGGCAGGGACTGCACTGCACTACTAAGAAGGTTAAATGTGGTTCCTAGTGAGCGCAAGAACTGTCACCCTTTTATCAAAACCCTATCATAGGGGGTCCGGACAGTTGGAACAGAAATGGGTGGGCAGAATCCATTCTGGTGGTTGGAATTGAAAATGGATGGGGAGAATCCATTTGGATAAATGAGCTCAGGCACTGGACTTGTAGGTTGAAAAAGGGTATGGTTTGCTGGTTGCATAGTTACCCCCCTCCCCTTATTCCCCCAGACTGCTATTCTGAATTAATAAACACCCTTTTTACACGGGCGACACCCAGAGTGTTCTAGCATGGGTGCTACCCGTGTAAATCCCATGGAGTTGGGTCTGCGCACTCCGATGCACACACATTCTCACCCATCCCCACGCATGGAGGCACCAGACAAAATGCAGGTGCCTCCGTGTGTGGGGATGCATGAGGATGAGGGGGTGTCCTATCCGAACCCTCCCCACACCCACCGCATGCAAACCGCAGTGCACCCCCATGCAGCTGCGGCCCATGTAAAAAGGGCTGGCCAGTCTTACCCAATCTCAGTGCACACCGATCTCCACCCACTACCTCCCATCACGCACGCACAGAATAACTGGTGTTTTCACCAGTTGCTGCATGCATGGGTGATGGGTGGATGTGGGTGTGCATGCATGTTCGTGGGAGCACGCACGCAAGCGTACACACACCGCCGCAGATTTCACATAAGAAGCACCCATGCATGATCACCCCATAATCCTGGGTGTTCATGAGTGTGTGGCGCCAATGTACAAAGGGCCTCTATGTCTGTAGCATCTTTCTGCATCATGGACGATAGCGGTTTCTCAAAATCATGAAAATCTCAAATTTAATTTTGAAAAATAGCCCTTTGGTGGCAGAGAACCTGACTTCAGAGTGCCAAAAAGCTCAGAAATTGAAAAGTACCAATATAATCATTATAACCATTTATTAGTGACTCAACGAAGAATTTTTGAATATTTAACTTCATGCCTCAAATGAAATTATAGAACTTTTCCGTTTCTTAGGTCATTTCTTTTACACCACTGCATAACTGTGAGAGATTAGAATTTTAACTTTTTTATCCGTTATAAATTATATACTTTCTACTAAATATACATTATTTAAAATTTGAGGAAGGGATTGTAAATAGGCTCTATGACAGGAGAGCCCTTCTGCTAGACAGAAGCCATTTGGACTCTGAGCAGGAATAAACACTAATCCTCATAGATCTGGGTTTTTTTCCGAATCAGGGAGGTAAATGCAAATTCAAACTCACCCCAGGCCTTGATCTTGAAACCTGTATTCATGTGCTTAACTCTACACCCACATCCAGTCTGACTGAGTTGAATGGAGGTATGTACATGCATAAAAGTAAGCATGTGTGTCTGCACAATCTGAGTCTCACATATAGTCATAAATTTTAAATTATAGGCTGTCAAAAGTCTTGTTGTGAAAAGGGTAAGAAACAAAGGGAATGACTTCACATTTTTACCTGGTGAAAAGTGTTTTGCCTGTGTGTATAATTAGAGGAGCAATAGTCCAAAGCATTTTAATATTACAAAATTACAGACTTTTCAGCTAACCTAATTTTTACAATTTATCTCCCTCGGCTCTTCGCAGAAATTAGAAATCTCTTTGTGAAAGTTAAGGTCATTGAATATGCTACAAAGAGGTGAAATCAGTATTTTTGTTAAGATGGAAATGTTGGGAATAAAGCAATAGAAAACTTTGGCATTATCCATGTCTGGCTGCCTAGAAAACAATACAAAACAGAAAAGCATTTAAGAATAGATCAATGATTAAAATTAAGAATCAAAGCATCCACCAAAGCTGCTATAGAACATGATAGCATAATACAAAGAATTCTTAGCTTAGTTTTGTTTCCACTGCTAAATAAATAATTCTTCCCATCATCTATATTAGTTTTCTCCACAATGAAGATCATAAAATGACAGCCATTGTTACTGAGCTGTTTGCTGATTGAAAGGGAACTATAGTGGCTTAAAGTCAGGCGGCAATATGTCAATAAAATGACTGTACATGGCTATTGTATTCTGTTTTTACCAGACAGCACTTCAGGTGATATAAGCAAGTTACAAGGACAAATGGTATACTTTACAATAGAATTTTGGTCTTTCAGTGGAAGCTTCGGTCCCATTATCATTCATTATCTTGGGTCTTCATGCTGTAGCTGATATTGTTGCATTATCAAACACATATCTGCTTTTCTCTTTTTTCCCTGGAGCTGAAACAACCTTTTCACCTGACATCTGATCTCTTTTAAACAAGCACCTCCAAGCTCAGAAACTTCAGCTGGTTATAAACCCATTGCTGTTTGTCAACTAAGCTCACAATAAAAGGATAGTTAAGTTATGATGCTATCAGGTACCAAGACACTAGGGAAATCTTAACATTTCCGAAGCATGGGAGTCAACGGAGTCAACACTTCAACAACAGCAAATGCTAAGTTAAATGACTGGAGTTTTCCATCAGTACTTTCTCAGTGTTGTGCAAAAGAACTAGACAATTTTCCCTACCAAGTGACATTGCAAGGGTAATGAATGGGAATTCTCCCTCCACTACAACAGAGATCAGAGTAATCAGGAAGCAGACTAATAAGAGAGGGAGCTTGACAGTCCTCTTCGGATGCCACAACCCAATTTATTTGTTTTATTTATTTAATCACATTTCTGTGCCTCCCTTCCCACAGAGGCTCAGGCAGCTTCTAATCATAAAACAGGAATAAAAGGCCATTAAAATCAATTTAAAATCCCCTTATGAGGAGAAGACCAAAGAAATATAAAAAAACAACAACCGTTCATCAAAGAAAAGCCAGTGTGGCTAGAAAATTCATTGTTCAGCTGCCCGCTTAATATTCCTGAAGTTGTGAAATCCATTTCAATTAGGGGTGTGCAATTTGTTTTTGTTATAGCAACAAAAACAAAAATTTTCATTTTCTTTTTCGTTATTGTAAAAATGAAAACAAAAAATAATACTAATGAAAACAAAAACTTGTTTTGTTTTCAAAATAATGGGAAAACACTAAAAAACATATTTCTAGCTATACCTTTTTTTCTTATTCAATTCTGATGAAACTTGGAGGGTTTGTACGTGCAATGGAGGGCACTATGTGTACCAAATCTGAAATGATTGGATGAAGGGAACCAATATCAGAAGCAATTGAATGTTGTGATTTAAAAAAAAGCTCCATACACATTCCTGGCTGCAACTTCTTTATCTTCTGTTCAATTTACATAAAACGTAGGAATATTATGTCCCTCCCAGAGATTACCAATCCTGCCAAATTTCAGAAAGATTAGGAAAAGGGTCCTGATGTTATAAACCATTAACTTAAATGCATTTTTATATTCCATCCTGTTTACAAGACATTTGGCAGGGATGTATCCAACACCTTCCCTATCATCTCTGCCAAACTGCAGGACAATTTGATAAAGGGCCCGAATTTTATAAGCAACTGAAGTTGTCCCATTGAAGATCATTATTCAGATAAATAGCAGCACATGCAGTGCAAGTCAGAGGCAGGCACCTGACATGGCAGGAGGAAGGAGGCTGTAGGAGAAAGGATGGAGAGCAACGCAACATAGGCCACACTTTTACACGGATGCCACCCACCCATGAACACCCGGAAACACCCATCGAATGGGTGGGAGAACATCAATGTAAATATCCATGAGTGGGTGGGGGCGCATGCCCGACATACCCCACGGAGCAGCTGCGAGGGAACCGGCACCCTCCGTGTGTGGAGATGGGTGTTCAACACCTGAGCATTAATGTAAAATTGAAAACACCCACACCCACACCCACGCTGAATGGACCGGCTGAGTCTCACAGCGCCGGTGCCACTGGGCACGCACGCACCGCCACGCAGACACACCCACAAGGCGGGGGGATGCTGGATGTCTGGCCGAGAGCTCCTAAAGGAGGGAGGAACCAGGACACATGTGTGTGGGCTCCCATGATGGCGACCAGGAAGGCCCACAAGAAGGCCAAGGGAGCCGACGACGGCCCATGCGGGTGAAGGGGCCAGGTGAGCACGGGGACCTTGGGGTGTCCAGAGGGGGAGAAGCCCCGGCAAGGCAGTGTGGGCAGGGGGGGAAGCACCCCAGGCAGAAGGCACAAGGGGGGGAATGAACTGCCAGCAGGGGGGGCCTAGCGGAGGGGAACGGGGGTGGAAATGCACCAGAAAGTAACACGGTGCATGTGTCCTGGCACAGGGCAGAGGGACTGCACCAACGCCCCCCCGGTGGATGACCCCCCAGCCCAGCACCTCCTAAGGGCATGGCCCAAGGAGCAGCAGCGAGAGTGAGGTGAGCATGAGGGAACACTCCCCCACCCGGGAGGGGAGGGCCGCACCTCAGGCCCTGACCACTGGGCCAGGGAACACAGGGTAGAGGGCAGCAGCATAACCCGGTCCCCCATCCCCACAGGACAGCTCCCAGACTATGGAGCACCGCACCACCAGGACGACGGCCAAGGAGGGCCTCCCAGACAGCCAGGTGAGCAAAAGGGAACCCCAGGGAGGAGAAGGGAGGGCAGGCCCCATGGGTGAGTGGAGGGAGCCAGCAGAAGCCATAGTAACCCCTATTGCACTACCCCCAACAGGATACAACCACCACCATGGCTTCCACATCCACAGGGCAGGCCACATGCCACCAAACCAGTCGGGCCCCCACACGTGGGTCCCAAAAGGGGGAGTCCTGGTCCAGGCAGGAGGTCACAGACTTTATACATGTGTGGGGGTTCGAAAGGGTCCAACATGAACTGGTGCGAAGCTACAGGACCAGACAGGTCTATGAAGCCATCGCCCAGGAGATGCAGTGTCAGGGGTACAACAGGGATGTCACCGAGTACATGCAACAGGAGAAGGACTTGAGGTCCCGATATAAACATATAAGGGACAATAATCTCAAGTCCGGCCGGGCCATGCACACAGCCGAGTTCCAGGAGGAACTGGACAAGTTCCTCTGCATGGACGGGGACATTGTGGCCTCCTGCACACATGGCAGTGCCTTTGCCAGGGGCAGGCACTGGGCCAACACGCAGCCCCCCCTGACAAACCCCACAGAGCAGGGGGGGGCAGGTGCCCCTGATGAGGCCAGCCAGGAAGAGGGAAGGGACAGCCCCGTCCCACAGGGGGAGGAGGCCCTCCGGGGATCTGAGCACTGACCCACCGCCAGGGCCGGCCCAAGGGTTTGAGGGGCCATGTGCCAAGCCTTGCTGAGGGGCCCCAAAGGCTTGCAGGTCTGCTGGCGGCTTTGCCACTGGCGGGTTGGCAGAACCTTATGACTGGCAGAGCTCTAGAGAGGGGCTTGTCCATTGTAGGCAGAGCCTCCAAAAATCCAGCAACAAAGAGTTTTCAGCATTAGGATGTGATGGACAGAACACTAGTTTACACTGGGAAGTCCATGCTGCTGAGTAAAACCCTTCCATTTGGAGACTGAGAGAACCCTCCTACTAGCATCTCATCCAGTAAGTGGATGGGACTCCAGTAGGACAACTCGCTCTCTCTCTATCAGTGGTAGTGCCATAGCAGGATAAAAAAATCCTGTTCACATATTTAAAACATACAAAACCTCTGGGCCACATCAAAATAGCTGCATGCTATTAACAATACTTGATCACACAAGCATGTTCATATTTAGTAAAAATAGCATGTGAGGAGCCACTTGAAGAAGAACAGAAGGTTGCTACCTTGTAAATAAGGTTCTTTGAGATGACTCCAAATATTCTCACAAATACTCACCCTTCCAGCCTCGCATAGAATTTTTTCCTTGCTGGTCCCCAATGATGGTGGACCGCTCCAGACTGGGGGCCCCACTGCTGCAGAGCTCCCCACCTTTTGATTGGTGAGGGACCTTCCAGCTGTATGGGCTGCGGCCGCAGGTGTGGATCTGCTCCTTATGTGCTACCTGGTGGATGCTCATATGTGCTCCCGAGGCTTCTGAAGGGAACTGTTTGTCTGGGAGGGTCTAGCGCTGGGGTCACCACCCCGGGAGAGCTTACAGGACAGTCCATGAGTGGCCCCTCTCCGTCTCCCACTCCTATCGGGCTGTGCGCTGCCATCTGCATTGCTGCTGGCTGCTGCCTGGAGTCCCTGGACCCCTTTGCCCCCTCTGTGTGACCACTACCCCTTCCCGCTGGGGCTGCCCAGGTGCCCTTGCCCGCTCTGTGTGGGCACTCCTGTGCCCTCCTGTCATGCCTCTCATGCCCGGACGTGGGTGACCCTGCTCCCCCCTCCTCTGCCTCTCTGTGCGTGGGGCCCCGCTTTCCCCCGACTCCAATAAAATTATGTTATGTGATGTTCTGTCCTGCCTTGCCTTTGTTGCTGCTGTGGTGGCTGGGTACCCCTTCCCTTTGGCGGCCCTCCTGCCCCCCACCCATGTGGTTGTGTGCATGGGGTGTGCCTGGGGTATATTGGTGGGCTCCGGGCCTGTGGGGTGGGTGCTGGCTGTGAGGTGTGTGTTCCCCTGGCTGCTTCCCTGCTGGGTGCTGCTGCCTGGGGTTGCTCCTGGGGTAGTATTGGTGGTGGGCAGTCGGCCTGGCACCTCCTGGACTCACCTGTGTGGCCCTGCCCCTCCACTCCACTCTCCTCTGCTGTCATCCCCTGTTCGTGCAGGCTGTCTGTGGTGGTGGCGATGGATGGGCGCTGGGCAGCTGAGCGTGTGTAGGGGTTGCTGTGGACCCAGCCTGTAACCTGATCGATCCCCCTTTATGCAGGGGCCGGGGTGCTCCTTGGGGGGGCTCTCAGTGTGTGGGGTATGTCCCTGGTGGTGTTGCTGCCCCCGGCCCTCCCAGGGCCCGATGGTGTGGGCGTTCCCCATTGCCCTGTCCCTTCTCTCCTGCAGCTACTGTTGTCATGCTGCTAGTGATCTCATGCCTGAGCGCGATGGTGCAGCAGCTGGAGCGGGCGGTGTGGGACATGCAGGTGGTGGGGAGGCTATTTGATGGCATCCATGAGTGTGCTGCCTGTTTTCTGGGCCCTGTTCCTGTGTTCCTCCGAGGGGGGTTCTGTTCCTGGGTGCCCGGGGCTGGCTCTGATGGCTGTCTCCTCTCCCTCTGTCGCATACAGTTCAGGCCATGATCGCTGAGTGGACCCAGGAGCAGGGGGAGTTTTTGGAGCTCCTCCTGCACGTCCTGGAGCGGCTGCACCGGCTGGACCATGCACAGGTCGCGCGTTGGCACCGGGCGCGGGGTCGCTGACCCTATTGATGGGGTGCTGTCCCAGGCCTGCCTCTGCTGGTGCTGTTCCCCCCCCTTCTGTTTCCCCATCACTGCCCTGTGGTTGTTGCCCCCTGTTGCTGGTTTCCCATTCGATTAAAGGCTTGTGTCTTTCTTTCCTGGTGTGTCCATGTTGTGCTTTGTTGTGACCTCTCCCCTTGTGTGGGTGCCTCTGCAGGGGATGTTGTCTGTGTTGTGTGGATACCTTCCCCCCCTTTCTTTGCCCCCCATGGGCCCATCCCTGTGTGGTTCTGCTGCATGCTGTGTGTGTGCGGCTCTGCTGTGGATGTGTGTTGGGGGGGGTGGCTGGTGCCGGGCTGTCTGGGCTCTGTGCCGGGGCTGTGTGGAGCTGGCTCCTTTGTAGTGGCTGTCATCCCATCTCCCTCCCGCCTCACCCACATGGGTCCTGGTGGCTGGGGGGTGGGGCTGCATTGCGCTGCTTTTTTTGCCCTCGATCAGCCATGTTGTGCCATTGCTGTGCTGGGCGGGGCTTTCCTACCGGTTCCGGCCATCCGTGTACTTGCATGGGTGTTTGCCGGGTGTTTCCCAGGATGGGTGTTTGGCCGCTGGGTGTTTGCCGGACCCTCCCCTTTCCTTCCCGCGACCCCCTGCAGCGCTGTCCGTGTAAATGTCTCCCTGCTTGGTGGCGCTGGGTGTTCCCTGGGTGTGCTCACCCACCTGTTCACACCCATGTCCACTCATACAGACACACACAGGCCCTTTTCACACAGACACTCTAACACTGATAAAATGGGTGTTACATTTTATTATACATGTTTCAAGTCTGCAGGTGTGCTTATGGGTGCCCTGCAACATGTATAATAAAATGTAACCCATTTTATCAGTGTTAGAGTGTCTGTGTGAAAAGGGCCACACTCACTGGCCATTTACTGCATGCTTCCAGCTTTACAGGACCACTTGGTGGTGGATTCGAGGGGGGCATAGAGGGTAGCCCAGGCGGGCATAGAAGGGTGGTGTGGGGGTTGGTTATTCTGGCCTCGCTCCACCTGGATGGGGACTTGTCCCAGGCCCGCTGTGAGGAGTTTGTCACCTACTTCGCAGACAAGATCACTCAGATTCAGAGTGACTTTGCCACTGGATTAGGGGCAGTAGGTAGAGAGCGCGAGGTGATGGAGAGCGCGAGGTAGAGACCGTGAGGTCTGGTCCATCTTTGTGGGGGGAGTTCCAGGAAGTGACGCCGGCCAATGCGGCGGATGTCTTGGGGTCTGTGAGGGCCACTTGTTGCGAACTTGATCCATGCCCATCCTGGCTGGTGAAAGCCTCCAGGGAGACGTTGGGGATGGTGCTGGCGAAGGTAGTGAATGCGTCTTTGCAGCAGAGGAGGTTGTCACCCAATCTCAAGGAGGCTGTGCTGTGCCCCCTGCTGAAGAAACCGTCTTTGAATGTGGATGCTCTCGCCAGTTACCAACCTGTCTCTAACCTTCCCTTTTTAGGAAGGTTATTGAGCGGGCAGTGGCAATCCAGCTCCAGGCGCATCTAGACAGCATTGGTTTCCTGGACCCATTTCAATCTGGGTTCCTGCCCGGCTATGGCACTGAGACAGCGCTGGTGGCCTTGGTCGACGATCTCCGCTGGGAGATGGATGCAGGATGTTCAACATTTCTCATCCTGCTAGATCTCTTGGCCGCTTTTGACACCGTGGACCATGGGCTGCTGCTGAGACGCCTGCGTGACCTGGGGGGTCTGGTGGATGGGACTGTTCTTTAATGGTTCTGGTCATTCCTCTCAGGGAGAAGCCAGTGGGTGGTGCTGGGCAAGGAGACATCTTGCCCCTGCACCTTTTCCTGTGGTGTTCCGCAGGGTTCCATTCTGTCTCCATTATTATTTATTGTATATATGCAGTCCCTGGGGGAGGTCGTGAGAGGATTTGGGATGCGTTGTCACCAATATGCTGATGATACTTAGTTGTACCTCTCTTTTTCAACGGACCCAGACCCTGCTATCTTGGTACTATCCCAGGGTTTGGAGGCCATTGCGGAATGGATGTGGCAAAGCAGACTGAAGCTCAACCCTGATAAGATGGAAGTGATGTTGGTGGGGAGAGCGAGGGAGGTGTCGGCCCCCTTATTGGGGGGTTTGCCCTCCCATAGGTCTCAACAGGTCCAGGAGCCTGGGGGTGGTGCTGGACGTGGATCTCCACCTGGAGCGGCAGGTGGAGGCAGTCACAAAGGCTGCCTTTCACCAGTTGCATCTGGTATGGAGGCTGCGTCCGTATGTCTCCAGCCCAGACCTGGCCTCCCTCATCCATGGCTTCGTCACCTCGAGGCTTGACTACTGCAACGCAGTCTATGGGTGTTTTCAGACATGACGGGGCCAGTTGTCCCTGTCATGAAATCAATCTATTGATCCCCCATCGGGATGACCCTGTCATGCCATACCAGACGTGCCGGGGGATCCCGGCGGGGAATCGGGGAGGAGGTGGGGCTGCATGGTGCAACGTGCGGCCGCACGGCCCTGCCCCCTCCATGATCCCCGCCACCCACCCTCCGGTGAGTCTGGGCCGTGGCAACCGACCAGATGTTACTTTTCTTTGATCCCCGCTGGGATTCATTTTCACCACACTTCCCGGAAAATTGGTGCGGCTAGCCCTGGAAGCATGGTTTAAAATGACCCCATGTGGGAATTGAGCGTGGCGAACATCTGGCGGCCGCCAAACAGACATGCGAGTCACAGTGACCACAGGTGGGTATTCACCGTGGTTCATTGTGATCTCATAATGGGTGTCTTCAGACGTTATGAGATCACGGTGAACCATGGTGAATACCAACCTGTGGTCACCATGTCTCATACGTCTGTTGGTGGCGCGCCAGATGTTGGCCACGGTCAATCCCCACATGGGGTTCATTTGAACCACACTTCCCGGGCTAGCCAGGGGAAGGTCCCGGGAAGCGTGGTCAAACGGACCCCGGGCCGTGACCAAGGAAAAGTCACGTCTGGCCCCGGGCCGTGGCACGTTCGGCCGGACGCGGCGGCCGAATTGGCCCCGCCGCCCGCCCGTCTCGTCGGAGGGCGGGCAGTGGGGTGCGTGGAGGGGGAGGGGCCGTGCGGCCACATGTTGCGCCGTGCAGCCCCGGCCCCTCCCACTTTCCCTGCCGGGATCCCCCCGGCACGTCTGTTGTGCCGTTACGGGGTGACCCCGGCGGGGAACGAAGCCGGTGGTGCCGGTACGGGGCCAAAGGGCCCCGTATCGTCTGAAAGTACCCAATGTCTGAAAATACCCTATGTGGGGCTTCCCTTGTGCCTGGTTCAGAGACTGCAGCTAGTGCAGAATGCGGCGGCCTGTCTCCTTCTGGGAACGGGTCATCGGGAGCACATAACAGCTGTGATCCGGGCTCTGCACTGGTTGCCGATAGCGTGCTGAGCCAGGTTCAAGGTGTTGGTATTGATTTACAAAGCCCTTCATGGTCTGGGCCCCTCATACCTCAGAGACCACCTCGCCCTCCGCACGCCGGAGCGGCCCCTTCGGTCTGCCAGGGTGCCTTCTTGGAGGTCCCCCATGTTAAGCGGGGGGTCACAATGGAGAGGGCATTCTCGGTGGCCGGACTGCTTCTTTGGAACTCCCTACCGGAGGAAGCTCACCTGGCCCCAAGCCTTTTGATATTCCGGCGAAGGTGTAAAACCTGGCTGTTCACCCAGGCCTTTGGGGGGGGGGGGGTTAGTGGATTTTTTATCGCCCCCTACCCTATTTATTTTTTAATGTATCCCGGGCCCTGTTCTTAATATTGAGATTGTATTTTTATATGTTTTAAATTGTTTTATATTTATGTTTTTATTGTTGGAAGCTGCCCCGAGCTGTGTTCAGGAGGGGTGGGGTAAAAATCGAATAAATAAATAAATAAATAAATAAATAAATAAAACTGGAACTTTGTGGATATCATCCCAGAAGCCAGAAGACATGGTTTACACATCCAATATGGCCAATTATCATCACAATCACATCCTGCAGCACTGTGACAGAGGGGGGCATAGAGGGTAGCCCAGGCGGGCATAAAAGGGATATAACTGGAACTTTGTGGATATCATCCCAGAAACCAGAAGACATGGTTTACACATCCAATATGGCCAATTATCATCACAATCACATGCTGCAGCACTGTGACAGAGGGCATAAGAGAATCTCTCTTGGTTCTTTCGTAAACAAATGCTTCCTACTTCCCAGTAACAAGTGGGGAGAGAATTTGGGGTGGTCACATTACAAAATGAGGATATTTGGTTGATATTTCTGCTGGCCAATGCATCACAAACCGATCTTATACCACAGTGATACGTAAGAGAATCCCTGGCATAGACTCATTCTCTGCATATGCTGTGCAGGCTTATAAAGTTGGGACCCGTTTTCCCATCTTTCTGATATTTGGTAGAGATGATACTGAAGGAGTGATTTATAGTCCTGCCAAATTTCATGTACATTTGTTAGACTGCAAAGATGTTACAGTCAGACATATATTTATAAGTTAATTGCTTATAGCACCAGGACCCTTTACCCAAACTTTCTGAAATTTGGTATGGATAGTAAGTCTGAGAATCTGTATAAACTTGCCACATTTAATCCACATAAGATGGAATACAAAAAAATTACAGCCAGGAATGTATTTGCCAATATTCACAAATTTGGCACACAAAATTCTTTCCATTTGAGGTACAAGCCAACCAAGTGTGTTCCAAATATAATGAAAAACAAAATGGTTACAACCTAAAATGTGGTTTCTATTGAAACCAATGGAAATCAAAAGGAAAGGAAAAACAAAACCAAAATTTTGATATTTATGAAAACGAAAATGAAAGATTTAACTAACAAAAACAAAAAATGAAAAAAAAAATGGCATGGGTCTCTGGTGTACACCTCTAATTTCAATCTTGAAATCAGAGTGCAGAATTATAATGGATCACAGTTGTATTTATCTTACTGAGCATACAGAAATTGAAGAAGTTCTAGTTTAAGTACTAATAATCAGCCAAAACCCAGCTTCCTTTTCTTAATATACAAAACAAACACCTTCAGAGCAATCAATTTCTGGGTTCGGTTCTCTTTCAGTCAGGGCTGGCCTTATCACAGGGTGACCCAGGGCAACTGCCCCATAATGTGCTCTCTGCTTTACTTCACCAGGGTAGGGCATGGTGGCCTCAATCCCTCTCAGCAGGGCCCCAAACGTAACAACCTATAGGGAGCTGTGGAGGGTGCCCATAGGGGGGCACAGTGAGGGGAAGAGGCAGGGGCCCTGCATTTTATCTTTGCTGAGGATGGGAAGATCTGTATAGGATCAATACAATTAATCCAATTTTGGGCAAATCAGGAGAACTGTATTAATCCGATCTGAATCCCTCAGGAAGATTAAAGATCCTTCTAAAGTACCCATCCTTCCACCAGCTCTGCCTCCCCCTGACCCCTGCCCAGCGCCTGCCTTCCCTGAACCCCTGCCTGTGCCTGCCCTCTCCAACAGCTGCTGCAGCAGCACTACTAAGGTCCCCACCTTAGTGGGTCAGGTGGGTCAGGCAGGATTCCAGGGGAGGCAGGTGCTGGGTAGGGGTCGGGGGAGGCAGAGCTGGGGATAGAGGGGCCATGTAGGGGTGGGGGTGAGTAGAGGGGCCACACAGGGGTGGGGAGTATGGTAGTTTGGTTACTTACATTTTTTCCAATGTGCCCTAGAACATCTGGTGCTGCCTTCTCAGGGCTGCACCAGAAAGAAATTAACCAAAAGGAATTAACCATTTTGGGGGGGGAATGGCATCCAGTCTGTGCATGCTCAGAATGGATGCCATTTTCCAAAATGGCACCAATGCTGCCCAGCACCCCTGTGTAACCCCTCTACTTCAGTCCCCACCCCTGTGTGGCTACTTTACCCTCATCTCTGCCTCCTCTGGACGTCTTCCCTGGCCCAGGATAGGTGAGAGTCTGGGAGAGGCAGAGTTGGGGGCAGACATATGCATTAAAACCGTATTACATGGAATCAATACCAATTCTGATTAATACAATTTAAATCCAAATTTAACGCAGATAGGTACAATACCAAAGTGATACCGACTTTAAAAATGATTTCCTTTCCCTAATCTTTTCCCTGAACCCCACAATTGGAGCACAATTGGGGCTAAAACTGGCCCTGCTCTCAGTCCTTCTACCCAATAGCTACCAGGAGACAGGCAGTCTGAAGAGAACAGTGTCAGACCAGACTGGAAGACAGAGGAATTGCCACAAAATAAAATTGTTGATTTGTGCCTCTTAACAGAGGCTGAATGATATGGACACAAGAGTGGAAATATTAGAAGCAGGTGATTACAATTTAATGTAGAAATACTTTTCAAAATTGTTTGTTTAACGGTGCTCTTACTGCCTTGATATTGATGGGAGGAGAGCTAGACTGCTCTGAAGTACTTTTGAAAATCTCAAACATGCTATAGAATATAGTACACAAGAGTAACGTGGGAAGCAAAATTTTACTACAATGTAATCTACAAACAGTCCATAGTACTAAACTCCCTGGATTTCATAGTGCTTTAATACAGTGTAAATGGTACAAAAGCAAACAGAGTTCCAATGTTGTAAAACAGACATAACTCCAAAGTCTATTGAGCCTTATTATTGACTTCAATGGATTTGGATCAGGGACTATATACATGCTGTCAGGCCAATTGTTTTTACTCCCTCAACATCTTCTTTTGCTGCCTTGGCATCACTGGGTATTTTCACACGTGACAGCTTTTCATCCGCTATACTTAAATCTTGCCTGGGGTGAGAGTCCTCACCCCAGGCAGGAGTCTGCCCTGTCACCGAACAAATGTTTCAAGGGGATGGGGAGAGAGTGGGGGACATGCGGATGTGGGTCCACATGGCCCCACCCCGTGCTGCTGAGTGCAGCCCTGCCACCTCTCTGACAGGCAGGTGCGGCAGCCTATGAGGCCACCACACCTGCCTGGAAGAACTCTGGCCACTGTCCAAAGTTAGGTAGAGGCACCATCTGACTTGATGGCCCGCTCTACCATGGTCTGCGGTAGGCATCACCAGACCGTGGTAGGGCTAAACCCAGGATGTTCACTGGCAGGGAGTCCAGTGCACATCCTGGGTTAGCCTTTCCATGATCCAGGGTGTATTCTGCTCCTGCCCATGGTGAACATCTGGCAGGAGGGACCAGCATGGCCACGGATAGTGGCGTCAACTTTGAAAATCCCCATTCATGGTACTAATACACACAAAAACACAGAGATAGATGGACCAATAGAATTTAAAGAAACATTGAAAGTTATGTTTTGGGAGGGTAGAATGAAGACACTGTCTGTGCCTTACATTCCAAATTCTATAGGCTTAGGGTGCAACGCCATTTATTTTAGAATTCCTTGTTGTCAAGGTATTATCATCCTTTCAAAAAAATTGTCTAATGAGACAAAAAGTTAATTCTTAAAACAAAACAAAAAATGTTTGTGCAAAATCCCTTCAGTCAAATTTTGCTTAAAGTAGAGTAAAAAAATAAATAATAATTTCCTATTTTTAAGTGCTGTGGTTGGTATTTTCTAACGCATTAAAGGGAGTATAGGCATTTATATGCCTAAAAATTCCTTCAAGATTCAGTCCATGCTATGTGATGAAAATGGCTGCTGATAAAAAAAAACCTGGCACATAAATGGCCAAAGTGGGGAAAGGATATTATCTAGGTTTGAAAACATGATTGATAAATCTGACCATTTATTTTTAAAATAGGCCCACTGAGATCATGCAGGCACTAATTTACCAGAAATGGATTGCTCTGGAAGTGTTTGTTTTATAGATTAAGAGGAAGCAGTTGGGCTTTGTCTGATTATTGCCTCTTACACTTGATGTTCTTCAGCTTCTTTATGCTTAGCAGAATAAAACGTAATTGAATGCATCATCATTCTGAGCACTCTAGTTCTGAGATCAAAATAAAAATGGAGTTCACAACAGCAGAGATTTTAAGCAACTCTTGCAGCCAAATTGCCTCTCTTTAGGGAGGGATTGTTTTCCTGGGTATTTCTTTGGCCTTCTCCTCACCAATTGGGTTGCTGTGGCACCTGCAGTTGGTCTTCAAACAGCATTTCTAATCTGTTTCCTAGATGCAATGATCTCTGTTGGAAGAAAAATTACCAATGTGCCCCCATTTCACTACCACTTGTTGGGGAAAATTGTCCAGTTCACTTTCTGTAAGTGCCTTTATCAGATTACTTCTTGAATCTTTGATGTATTGATGATGCATTTAAGAGAGTGTGATTTCTAAAGATGCACTTGTGTTGTTGGTAAATGAAAAAGGCACATGCCTTAAAAACTAACATGATCTAATGAAGAAAATCTGCCGCAGACATAATTTGAAATCAGAATTCAAAATTTAAATTCAAAATGGCATCAATTTTAAAAACTCATTGAAGCTCACAGCTTCTGGTATCACCTGTATGCTAATGACCAGGGTTCCTAGTTTTCTCTGCCAGTGAGTTTTTACAGGTGGAAAGTTTCCAGAAAAACATGGAATTGCCTATTTTTCTCTGGAAAAGCATGGGGAATTGATGTAGTAATCAGGTTTTTCTGAGAAATTTCACCTGCAAAAACTCATTAACAAAGAAAACTAGGAACCCTGATGATACTCAACCCTATTGTTACACCCACCCCTTCATCCAGTCTTGCATCACAAACTGTCTCTCTAATATCTCTCTGCCTGGATTCTTATGTCTTGCTGCCAACTCAAACTTTAATAAGTCCAAGACTGAACTAATCTTCCCCACAAAATCTTTCTCTCTCTCTTCCTTCTCAGTTTCCATCAATGGGGTCACAATCCAGCCAGTCCCCCAGAAACATAGCCTAAACTTTGACTCCTCCCTCTCCTTTAATTTGTCACCAAGTCTTGTTGTGGCAGTGCTCTGTGCATGGCCGTGGGTGGTGTCAGAGTGCAGTCTTGAACTCCTGACCACTGGGATGGGGGAGAGTGGTTTTTCCCCTATGCCTTATCTGTGTGAATATATATATTTCCTTGTGTTGCCTGTTCTCTCTCTGTCTCTTGTTCTGTGGTTTGCCATGCCCACCAACTTCCCTATTGGCTTCCAGCCTTATATAAGGCATGCTGGGAGCTGGGGAAGTTGGCTGGACTTCTATTGCTGTTCCTGCTGACATTGTGGATTGACTTCATTCCCTGTTAGGTTGTGCTTTTCTGTATTCCTTAGGTGTGCTCCCCTTTCCCTGATCTCCTTTTCCCCTTTTCCTCTCAAGTGGTAGGCTATGTTCTTTGGTCCCTGATATCTCTACTGGCCCCTTTCTCTGTAGTGCACCTGGTCTCTATTAGTGGTCGCTTGTTCCTTCCCTGTTCCCCTCCCAATTTCTATCAGACGTCTGCTAAGCCTTAGTTTTTATCTGATCTTACCTATTGCTTCTTGGTTCCATGATAGGCTCCTATTTCCCCTACCTATCCTTTAGTTCCCCACTTTGCTCAGTGTCTGGTTTCTGCTATAGTTGTGTATTGTTCCCTGTTATGGTCCCTTCCTTCTTATGAACCTAGTTCCTGTACAGCTGTGTATGGTCATGTTCCCTTCCTCCTTAAATGCCTGATTCTCCTTACAGTTGTGTGTTCTGCTATGCTGTGTTTCCTCCCCTGCTATGCTCCTGATTCCTTGTGGTGTTGTGTGTCACCATAGTTAGTACTACCTTGCTACCACCTCTTTAGTCCTCTACCTCTCTGTGTGATTGGTTAGTCTTCTATCCCTGTATGTTGGCCTGATTGGTATCTAGTTCCTTCTGTTGGCCTATTAGCCTGGCTCTAGCAACTTGTCTCTCCATAGCTTCGTTTCTGTGTGATGTTTTTCTCATGGGTTTTAGTCCTCCCTAGTATTGTTTATTCTTTCTTATTTGTGTAGCTTCTGACTGCCCAAAAGAAGTCTCAGTCTGAAGAGATGATTTCATGAGCCAGAGGATGAGAATTCCCAATGATATGCTCTGGTTTTAGCCTTATAGCTTAACTGCCTTGATATCCTGAGGGAACGATGACATTGGGTATTTTCAGACGTTACGAAACCACGCTCAACCATAGTCAATTAGCAGTGGTGGTGAATGGTCCTGTAATGTCTGTTTGAATCCCGCCAGATGTTCTCAGTGAACCACGGGTGGGAATCAAAGGGTATTTTCAGATGTGACGGGGCCTGTATTGGCCCTGTCACGGAATCACCCATTGATCCCCCGCCGGGAACAAACCGGCATGTCCAACAGGCTGATCCTGACAGGGAATAGGGGAGGAGGCAGGGCCGAGTGGAATAACGTGCAGCCGCATGGCCCCCACACACTCGCTAGGCCACATGCCCTCTTGGGAGATGGGCGGGCACCGCGGTCAATGTGGCCACAGCGCCCACCTGCATTGACCACGGCTCAGAATATGGCCGCTGATTCCAGGCTGTGGTAGGGAGACAGACATTACAGTCCCCTTGATCACCGGGCAGGGATCACATTCAACATGCACATGGAGATGGTCCGGCCAGGACCTCCGTTTACATGTTGAATGTGATTCCCCCGCATGATTCACGGAGGGTGAACATCTGGGGGGGAACTTCGGTTCCCCCCAACAGATGTTATGGCATCATAATCACCATGTGGGGATTCACTGTGGTTAAGTGTGATCTCATAAAATCTGAAAATACCCAAAATAACCATGCTTTCGAGGATGGTCCGGGAACCATCTCTGAAAGTGTGGTCAAAGTGATTCCCGCCGGGGGCAAACACCTATTCCGCTACCGATATTCCGCTACTCGCTAACGATTCCGGGCTGTGGTCAATCTCCCGGGGGGCGGGCGGGTGCCGTGGCCACATTGGCCGCAGCGCCCGCCCATCTCTGGGAGGGCGGGTTGCTAGGGAATGTGAGGGGTTGGGGCTGTGCGGCCGCACATAGCACCGTGCTGCCCCGCCCGCTCCCCAGATTCCCCGCTGGGATCAGTCAGCACGTCTGTTGACACGACGGTATTGATCCCGGTGGGGAATCAATAGGGTGATTCCGTGACGGGGTGAATGCTGCCCTGTCACATCTGTCACATCTGCTGTCTCGGTGCTATCCCAATGTTTGGAGGCCGTGGCGGATTGGATGCGACAGAGCAGACTGAAACTCAACCCAGATAAGACGGAGGTAATGGTGGTGGGGAGGGCGAAGGGGGTGGTGGCCCCCCTGATTGGGGGGGTTTGCCCCCCTGTAGCTCAGCAGGTCCGGAGTCTGGGGGTCATTTTGGACGCAGGCCTGCGGCTGGAGCAGCAGGTGGAGGCAGCCGCGAAGGCTGCCTTCCGCCAGCTTTATCTGGTACGTAGGCTGCGTCCGTATGTCTCTGGCCCGGACCTGGCCTCCCTCATCCATGCCTTCGTCACCTCGCGACTCGACTACTGTAACGCGCTCTACGTGGGGCTTCCCTTGTTCCTGGCCCGGAGGCTGCAGCTGGTGCAGAATGCGGCGGCCCGTCTTCTTACGGGGACGGGTCGCCGGGAGCACATTACACCGGTGCTCCGAGCGCTGCACTGGCTGCCGATAGTGTGCCGGGCCAGGTTCAAGGTCCTAGTAATGATCTATAAAGCCCTATACGGCCTTGGCCCCTCTTACCTTAGGGACCGCCTCGCCCTTCGCGCCCCGGAACGACTCCTGCGGTCTGCCGGGGGTGCCCTCCTGGAGGTCCCCCGTGTTAAGCGGGGGGCCACGATGGAGCGGGCATTCTCGGTGGTAGGGCCGCGGCTGTGGAACTCCCTTCCGGAGGAAGCTCGCCTGGCCCCAAGCCTTTTGACTTTTCGGCGGAACTGTAAGACCTGGCTGTTTGCCCAGGCCTTTGGGAGGGAGGGGGGGGGTGATTTTTAATCCCCCACCTGTCTATTTATTTTTATATACCACTAGCTTTATTATATGTTTTATGGTTGTATTTTAAATGTTTTTAAATGTTTTTATTGTTGTAAACCGCCCCGAGCTGCTGTGCAGGATGGGGCGGTATAGAAATCTAATAAATGAATGAATGAAAAATGAATGAATGAAATTACCCATTGTGCCTCCTCCCTTGGTTACTATAGTGTAACTGCAAGAACTTGCGGTTATGCTAGTGGATATCTGAATTCTAGCTCTTTCTTCCCACTAGGTGGTGCTACCCCTTTACTCCTTGAGAATCCTGACAGGTGGGTGCTCTGTGTCTCATGGGAATATGCATCCCACTGCTCAACCTTTAGATAGGTGGCATGATCCATGGCCCCTGGGTGGCCGGGCGATATAGTATTTCATTGGAAAACAACCTATGTCAGTTAGAGGGGTCAATGGTATTTGGTGGGAGAGGTCTTATACATAACAAAATTAAGTCTTGGTATGGGGCCCAGACACGCATCATTTTTATGGGAAAACTTTCTTCACCTATCTGTTACTTTAACCACCAAGTGAGGTGGGAACAATAGGGTTGTTTTTTGTTTTTGTTTACATTTTGTAAACTGACCAATTACAAGAGTGGATTAACTCAACCAGCCAATACCTGAAACAGGTTTGTGTAGGGATGAGATGAGAGCAATTGTTCCTGTTCCAAAGGGAAATATTGACTTTTCAGAAGTGCTTGTGATTGTCCATTGATTCTTCATACGTTCCTAGTGATTCTGCACTTCCACAATTTTTTTCTATCATTCTTGTCACTTTCTGGGACTCTTTGTCATTTTCTGGGATTTGTTCATCATTTTGGTCACTTTCTGAGACGTTTTTGTCACTTTCTTGGAACTTTGCAACTGTTTTACAGCACTTTTATGGCAATATCCAGCACTTTTTGGGTGCTTAGTGTAACCCTGAGATTTCACCAATCACCAACATGGGAGTCATGAAATCCACCAATCAGTACAGAGTTTGCCCATTATCAGCTAATTACACAGATGCAAGTTGTTTTGGTTTTCATAGGTATTTTCAGATGTGATGGCTAAGAAGCCATCATGCCCCATGTTGAGCCTTCTCACCCCAGGTAGGGGTCTTCCCGGCTGCCAAACAAATGTTCCTGTGGCCCAGGCTGAGGGAGGAGGGGAGGAGAGACATGCAGACATGGGTCCACACAGCCCTGCCACTCCACAGCATGGCTCCACCTCCACCCTGACAGGTGAGTGTGGCAGCCTATGAGGCCACTGTTCCAGCCACAGCCACAGGCCAGGGTTAAGTAAACCATGGTCTGGGAGCACCTACACTGGAGAGTGGCAGGGCTTAACATGGGATGTAAGCTGACTGGGAGCCCAGCGCACATCCATGTTAGCCCGACCACTGTCTGGGGTTATTACTTCTGCTCCCGCCCATGGTAAACATCTGGCAGGGTAGGAGAAAACGTGACACCACTGCCCCTGGCCATTTTTGGGTACGCGTGCTCATGAGCGATAGTGTCACATCTGAAAATACCTCATGTCTCCACGAATACCTTTCAGACTGTCTCTCTTCTTGGCTGTTTTGAGTTCACCCATTCTCGCTTCCAAGAACCAAAGATCACTGCAAACTTTCACCATCCCTGTCCTTTGTCCCATTAACTCACACTATACTGAAGTTCCAATGGATTCTATTAGTTATTTCACCCATTGAATACACCACACTGAAGTGTCAATGGATCCTATTAGTTTTATAATTTCATACACGGATATTATCTTTACCTCACAAGCACCTTGTCTCTCAAAGTGACAGAAGAACTTCCTTTGCCCTAGTTACTTTGGAAAGAAATTCTACGCCAGCAGTACACCAATACACTGACCTATTATAATTTTGAATTCTTCATTAAAGCACATTTCAAATGAACAATTAATTATTCATTTGAATGTTTCATTAAGGTACATTTTGAAGCTAAACCTTACATTGAAATTTAATTTCACTAATTAAACACATTGTCTTTAACTTACTTTATATTTCAGACTGTACAGTATTCTTTAATTAGAATACCTAAAAATAATTTGGAATCTGCATTGTGAAATACGTTAAGTAATGCTACTCCAATTGAATGCCTTTAAACCACTTATTTAACCTAAAATTGTTAATTGCTAAATACATTTCTGTGTTGCACAAATCTTGGTGAATGCTGTTCTTCCAAAACAAGCAATTGCCAAGTTTTTTTTTGTTTCAGATCTACTTATTGGAATGCTAACCATACTACTGAGGAAAAGGTGCCATCTTCAATGACAGCTGTTAGGACATGGACCAAATCCCATGAGTGAATATTGGGGGCAGGTACCCCAATATCCAAACGACTGTTGAATTTAGGGGGAATTAGCGGAATGATTAAAAAGTATCCGCACGTGTCCACTGGGATCAGTCTGAGGATGTGATGCACTGCCAACTGACTGGAATCTCCCTCCCAAACCCTGACACAAAAAGGGGATTCTCTGATACAAATAAGGGAGGTTTATTGACACAAGACCAAGTATTATGTACAAATAAGTTCTATATCTTCCCACCCAAATGCAATTGACATATATATATATATATATATATATATACACACACACACACACACACACACACAGTATTTCACAAGCAAAACCCTCCGGTCTGGGTACTCTAGTGAAAGGGGATGTGGCAAAACAGATAGAGTGGAAAAGGGAGAAAAATAAGCAATGTTACCACCCCAATCCTGTTGAAAAGGGACAGGTAACCCTGTAGATCCCGCAGTGTTTAGAGAGAAGGGGCAGGGGTGGGGGGAGAGGCTTGGACAGACCAAAAGGGAATAATGGTTTTGGAAAGATCCTTGGGGCAAGCACGCACAGAGTAACCTGCTTGTGTTGCATACAATAATGACCCAATTTGCTCATGGGGGCCAGGGCAGTTATAGGGTTTTGCAAGGCAGGGAGAGGGGTCTCAAAGGTGTACAAAAGGTGGGATAGGGCTGACAAAGAAATCTTTTACATGATGCGTTGGGGGAAACAAAGCCTTGGAGGATTTCAGTGTTGGGCATGGCAGGATGAACCTGAGGGCAATAGGGAGTTTCTATTAAGGATTTCAATGGGGGGCATGGTAGGATGAACCAGAAGGAACAAAGCTTTGGAGGATTTCCCTGGAGGCATGGCAAGATGAATACGAGAGCCAAAGAAAATTTCTATAAACGGGAATAAGGTTATTTTTAGACGGGCGTGGGGTGATCAACATAACGATCAATCTATTGCTTGCCCAGAGTTTCAGGCAGCCGTGGAGTGATCATCTCAAAAGAAGGAGGTCACCTGTTTTTGACTGCTCCATTGTTTACCTGGGAACCTCTCTTGTTTCATTCTTATTCCTTCCGACTAGACCGGTTTTGCATGGGGTGTTTTCTTTCTTTTTCCTTTTTATCCCCTTCTGTTCCCCTGCACCCGTTGATCTGGGGTGCTGTCTCATGGGGTGCTGCCAAGGGGGGGGGGAGTATATGGTCTTTGGAGGGGAAATGGTGTCGTTTCTAACACAGCATAATGAGTAGGGCTGTACCAAATAGTACTTCCATGTACTCGGGCCGAATACCAAAGTTCTGAGTAATCAGCCCAAGTACTCGAAGGCCCTTTGGTGCTGTTTTAGATGTTTTGGATTTGGACTTGGAATTCCAGACTTAGAAAAACTTCAGAAACTTTGGGAAGTTGTTGTAAAGTCCTTGAACCCACAACCAAAGCACTACCCAGAAAAGCACCACCCAGAAAAGCAGGTTAGCAACAGTGGGACAATTGCTCCAGAAGACAACCCCCAAAACAGCATGCAAAAATAAAAAAAAACCTCAACAGTAGTGTACCCACTGCATGGCCCACCATCATCAGTGAGTGCACCCAATTTAATCATTATGCCAACTAAGGAGTGCACAAAAATACAGGCTAGCAAGGGACGTTTGCTCAAGAAGAATACAACGACCCAGAAAAACAGTCTGCAACTGCATGGATAAATAAATCCCACCCAAATCCAGCAAGCCCAGGCCCTATCAGTCACAAAAGTAAGAGACCAGACATTTACCCACACCCCACCCTCCAGGGGCACCCTCTTGGCATGGCATTGGCACTGTGGTACTGGTCACTTGAACAGACCAGGCAACGGGAAGTGGAGCCAGGCAGAGAGATCCCGATGGCCTCATGGTGCCAAGTGCCAACCAAGCAGCAGGCAAAACTAGAACCAATGTGGCATCCTATTATTATTATTATTATTATTATTATTTATTTATTATTTTTTATTATTTTATTATTTTATTATTTTATTTTTATTATTTTATTATATTTTAAAAACTGCATGACATGGTAAAGGTAAAGGTAACCCCCTCACCCCCCAGCATTGGCCCTGTGGACAGGCCAGGTCAAACCATACCAGGCATAAGTTTTCTTTCCATAGGAAGCCTGGCTAAAAAGTAGGTATTTAGTGGTACTGACAGCTGCTTGCTATGAATATTTATTACAAAGTCAGCCTATTTTTGATTAGTGATTCATTCATGAACTGATCCTGATTTTATTTATTAAAATATATTCATTATTGACATCATGACTGTTTAGCACAGCTGTGTAATACAGCTGGTAAAAGGTTTGGGTTTTCTACCAATTTAAAGGAGAGATAATATTTTCCTTTTGAAAATATCTAAATAGTTTTTGCCCCAAATATGTTAAATATTTCATAAATCTTGATAACCCAAAAAATTGTTGCCAAAAACAATTTCCATTGTTGATAAATTTCAAATTTTGGAAATAGAACAGTTTCAGTTTTCAATACAATTTAACTTCAAAAATATATATGGTTCTGTCCACCGACTTTACCCAGTCACAGATGGTAGAGGCAACCATCCCACTACTGGACGTGCAGCCTCAGTGGTGGCCACACATATGTTTACCCAGAGTCTTGTGTATTAGATTTTCCTGAAACCTTATTTGAAACTAGCGAATGAACATATTCAGACAGAACTGCTTGCATTCTAAATCAAAGAGAAGTATAATATCTTTTGGTGTATCTGGCTATAATACCTGAACCAAGGAGCTGTCATTTCAAATATCCACAATTGCCCCATACGGTAAATATTTATTCTGCAGAACTCAATAAGAAATAAATTAACCACAATCTGATCATGCATATTCCAAGAGTAGAAAAATGATTAAATTTATTTATTTGCAAATTAAGTTCCTTGTTTAATAGTAAAGGTAAAACAAGTACCAAAAGACTGTTTCTACTAAAAGACCTTTAAAAATATTTTTGTTTTTCTTATATATTTTTAGGCTTTGAGCTTCATAAAGACTGCACTGACCCTATGTTTGACAACCGTTTCCCCCTTTTTGGAAAAAAATGATTGCTCATCATCTGATTTTTCTTTCATTGCTCTTTGGAAGCCAGCCCCACACAGCCCTTCATAAGCATCATGTGAGATATTGAGATTATAACTGGACAATAAAGCTTTAAAATACAGCCATCCTAGGTGCTTGCCACTTAAAGGCCAACAGGAAGACTGCCTCTGACTTCAGTGTGGTTTCAATCCAGCTTTATGAATTTGATATAGAGGGTTACATGTTTCCTCTGATAAATGAATGTGAATAAGTAGTTGGATGGTCATTGTTAGCTTTCTCGTCAAAAGCAGAAACTGGTATATTACAACATGCAGGTATGACTTGAATAAGAAACCAGCAATATACATTTTTGACAATGGTACCTATGTTATCAAATAATACTGATCCTTCTTAGAGCAGTGGTTCCCAAATTCTTTGTATGTGTGACCCCATTTTGAAACTTAGATATAATCTGTGAATCCCCAAAAGTGCAACGTATATAAAATATCAGTCAGTTCATGACTCCAGTCGGGGTCCTGACTACAGCTGAAATGAGCTGAAATCCACAGGTTGTACATGAAAATTCAGGTAGCCTATCAGCCTGAATATGGAGACAGGTACCTGACTACTCGAAATATAGAATGTGATTGGGAGTCGTAGTCCAGCACAAAAGGAGAAGGCGCTATGACTACTACAGGATTGTGCTGGAAGATTGTGCCCAAAGATGTGCAGGCCCTTGCTTGAAGTAGGACAGTGCTTTAATAAGGGGCATCTGTGGAAGTCTATGGGAAGATAGATGTTAAACAAGAGGAAACCTCAGATAGGGGGGTTGGAGAGTAAGAACCTGCTGTAACAGACTCTCTACAAGAGATGCTGAACAAACTTGGTCCAGAAGGTTGGGACCAAGAAGGTTGGAGAAGATGCTGAAGGAACCCACAGATTAAAGGAATTCCAGATGGGATCTATCCTTTATTTATGATGAACGGACTTTGTTAAACTGTTGGTAGAATGGGTTGACTGTATGGGAGGTGGAAGTCAGAGTTTCAGGGACCTAATCCACTTGTTAAACAGATGACCTAAATGACTGCTTCCTAGAACAGCTGGTTCTGGAACCAACAAGAGGAGGAGATATTCCAGATCTAATCTTGAGTGGCACGCAGGACCATGTGTAAGGAGTAACTGTGGCGGAGCTAGTAGGCAATAGTGATCAAAATATGATCACATTTGACATAATTTCTGTAGAGCGAATGATAAACAAAGTACAGCATAGCATTTAACTTTAAAAGGGGAGACTATGACAAAATGAGAAAACTAGTTAAAAAGAAACTAAAAAGCTCAGTTGCAAGGGCTACAAATATGCAAGAGGTGTGGAGACTGTTTAGAAGCACCCTTCTGGAAGCCCAGATTAAATGCATCCTGCAAGTTAAAAAAGAAAGCAGGAAGACCAAATGTCTTCCACTGTGGTTAAATGGGGAGGTGAAGGAGGCTATTAGAGCCGAAAATGCATCCTTTTAGAAATGGAAGGCTTGTCCCAATGAAAATAATATGAAAGAGCATAAACACCGGCAACTAGGGATGTGTGAACGCGGTTCGGAAGTTCGAAGTTTGGACCGAACTCGAATAGCTCAGTCGACCGAACTGAACTTTCGAACCCAACTTGAATTCAACCAAACTGTTTGGTTGAATTCGAACCAGTTCAGAAGGCCAAAAAAACAGGTTTTGAACTCGGTTCGGAAATTTGGAATTGGACTGAACAGAACTTTTGAACCGAAGTCAGTTCTGTTCGCACATCCCTACTGGCAACGTAAAGGTAAAGTGCTAATAAAGCAGGCCAAGGGAGATTTTGAAGGGAGGCTTGCTAAAGAGGCAAAAACAAGCAACAAAAGCTTTTTCAAATACATCAGAAGCAAGAAGCCTGTAAGGGAGTCAGTTGGGCCATTAGATAACAAGGGAGTAAAAGAGGCACTCGGGGAGGATAAGGACATTTCAGAGAAGCTGAATGAGTTCATTGTGTTGGTCTTCACTGTGGAGGATTTTGGAGAGGTACCCACGCTGGATCCTTGCTTTGTGGGTGAGGATTTGGAAGAGCTGTTACAAATCAATGTGATGTTGGAGGCTGTTCTAGGGCAAATTGACAAACTGAATACTTACAAGTCACCAGGGCCAGGTGGAATTCACCTCAGAGTTCTGAAGGAACTCAAGTATGAAATCACAGATCTTCTGTCAGTAATGTGTAAACTGTCACTAAAATCTGCCACTGTACCCGAGTACTGGAAGGTGGCAAATGTAACCGTGATATTTTAAAAAGGATCCAGAGGCGATCCTGGAAACTACAGACCAGTAAGCTAGACATCTGTGCCGGTAAAATGGTGGACACCATCATTAAGGACAGAATTACAGGGCATGTAGACAAACATGGCTTAATGGGGAAGAGTCTGGATTTAGTAAAGGTAAGTCATGCCTCACTAACCTGTTGGAATTCTTTGAGGGTGTAAATAAGCATGTGGATGACGGAGACCCAGTAGTTATAGCGTACCTGGATTTCCAGAAAGCATTTGATAAGGTCCCTCATGAGAGACTCTTGAGAAAATCAAAAAGTCATGGGATAGGAGGTAGTGTCTTACTATGGATCAGAAACTGGTTAAAAGATAGAAAGCAAAGGGTAGGAATAAATGAGCAGTTCTCAGAATGGAGAGATGTAAAAAGTGGTGTGCCTCAGGGATTTGTATTTGGACCGGTGCTGTTTAATGTATTCAATAATGATTTGGAAAAAGGTGTTAAGAGTGAAGTGATCAAATTTGCAGATGACAGCAAGTTATTCAAGGTAGTTACAATACGAGCAGACTGTGAGGAACTGCAACAGGATTTTACAACACTGGATGCTTGGGCATCTAAATGGCAAATGAGATTTAATGTGGACAAGTGCAAAGTGTTGCACGTAGGGAAAAATATTCCAAACTATGCAAACACAATGCTGGGTACTACGCTAGGTGTTACAGCTCAGAAAAAGGATCTGGGGGTGGTTGTAGACAATACAATGAAATCCACAGTGCAGTGGGCAGCAGCAGTAAAAAAAGCAAACAGAATGCTAGGAATTATTCAGAAGGGAATAGAGAATAAAACTGAAGTCATAATGCCTATACAAATCAATGGTGTGACTGCACCTCGAATATTGTGTACAGTTCTGGTCACCCCATCTCAAAAAAGACATAGCTGAACTAGAAAAGGTTCTCGGGACCCTCACCGCCTGTTCTCTACCTTTGACTCCCTCCTCAAGCCTCCCTGTCCTCCCCCTCCTTCTTCCCTTTCTTCTCAGGATCTTGCCTCCTTCGTCACCTCCAAGATAGACAAGACCCGCTTCAACATCGCTTCCCACTCATCTCTTCCCACTCCCACCCCTCTCCCTCCTCCCCCTCCTTCTCTCATGTCCTCCTTCTCCCCTGCCTCCCTTAAGGAAATCTCCTCTCTGCTCGCCTCCTCCAACCCTTCCACTTGCCCCCTTGATCCCATTCCTTCCCGCCTCCTCACCTCCATTACTCCCACTGTCGCCCCTTCCTTCCTGCACATCATCAACCTCTCCCTCTCTACTGGCTCTTTCCCTTCTGCCTTCAAACATGCCACAGTCTCTCCTATTCTCAAAAAGTCCACTCTTGACCCCTCTGACCCTTCTAGCTATCGTCCTGTCTCACTCCTTCCTTTTGCTTCCAAGCTGCTTGAACGTGTTGTCTACTCCCGCTGCCTTGACTTCCTATCCTCCAACTCCTCCCTTGACCCCCTCCAATCTGGCTTCCGCCCCCTTCATTCTACTGAAACTGCTCTCGCTAAGATCACCAACGATCTTCTGGTGGCTAAATCTAAACGTCTCTATTCCATTCTTGTCCTCCTTGATCTCTCTGCTGCCTTCGATACTGTTGACCACTCACTCTTGCTGGATTCCCTTCACTCCCTTGGCTTTTGTGGCTCTGTCCATAACTGGTTCTCCTCCTACCTCTCTGACCGCTCCTTTAATGTGTCTCTCTCCAACTCCGCCTCCTCCTCCTTCCCCCTCTCAGTTGGTGTTCCTCAAGGCTCTGTTCTTGGCCCTCTCCTCTTCTCGATCTATACCTCATCCTTAGGCAAACTCATTGCCTCCCATGGCTTCCAATACCACCTCTATGCTGATGACACTCAACTCTATCTCTCTACTCCCTCTCTCTCTCCCTCTGTTCAAGCTCGTCTCATCAACTGTCTCTCTGACATCTCTACCTGGATGTCTCAACGTCAACTCAAACTCAACATGGCTAAAACTGAACTCCTTATCTTCCCCCCTCATCCTTCCTCTCCTTCCTCACTGTCAATAACTATTGATGGAGTCACCATCCTGCCTGTCCCCCAAGCCCGTAGCCTAGGCTTCATCTTTGACTCAGCCCTTTCTTTTAAACCCTACATTGACTCTGTTGCTAAATCCTGTCGCTTCTCCCTCCATAACATTGCTAAGATTCGCCCTTTTCTCTCTGTCTCGTCTGCCAAAACTCTTGTTCATGCTCTGGTCATCTCTTGCCTCGATTACTGTAACCTCCTTCTCACTGGCCTTCCCCGGTCTCACCTTTCTCCCCTCATCTCTGTCCAAAACTCTGCTGCCAGGGTCATCTACCTCGCCAGTCGCTTCGACCATGTGCAGCCCCTCCTCTCTTCGCTTCACTGGCTTCCCCTTCCTGAACGAATCCTGCACAAGCTCCTAGTCTTCACCTATAAAGCTCTTCACAACCTTGCTCCCCCCTACCTCTCTGCACTTATCGCCCTCCATACTCCAGCCCGTGCACTTCGCTCCTCCTCTGTCCCTTCTCTCACCCTTCCACGCCTTCCCTGCTCCCCTAAGCGCCTTCGTCCCTTCTCACTTGCTGCCCCCCATGCCTGGAACTCCCTCCCTGTCCACATCCGCCTTGCCCCCTCCCTTCATACCTTCAAATCTCTCCTTAAAACTCACCTCTTTCGCTCTGCTCTGTCTGACTCTTTATCCTGCTGAGCCACTATTCCTATACCTACGATCGGTTTACCCTTATCCTTGCAACATGGACCTGCCTGCTGTCATTCTCATCGTAACCAAGCCAAGTACGTGCACTTGAGACCTCACATCTTCATGAATGTTAGACCCCTTGTCTCTCCCTCTGTTCCCCTTCCTAAGTCTCTCCCCCAGCTCCTGTCTCTCAGATTGTAAGCCCTAGGGACTGGGACCGTGTCTATTTTATTACTTTGTAAAATGCCAGGTACACTGCTAGCGCTATCTAAATGTTTGTTAATAATAATAATAATAATAATAATAATAATAATAATAATAATTAATAAAAGGTATAGAGAAGGGCCACAAAAATGATCAAGGTCATGGAAGGGCTCCCGTATGAGGAGAGGCTTGGTAGGTTGGGGATCTTAAGTTTGGAGAAGAGACGACAGAGAGGAGATATGATAGATGTCTATAAAATCATGAGCGGGGTGGAACTAATAAACAAGGAGCAGTTACTTACTAGGGATTTGCAAACACGGTTCGGCCCTTCAGAGTTCGGCCCGACCTCAGCCTTTTTGGACGCCCGAACCAGATGCTTGAACCGAAAGCGGAACTGCCCGAACCGTTCGGGCACATTCAGGTGCGTTCAGGTGGGAGAAATGTGGCTGGCAAGCCCAGGAAGGGGCTGGGCAGCTGAGGAGCAGACTTCCTGGCTCCAGGGGTGGAGAGAGGCTTGGACTAGCAGCCAGCCTGCCGAATCACCATCCCTCTTTCCCTCAGAACACTGGCTTTGCAGTCTATGATTGGCCACGGGCTAGGCTGCACAGAACCAATTGGGCTTGTGGTAAGGCGGGCGCAGCAAGTCGAGATGGGCGAACAGATCACGATTCGGGTGCGATCATTCAGTTCAGTCCAGTTTGGCTGTTCGGTTCGGTCGCCATGTTCGGGTTTGGCCATTTGGTTCGATCGTGTTCGGTTCTGGCATTCAGAAAAAGTATCGCAAGAGTCCATGATCGCCCTGGAAACAAGAAATTCGAGTGCATGCGGAGCTTGTTTGGATGAGAGTGTGTGTTGTGGTTCATTTTTTATTTGTGTGTGTTTTGGCTGTGTGGTGTGTGTTGGTTTTGGTTTGGCTGGTTGGTGAGTGTTGGTGGGTGCTGTGTGTATTGTGTTCACTGTTGGGTGTGTGTTTAAAAAAAAAAAATGGAGAAGAAGGTGACCAGTGACACCACCATTAAACGCCGGGCCTGGGGAAGGCCAAGGTGGCGGAGCTGGTAGTGGAGGAAGAGGTTCCTCCGGCCGCTTCTGGAACTTCAGTGATGGAGGAGGAGCCAGAGCCAGTGGGCACAGGAGGTGCTGCTGCCACTGCTGCCAGGTTTGTACACTTTTTTTTTACTTTGAGGACAAGAAATTTAAGGCTCTATCCGTTAGAGCGAGCTCACTGGCATGCGGGTGGGTGCATGGGTGGTGGCCATCAGTCAGGCACAAACAGTGGGCATCAGCAGGTAGCAGCGGATGTCTGCCACAGAGAAAGAGGGTACTGTAGTGGGGGGGGCTCTTCCAGCCGTCAGGCACGAACAGCACCCACACCCAAACATGTGTCTGCTAGCCATCCCCACTCTCCTGTTGCCATCCCAACCTTGTCACCCCAAATAAGGGCAGGATTTGCACGGGCCAGCCAGGGTCTTTCCAGTTGCCATCCCTAGTGCCCCAGGGAGGGCAGGATTTGCACATGCCAGCCAGGGTTTCTCTATTGCTATCCCTCCCTAGCAGCACCCCAAGGAGGGCAAGTTTGGAACATGCAGCAGCCCAGATTGAGGAGGAGTCCCATCCCAAGACTGCCCCTGGTATGGGATGGCATGTGCCACTGCTCCATCAATCCATGTCTAGGGATAGCTCAGGGAATCCCAGCAGCAGAAGGTTCACCTTGATGAACCAACTGCTCCACCAACTTAGCCCCCAGTCTCAGGGGTGCCGTGAGCAAATGTCCTCTGCCATAGAGAACACCCGCTTGCTGAGGAGACTCGTCGGTGGGCAGGACAAGAGACGCTTAGCCACATTGGACAGGGACAGCCACACGTTGGTCTTGCCGGCCCAGTAGGCCAAGGGATCGCTGCTGGTTTCAATACATGGCTCATCCTCTAGGTAGCTCTCCACTGCTGCTGAGGTGCCATCGTACTCCCTCTGGTAACTCTGCCTAGGCACCACCTCCACCACTGCCCTCAGCCTTGCTGCCTTCCCTGCTGTGCATGAGTTCATGATCGCCAGAGTGGCCTGCACATATGAGCTGCTGCTGGCAATAGGGGTGCTTCTGCTGCTCAGCCTGCTTCTGGTGCTTCTACTGCTAGATCTAGGGGCAGGGATAGACCCTGCCATCTGAAAGGGGTGGCTTCTCCCACTCCCACCATCCCCAGGGGCATCCTGTTGCTGCTGCCGTGCCTTCTCAAGAGCCCGCTCTGCCTGCCAGACCCTCTCCACCAGGTCGCTCTTCCAGTGCCCATAAAGCACTGTCTGGCATGCCATGCTGCCCTTGACACTGGGGTCCAGCATGGTTGCCAAAATGTATTCCTTTTTCTACAAGAACTCTTTGAATCATGCCTTCAGCCCTGTCTTCAGCTGCTGCACAAGTGCAAACACCTCAGCCACCAGCTTCTTGCCCTGAGGGCCACAATCCTGCCCCTGGATAATCTCATCCAGTCTCCTGAGGAGACTCTGGGCCAAAGGGGTCACCTGGCTGATGGTGTCCATGGAGGAGCTGATGGTCTCCATCACAGCTAGGAATGGTCTCAACACTGTGTGATCGAGGATCTCCCATTCCACCCCATTGTACCCTGGAGTTGCCCCACTGTCCATCACCAATTGAACCTGATGCAAGACAGCTTTCTGCTCAAGAAGCCGCTTGAGCATCAGGAACATCAAATTCCACCAGGTGGACACATCCTGCACCAGCTGGTGCACTGGGGAGCCTTGCTCTTCCTGCTTCGCCCAGGGGAGGTTGCTGCCCTTCACGCTCCAGTTAATGAAACTGGCCAGCTTCCTCCCCCAATCAATCAGTGAGCTAAGGGTGCCTGGCCCAATCCCCTTCTCCCCCAAGCCCAGAGCATCCCTGACCACCAGGTGAATGGTGTGATTGGTGCAAGGGATGCTGGTGAAGCCCCCCTCATGGAGTGCCCTCAGTATGTTGGCCGTGTTGTTTTTCACCATGCACCCCTTGGTGAGGGCACACCTGGCATGACCCATTCCCTCACCATGGTGGTCAGGGCTGCCTCGATGTTCCAAATGGTTTGGGGGCTGTCCATTACTTCTGCCTGAAGCAGGGCCCACACATACCCTGCTTCAGGACCCCTCCTGCCACTTCCAAAAGCTGCCTCCGGGTCCTGCCACCAGTGCACCATCACTGCCAAGTCAACTTTCTGCGCGTTTCTGCTGGACAACAGGTCAGTGGTGAAGTGGACGGTGGCAGCCCCTGCCAGCTGCTCCCTCACCCCCTCCATTAAAGCCTGGTACAATACTGGCACCACCTGCTGACTCAGGGTGGTGCACGAGGGCAGCTTAAACTGGGGGTTCAGGAAGCCAATCAGGTGCCTTAACCACATGTTACTGATCACCGAGGCTTCCCATCTGGAGCGATCATTTTCCCCAACATGCGTGTGGCTTTCCCTTGAAAGCCATGCCGCCCTCCCCATCCTGCAGCTGCCAATGGATGTGGCAGATGCCCCAACCCCAGCTCCTCCATGGTGTACTACTGCTGCTGCAGTTCCTACTGCTCCCCCCTAGCAGCAATACTGCTCCTGCTGCTAGAGGTAGCTGCTCTAAAAGGATGCTTGGCCGCTGATGGAGGCAAACGACTGGCCTCTGCAGCCAGGAACCCACAGGCATCCACTTCCCCTGCCTGCCCACTTAGCAGCACAGCGCTGTGAAATCCCTTCAGGTGCCTCGCCATGGCAGTTGTTCCAAGGTTGGTGAACACCTGCCCTCACTTCACCACCATGTGGCACAAAGTGCACTGCACCTCCCTGGGATCATCTGCCCGTACCAACTTAAAATGTGCACATACTGATAATTCCCCCACCTTCTGGCCTGCACCGGGTGACACACAAATGACAGCACTGCTGGGAGGTGCAGAACATGGTGGCAATGCAGCTCTCAGAGGGACAGCCATCACCTCAGCACCAGACATCTCTTCCACAGGACTAGTGTCTGCCTCGCTGTCCCCAATCTGAGATATGTCCCCCCATGAAGGGCAGTACTGGGACCCTGAGACTGATCCACTGCCCATGCTGCTGACACTCTCCCTGTGCCCCCTATACCTGCTGCTGCTGCTACTTCTGCTCCTCTCCCTGCTACCATTGCCCAGAGATCTGGCCCTGCCTCTAGAAGTCAGGGTGGGATCCACCAGCCCTGGACTGCTGGGGATCACCTCAATAAGGGGGAATGATGGTGGCCCATGCTGAACTTCATACCCTGCCCCTGAAGCACCTACACCTGCTCCTGAAGCCACAGCAGAGACAGCTGCAGCCTCCTGGACTGCAAGCCTTCCAGTGCCCTGCATGGAAGTGGAGGACTGTGGCAGGAGGTGGTGCAGAACCACACCCCTGTGCTACTGCTGGGAGCATGCTGGAAGCCTGACAGCCAAAATAAGGCCTGTGCAGTTTGGGGCATGGTGATGGACTTGGGCACCTGCTGATGCCTCCTGTCACTCTGCTGGCACGGCCCCTGCCACCTCTGTCACATGCTCCATTGCCTGCTGTACCAACAGCAGACCAGCCTCTCCTGCTTCCCTTCTCCATTTCTAAAACACAAATAATGCACACAAAGATTTTTTATTTTTTTTATTTATTTATTCAAAATTGGATTATATATATATACACTAACTCTAACTGCTATTTACTATTCTAAAACCTATGGAACTAAATGGAATATTATTAGGATGTGTGAATACGACAGAGTTCAGATGTTAGACCATTCAGACTAAAAACTTATTTCTGGTTTGTGGGTTCGGTCCAGCAACGTTAGAACCCCCTGAACGTCTGGAAGAGTTTGGCACTGCAAGGAGGCTTGGGGTGCTCCAGGGACACCCGGGGGCCTGTGGCAGCATGGTAGGCCCTCAGAGACCCAGCAGCAGCAGCAGAAGCAGCAGCAGCAGCAGAGACCGGGAAGACTTGGTGCTTGGCACCCCGGGTTGCCCGGACAGGCAGGCTCAGCGCTTGGCCCCTGGGAGTACCCATGGTGCCAGGGCTGGCCATCGGAGCCCCAGAAGCAGAAGCAGCAAAGACCGGGAAGTCTTAGCACTTGACACCCTGGATTGCCTGGGCAGGCAGGCTCAGTGATTTGTCCCTTGTGCCATAGCTGGAAGGTTGTCTGAGACCCAGTAGCAGCAGAGACCGGGAAGACTTGGTGCTTGGCACCCTGGGTTGCCCGGGAAGACAGGCTTGGCGCTTTGACCCTGGGGGTGCCCGTGGCACCAGGGCTGGCCATCTGAGACCCAATGGAAGCAGCATCAGAATCAGCATCAGCATCAGCAGCATCAGCAGCAGCAGCAGCAGCAGCAGCAGCAGCAGAGGCAGGGAAGGCTTGGGTCTTGGTGGCTGGCACCCATAGGGGGAGGGCATTGCAGGCTGGCATCAGTGGAGTGGCATCAGAGGCCTGGCCAGGGCTTGGTGGCCAGAACCCTTACTTGGCCAGGCATTGCAGGCTGGTATCAGTGAAGCGGTGGCAGAGGCCCTGCCAGGGCTTGGTGGCTGGTGCCCAGGCTTGGCCGGGCATTGCAGACTGCCAGGCATCGGCTGGGCAGTTGCCGACAACCAAGTGGAACAACATCCCTCCCTGCCTGGAATTCATGCCCTAGAACCATGACAGTGGGTCCTGAAGATGGAGTGGCTGGCTGCTTCTTGATCCGGTGGAATGATGGCTCCCCATGAGTGGAATGATGGCCTCCCCTGATGGTGGGTCCTGGGACAGGAGTGGCAACTTCTTGATGAAGTGGAATGATATGCCACCCTTCCTGGAATGCAGGCCCCAGAACCCTGACAGGGGGTCCTGGGGATGGAGTGGCTGGCTGCTTCTTGATGCAGCGGAATGACAGCTCCCTGTGAGTGGAATGACGGCCCCAGAACCCTGATGGTGGGTCCTGGGATTAGAGTGGCAGTTTCTAGATGATGTGGATGGACACTACTCCCTGCCTGGAATGTAGGCCCCATAACCCTGATCGTGGGTCCTGGGGCTGGAGCGGCTGATTCTTGAAGCAGTGGAATGAGAACTCCCCATAAGCAGAATGACAGCCCCAGAACCCTGATGGTGGGTCCTGGGACTAGAGTGGCAGCTTTCAGATGATTCAGATGGACAGCCCTCCCTGCCTGGAATGTAAACCCCAGAAACATGATAGTGGGTCCTGGGGCTGGAGTGGTTGGTTCTTGAAGTGGTGGAATGACAGCTTCCATGTGGAGGGCCCTTATTTTCTTACAGTATGGCCCAGGGACAGCTGGCTCTACTACTGTTGAACACAGACCACTATTTGGAATTAGAGGAGTTATCCAGCATCATTACTGAGGCACGTGAGGAAATAGCCAAGAGGAGCTTACAGATGGCTGGCATGTGTGGAGCAATGGCAGAGGCCCAGCCAGGGCTTGGTGGCTGGCAGCAACCCCACTCAGCCGGGCGTTGCAGGCTTGGCTTGTACTCAACAGAACTCAAGAAGCTCAACTGCCAATTAGTCAAGCCTTGCCCGGTGGTGAATCATGTGGACACCCAGTAGCAGACATTGGATTGCCCAGTCTCAGAACCCATGGCACAGAAGAGGTGGCATTGGTAGCAGCGGCAGACATTGGATTGCCAGGGCACAGTACACATAGCACAGCAGACAGTAGCAGCAGGATTTGCCTGTGCATAGCACCCATGAAGCCAGGATGGTAGATTTGCCAGGGAAGAGCTTCCATACAGCAGCAGACGGGACCAGCAGGATTGTGTGGGCACATTTGGATTTGCCAGGGCAGAGAACACATGGACCAGAAGACAGTAGCAGCGGGATCACCAGGTCAGTGGGGCACATGACCCACAGTTGCCAGGGCAGGCAGACAGGCAGCCACCTTGGGATGAGAGGCAGGCAGGCAGGGGCAGGGTTTGAACTTTGCCCACAGGGTGGGCCGATAGTAAGCGTGGCATGAGCAGAAGGCAAGCAGACTGAGGCAGACTTTGAGCTTTGCCCACAGGGTGGGCAGACAGGCAGTATGGCATGCAGAAGGGAGACTGAGGCAGGCTTTGAGATTTGCCCACAGGGTGGGAAGACAAGCACCTTGGCATGAGCAGAAGGCAGGCTGAGGCAGGGTTTGAGTTTGGAAACCTGAGCGGGCAGACAGGCAGCGTGGCATGAGCATGGGAAAGCAGAATGAGGCAGGCTTTGACCTAGGCCACCTGGGCAGGCAGGCAGACTGAGGCAGTGTGGCATGAGAGGCAGGCAGATTGAGGAAGGGTTCGTGCTTGGCAACCTGGGCAGGCACACAGGCAGCGTGGCATGATAGGCAGTAGGGAAGGCAGGCTAGGACCTTGGCAGGGCACTCAGATAGGCTGGCAAAGACTGTGCAATGTCATTTTCATTATTGTCTATCGATACCGATACCAATTTCAAAGTTTTTATTTTTGTTATCGTTATCGGTATTGAAATAGATATCTTTTGGTCCTGTGATCTCGCCAGAAACTGGAAACTAGAAACGGTATTTCGATTGTGTGTGTTCTTGTGCTGTCTGTCTGGGTTGTGTGAAAAGTGTTGAAAAGTGTTCTGAGATTGTCTGTGTGTGTGTGTTGTGACCGTGTGGTTTGGTTTGGTTGAAGTAAGATGGAGGGTGAAATTAAAAAAAGAAAAATGAAGATGAGGAAGGTGAAGGTGGAGGAATAAGAGGCCCAGCCTTGACCATCTGAGGTGTGGAGGTTGGCTCCTCACCAGAGGAGGAAGAGGGCACAGGAGATGCCACTGCTGCCAGGTTTGTAAAAAAAAATTTTGTTTATTGTTCCATATAATAAACGGGTGGGTGGGTGGGTTGGTGGTGTGAAGTCAGGCACAAACAGTGGTTATCAGTGGGTGGCAGTGAATGGGCAGGATTTGCACCTGTCTTATTTCTGGGCCTGCAGAGAAAGGGAGGGGGGGAGTCTTCCAGCAGTCAGACATGAAGCTCAGCACCAACCCAGATACGTGCCAGCCAGGGTCTCAACTTGCCAACCCTAGCACCCCAAGAAGGGAAGGATTTGCACATGTCTTATTTATGGGTCTGTCAGAGGGGGCGGGCGGCTCTTCCTCAGTCAGTCAGGAGCCAAAGCACCCACCCAGTCACGTGCTAGCCAGGGTCTCAACTTGCCAACCCTAGCACCCAAAGAAGGACAGGATTTGCACGTGTCTAATTTATGGGTCTGCCAGAGAGAGAGAGAGGGGTGTGTGTGTGCTTTTTCAGCAGCAGCAGCAGCAACCAGAGTCTCAACTTGCAGACACTACAGCACCACAGGTGGTGGTGGTGTATGCAGGAGAAAGGGAAAGAGGCTGGTAGGCCGTCCTGCAGCAGCAGCACCATCCATCCACTTGGTGTGGGAAAATGGGTACTAATCTTGGAAGGACTAGAGCCATCACCATGAATGCATTATATTATGTAGTTGTTGTTTATGTGTTCCTGTTTCAGAGAGGATGATGCTGCTGCTGGTGCCAGGATCTTATCATGATGGAGGTCGCAGTCACAGGAGCCACCTGAAACCAGGCCCACAAGGTCCACGGTATGGCAGTACTTCCATACCCCGAAAGCCGGATTTGCAAAACGCAAGGTAAGGCACGGAAGCTGGAACAACAGGGAATGGATTGCCCTATGACCTGTTAGGAAGTCCCGCGCAGGGAGAGAGATTGACCAGCCACCCACTTGTGGAGACAGAATGTAGGCAGGGCTTGATAGACCATTGGTCTGATAGAGTATGGCACTTCTTATGTTCTTACCTTTTTATGTTATTTTGATCTGCAACAAAAAAAATAAAGCAGGGGACCACGTCAGGGAACGTCCACCTAAATGAGGTGGCGTGTGATGCTTCTCGAGCTGGAAGGTGCAGCAGGGACTCCATTGTCTGGTGCTGAGGCGATGGCTGTCCCTCCAAGAGCTGTGTCATCACAATGTTCTGCCCCTCCCAGCAGCACTGTTGGTAGTGTGTCACCGGGTGTAGGACAGAAGGCATGAGGGGGAAAAAAATCATCCATATGGGCGCATTTTAAGTTGGTGCGGTTGGACAATCCCAGGGAGGTGCAGTGCACTTTGTGCCAGAAGGTGGTGAAGTGTGGGCAGGTGCTCACCAAGCTTGGCACAACTGCCATGGCTAGACACCTCAAGGCATGCCACAACAATGTGCTGCTAAGTGGGCAGGCAGGGGCAGTGGATGCCAGTGGGTTCCCGACTTCAGCAGCCAGTCATCTACCTCCATCATCAGGCAAGCATCCTCCTCGAACAGCTACCTCTAGCAACAGGAGTGGTATTACTGCTAGGGGGGGAACAGCAGCAGCAGCAGTCAGTTGAGGCCCAGAAGCATCAGTTCCCCATGGAGGAGCTGGGGTGGGGGCAGCTGCCAAGTCCATTGGCATCTGCAGGACATGGGGGACGGTGTGGCTTTCAACTGAAAGCCATGTTCATGCTGGGGGAAATGATTGCGTTTGATGGGCATCCCTTCTCAGTGGTCAGGACATGGGATTTAGGTGCCTAATTTGCTTCCTGCCCCCCCAGTTTAAGCTGTGTTTGCACACAAACCTTAGTCAGGCTGCCACCAATGCTTGGAAGCCTGCAACACCCAGCCAATCAGGGGTGCCAGCCACCAAGCCCTGGCAAGACCTCTGCCGCTGCTCCACCGATGCCTGGTAGCCTACAACGCCCGGTTGAGTAGGGGTGCCTGTCACCAAACCCTGGCCGGGCCTCTGCCACTGCTCCACTGATACCTGGCAGCCTGCAATGCCTGGCCAAGGATGGGTGCCAGCCGCAGTTACTGTGCCCTGGTAATCCAATGTCCCCTGCTGCTGCCGCTGCTGTGCCATGGGTACTGTGGCCTGGCAATCTAATTTCTGCTGCTGCTGAGGCTTCCACTGCTGTACCACAGTTACTGTGCCCCAGCAATCGAATGTCTGCTGCTCCTGTCTCTGCTGATGCCGCCTCTGCTGTGCCATGGGCTCTGTGCCCTGGCAATTCAGTGTCTGCTGCTGCTTCTGGTATTGCACGTCAGCCATTTACTCCTTGCTCTTGTAGGTGGGTATAGCTTGTATGAGTGCGCTGGAGGGTGGGAGACGGTGCCCATGAGATTCACCAATGGGCAAGACTTGCCCAGGGGCGTAGCTAGGTTGGAATGGGCCCAGGGACAAGAAATGGACTGTGTCCCCCCACCCCACCCAGCCCATCACCATAGACTCCCCTGTCCCTCAATGTCCTTATTGTATAAAACAGTCAACACAAACGTACTTAAATTAACCCTCCTCCTCCTCAGAACTTGATTTACTACCAGGTCAAGGCACACTACATGCCATCTACTGCAATCCTAGTCCCATTGAACTCAATGGGGTAAGGAGTACATTGTTCAGGAAGATAAACATGTGTGAACGCTCCCAAGTGAGTTTATTAATTATTTATATAGCCCCAGAAATGTGCCTCATGCTAAACAGTCATTAACACAGGTCCTTGCCCCAAGGAGCTTACAATCATGGATGGACAAGGGAGGAGAGACAAGGGGGAGGGGAACATGGGGAGAGACAGGGAGACCTTCATAATGTTGAGAAGTTGCAGGTGCACGTGCTTAGCCTTAGTGACAAAGAAGGGGGCACTAAACACAACAGCAGAGGGAGCATCAATGAGCAGGCTGTGGGGGCAAGGAGCTAGGAGAAGCCTGATAGAAGGAAGAAGGTTTTTAGAAGAGAATTTACTACCCTCAGAGGGCAATTCCTCACGCAAACATGCCCAGAGTAGCTTGCTACATTTTGAAAATCTTGTCATAAGCATGAAACATACCTAAGACTTCTCTAACCAGAGGTCAATACAGACTGCAGTTTTCTCAGGACTCAGTTTCCCGTGAAGATCGATGCTGCATTTAGACCCTTGTCAGGACTCAGGCCCGAACAACTGCAGCTCCCCCCTCAGTCCCAGACATGGCTGCGTGTTCCCTTCCCCCCAGTCCTGGTGGAAGCTTTTTCTCTCCGCTGTCCTTTCCCTCTCTTCCCCAGCGGCGGCAGCTTTTTCTCTCCGCTCTCCCCCGACCCTCCCCCCAGCGGCTGCAGCTTTTTTTCTCCGCTCTCCCCCCCAGTGGCAGCTTTTGCGGCGGCGGCTTTCTCTCCGCCGCCCCCCTCTCCAGTCCCAGACCCGGCTTTTTCGGCGGCGGCTTTCTCTCCGCCCCCCCCAGTCCCAGACCCGGCTTTCTCTCTCCCCCCCCGGGCACCCCCTGTCCCGGCGCCGCGGCCAGAAGCTTTCTCTCTTCCCCCCACCCCCCATCACAGGCTCCACAACCAATGTCCAGCACCCACACCAGGAAGTTCTCGGAGCCCTCCAGGCCCCCACCCGGTCCTAAACAAACAGCAAACACCCCACCCCAGCCCGGCCTCCTTTCTTACCCCCAGGGCCCCACCACACCACTCCGACAAACCTCCATCCCTCCAATGCGACGACGTCTCCCACAATGTCCCAGTCCGACTGACTCCGTCCATGTCCGTCACACAGAGAGAGGAGCGGAGCAAGCCGCCACTGTGCTGTGTATGCGCTCGCACACTGCGTGCCTGCCTGCCCTTGAATCGCTCGCCTCCTCGTGTGCTGTCGCACAGCCACCTGCCTGCCTCGTGTGCTGGGCCGCCCGCTCTGGATGCCAACCAACACATACGCAGTGGAATTCCAGCATCACGTCAGGGAGGCGGGGCTAAGGCTAGAAGTTGCGGTGAGCCAGGCAGCGTGTGTGGGACTGAACTGTGCTGTTGGACTCGGGTCAGCCCAGTGGGGGGGCCCGGCAGGGTCAGGGGGGGGCAGCAGCTCCTTGTCAGCCGGGCCACTGGGGAAGGGGTCTGTGACGTCCACAAGAAAAAAAAAAAAAAAAGGCTTAGCTATCATAGGGGGACGGACTGTGGGCCCCCAACCATGGTGGGCCACGGGACACATGTCCCACCTGTCCCTATGATAGCTACGCCCCTGTACTTGCCCAATTTGTAGTGGAGCTTCTTGAGATCAGTCAAATACGATGCCAGCCTGCAACTCCCACCAAGTTGGCATGCCACACTGGCCATACCGCATAATGCATCGGTGGCAGGTGCCATACCACAGAGCACCCACTCATGGACATGCACAGAGTGCTCGCCAAAACTTCATGCAGCCTGCAATGCCCAGCCAAGTAAGGGTGCCAGCCACCAAGCCCTGGCCGGGCCTCTGTCGCTGCTCCACCAATGCCTGGCAACCTGCAACTCCTGGCCAAGTAGGGGTGTCAGCCACCAAGTTCTGGCTAGGCCTCTACCACTGCTCTGCTGATGCCTGGCATCGTGCCATGCCTGGCCAAGTAGGGGTGCCAGGCCAGCAACCATGCCCCAGGCCTTTCTGGCCTCTGCTCTTGCCACTGGGTCTCAGATGGCCAGCCATGCTCCCACGGGCACCCCCAGGGGCCAAGCACCGAGCCTTCCCGGTCTCTGCTGCTGTGTCTTCAATGGCCTGCCATGCCCCCCCAGTCCCCTCCTGAAGCACCCCAAGCCTCCAGGTGGGTGAATTTTCTGAACATTCGGGGGGGTCCAAACTCTGCAAGACCAAACCCAAGAACCTGAACTAAATTTTCAAGCCAAACGGTCAAATGGCCGAACATCAGGAGCTCGTTCTGATTGCACATCCCTATTATTTACCCTCTCAGCTAGTACTATAACTAGGGAACACTCCATGAAACTAATGGGTGGCAAGTTTAAAACAAATTAAAGAAAATATTTTTTCACTCAGCATATAATTGGGTTGTGGAATTTACTGCCAGAGGCTGTGGTAAGGATCAGTAGTATAGCTGAGTTTAAAAGAGGTTTGGAGAAGTTTCTTAAAGATAGGTCCATTAGCAGCTATTAGCCGGACAGGATCAGGGAACATGACGGGAGCTGGGGGAAAACAACAGGGAATGGATCCCCCATTGTGACCTGTTGGGTGCTTCTCCCAAGCCACTGTGATTGGCTACTGTCAGAGACAGGATGCTGGGCTAGATGGGCCATTGGTCTGACCCAGTATGGTATTTCTTATGTTCTTAACTTACCCCTGGACTGGCACCAAGACTGGATTCTGGTGTAGCAGCAGTTGTAAACAGGAGGAGTAACCCCATGCTGCTACACTGAGTATTGTTAATATTACTGAGTTACTGATCTACCATTTTACTGTTTACCAGTTTGCCAACCCATTCTTATTTACCATTTTAGTGTCTTTACAACATGGAACAGCCAATGAATAGATGAATAGAAATGGAAAGGGAAATGATAAATTATTAGTCAGTAAACTGATGCAATACAATAATTTGGTGATGGAAAACCAGTAATTCAGTAACAGTAATTCGGGTAACTTGTCAGGCATTAAAAAGGTACTGTTTAGCACTCAATCTGCCCGAAATGATATGGGTATGAATTTTGACGGGTATATCTGTGTTTGAGGGTACCGGTTTCAGCAGCTCTAGTCATGACCCACAATTAGCGTCCCCAATCTGTTTTTGAGATTTTTCTGCAATATCTACAGCCGAACTCTCATCCCTATGTTTTAGGGCTCACCCTAGCTTCTGAATGCTCCTTACATTTACATTTCAGTAACATGCTGAAGCTGAGCCAATTATTTTCTTCAATACATCAGTCAAGGGCATCTATCTCCATAAAGCCATATGATTGCTCCACTCAAGGCTGTATGATGCCATTTCTAGCCATGAAGAATGGCACTCTAAGGGCACTCAGAGGTGTCTGTTGTAGAAAGAAGCCTCAGCAGAAATAATTTCTATCTGCTTTTTCCATGTGTGTTGGCTCAGTCTGCTCAGATAACTACACAGAGGCTGGTTTTGCTAGTCAGCACTATAGCTTTAGAAAATCAAGTTGTCTTCTTCCTACATTCTGAACAACATTAATTGTTGTGCAATCTGAAGTGGATTTTTAGTGATCTAAGTGCTAGTGATGACAGCTGGAACAAAAAAAGCCATAATTTCCCAAAATGTAAGAAGCACACTTAAAACTAAAGTAACAAATAAATTGTTTAACCGACATATTGAGCAAAGAGAAAACAGAAGTGATAGCAAGACTTTTGCATATAGCTTCGTCTGCAGTTTGTTAAAAAGTACTGCAAAGGCAGATTCAACTATTTAAAATGTTACCCATTTTTTCAATGAAGTACTTTCTTTAAAATGAATTGATATTATGATTTACAGTGTTAAAATTTAGCCATTCCTTAAAACTGCAAAATAGAAAGATACTGAGGCATGGTGTAGATGTCTTAAGTCAATGACTACTGTTTTCTGTTCTGATATCATATCTTTTGTGGTTTCATATCATTCATCACCTCTCTTGAACAATACAGAACACTTCTATTTCTGGGGACTGAACAAAATGGTTGAACTTTGCAGTCCTTTTAACCATGCAGTATCAGAAAGTGCTTGATGTGATCAAAACTGCCTTCCAAAATGTCAATATTTGGTAATGCTTTATTTTAGTTCTAAATACAAGTCAGAATGGTTAAAAATCTTTTGAGATCTCATAAACCAGTTTTTATTTTATTTTTTATTTTTAAAAAAATATCTTCCCTCAAAACATAATGTTTTTGCATGCCCAACAGCATAAGGAAACCATGTGAGGCTTTGTAGCTATCAAACTAATTCTGGAGCAGTATGTCCAATCCAAATAAAAATCAGATGTAGCAAGCGAACAGTCAGTGGCATAAAAGATGTAACCTGAAAAGGCTACAGGGTCAGGAGCTAGTTTCAACATTTGAACTCCCCAGCACTCTGAGAAAAGGAGCTAAAGGAAAAGGACAAGAGTTGTTCATTCATGTGTGAAGTGCTTGAAGTAAAACACAAACTTTTGACATGCTCTGCTTTAAGAGCCTTTTTCTAATCCCAGAAGTACAGCAAGCTCAAGAAAAAACCTGCCACTGTGCTTGCATGCATAAACAGATTGGGCCCTGAAACGTCTGGCACATCTAAGATTAGAATTTTCCTTTAGACTTTCAGAGAGGACCTTCCAATTCCAGAAGTTGCATGCATGGTGGTAGACCTGGAAAAAAAAAATTGTCTTGGTGAGTGCTGCTTCCATCGGAACCCTCGATATGGGGGTTTTACACATCCATTTTTGGAAAGAATGTGCGAGATGCCCAGCCCTGCTGTTTCCAATGGTGGCCAGGTGACTTCCGGTGTGGGGAGACTTGTGTAAACACCACCTGTGCAAGGTTTGTAAAAGCAGATTTTTAAAATCCTCTAGATTGGGGCATGTGTAAAAGCACCCTAAGGAAATGTGATTCTGATCCGCGCTGTCCTTTCTAAGAGAAACTTAACAACATAGTTGCAGTGGGCAAAAAAACCTGATACTAATTTATTGTTTTTATCCTGAAGCAGCAGGTATTCTGTGGGTCCTAAATAAATCAGGTCCTCACCGTGGATATGTAAGGCAATATACAGACATTACAGAGAGGCCAGGGACGTAGCTAGGTGGAAATGGGTAGGGATGGGTGAACAGAACTGAGTTCGGAAATTCGGTTCGGAAATTCAGTTCGGTTCGGAAGTTCGGTTCGGTCAACCGAACTATTAGAGTTTGGTTCGAACTCCGAACTTCCGAACAAAGTTTGGAAATTCAAACCCCATTCAACTAAATGGAATATTATATTTTAAGGATGGGTGAACAGAGCTGAGTTCGGAAATTTGGTTCGGTTCGAAAATCAAGTTCAGTTCGGAAGCTCGATTCAGTTGACCGAACTGGTCGAGTTCGGTCAGAACTCCGAACTTCCGAACCGTGTTCGCCCATCCCTAGAAATGGGCCTTGTTGCAGAAAATGGAACGAGTCTCCTTCTGGGGCACTCCAATCCAGTGTGCATATGCATTCTACATTCATGTGGGACCCCCTATACTTGTGGGCCTCGATACAGCTGCGCCTATTATAGCTACACCCCTGAAAGAGGCTGTACTCTTAGGTTAGGACATGACCTGGGGCATAATATCAAATCTTTCTGAAAGAGAATGGGAAGAAAGGCAGGGTAACAACTAGGGCTGAAACTCAATCTCAATTTTCACTCGATTGTCATTGAGAATCACGATTCTTGGCTCATTTTTTGTGAGAAACAAGAATTAAGAAACCCCCCAGTACTTGACATCTCATTTGAGATTTTCTCAATTCGCTTAGCAGAATTACGTGTACCACATATCATCCTGAGTCTCACATGCATACCAGTGTACAGATTCGTGCACCACCTGATGTAACAGCAGCACTTAAAATTTAAATTCTGAGTTTAAGCCTTATGTGATCAAGTCAGGGAACTTCTGATTGGAGAACCCACCAAATAGAGGCCACTTAGAGATTGGAGGAGGACCACAATCATTCTTGAGGGGACATTTCTGATTGGTTGGAGGGGCAAGTAAAAGTCACTGAGTCAGCACAGTTTGTCCCTCTTTTTTTGAGACTTCGAAGCAGGTACGTTTGTTTGTTGGTTCATAGCACTGGGTGTTTGTTTTTTGTACCCTCAGACTTACCTTGTAGCAGCTGGCTGGGACATCTCAAGGGCTGCTGCTGTTGCTATTGCTGCCGCTGATCCCACTCCAGTTGCTGCTCCAGATCCCCACTGCTCACCTGCGGGGAAAGACAGTGCTGGGGGTATGGGGAACCAGAAAGCCAGTAGGGATGGGTGAACAGAACGCCATTCGGATGTTCAGATGTTCGGTCATTCGGTTCGAAACCCGAGTTCAGGTTCAGCTGTTCAGTTCGGCGAAGTTCGGTTTGACAAATTGGGGTGGACAAATTGGGGAGGGGGGTGGGATTGGGTTGGACAAAATGGGTATGGTGAGGGGGAGAGAGGGGATAAATGGAGTGGGAGGTTTTGTAAGGTCATGGGCCCCTCCCCAATTTTTCCACCCCAATCCAGTGAAAGGGGGCCAGGACAGAGTGGACAGAGGGGGAGGAGTGGCCATTGGGGTTGTTATGGGGCGCGGACGGTATGGTCTAAGGGGCAGGTGGCTGAGACTCCTAAGGGACAGAGGTTCCTGTTGGAGGTTAAGAGAGCCACCCTCTTGCTAAGGGTGAGGGAAGAGCAGGATCTAAGGTCCGCCTGTAAAGGGCTGATGCTGCTGAATGTGAGGTCCATGGCAAATAAGGCTCCAGTAATTCGGGATTTGGTCCTGGATGGGGCTGCGGACCTTGCATGTATTAAAGAGACCTGGCTGGATGAGGAGGTGGGGCCAATTCTGACTGACCTCATTCCAGCTGGGAATGCCGTGCAGCACCAGCCCCACATGGAGGGCTGGGGCAGTGGTGTAGCCATTATTTTTAGAGAGGAGTGGCCAGTTAGGAGATATCCAGTCCGGGAGATTCCAGGTGTTGAGGCCCTTCATTTGGTGTTTGATTTGACTGGAGGCAATCTTGGGGTGCTGCTGGTGTATCGGGCCCCTTCCTGCCCAGCAGCATCCCTTGCTGCTCTAGCAGAGCTGGCCTTGGAGATGGCATTAAACTCCTCCAGGACCTTGGCCCTGGGGGACTTTAACGCCCATGCCGATGCCGGCCTTGTAGGAGCAGAGCGTGAGTTCATGGCCATCATGGCAACCATGGACTTGTCCCAAGTTGTCAACTGTCCGACCCATGTTGGGGGACACACCCTTGACCTGGTCTTCTGTTCTGGCCTTGAGGCGGGGGATCCCTTAGTGGGGGATGTGAGGGTCACACCCTTGTAATGGATAGATCATTATTTCCTACAGGCCAGCCTCTCAGTGCACCACCTCCAGAAGGGGAGGGGACCAGTTAGGTTGGTGCACCCTTGGAGGCTGATGGTTCCAGGAGACCCTGAGGGAGCGGTTCCAGGAAGCCATGAGGGAGTTAACCTTAGACCCTGACAATCACTTTATTGAGGAACTTGTCCAAGATTGGAACATCTTGTTAAGAGAAGCCATTGACAGAGTGGCTCTGAGATGTCCCCTGCCTCCTTTTCATTGTCATCTCAGGGTCCCTTAGTTTACTGAGGGGCTGCGGTGAATGAAGCAGGTAGGCAGATGACTAGAGCGAAGCTGGTGTCGGACTCACTCTGAATCAGACTGACTTCCCCATAGGGCCTATTTGCAGTCCTATGTTGAGGCTGTGAGGACAGCAAAGAAAGAGTTCTTTGCTGCCCTCATAGCATCTGCAAAGTCATGTCCAGTGGAGCTGTTCTGAGTGGTGCGGGGACTGATCAGTCCAGCTTCCCTCTGCCTGGACGGGGACTTGTCCCAGGCCCGCTGTGAGGAGTTTGCCATCTACTTCGCAGACAAGATCGCTTGAATCCAGAGTAACTTTGATACCTGATTAGGGGCAGTAGGGGGGGAGCGTGAGGTTATGGAGGCTCTGTCTGATCCATCTTTCTGGGATGAGCTTCAGGAAGTGACGCCAGCTGAGACTGTGGATGTCCTGGGGTCTGTTAGAGCCACTAGTTGTGAACTAGATTCATAACCATCCTGGTTGGTGAAAGCCTCCAGGGAGACCTTGGGGATGGTACTGGTGAGAGTAATCAACGCGTCCCTCCTGCAGGGGAGTTTGTTGCCCGGTCTCAAGGAGGCCATGTTGCGCCCCTTGCTGAAGAAACCATCTTTGGATGCGGACACACTCGCCGGTTACTGACTGGTCTCTAATCTTCCCTTTTTAGGGAAGGTTATTGAACGGGCAGTGGCACTGCAGCTTCAGGCGCATCTGGACAGTGTTGGTTTCCTTGACCCTTTTCAGTATGGGGTCCGCCCCAGCTATGGCACAGACACGGCGTTGGAGGCCTTGGTGGACGATCTCCACAGGCAGATGGATGCAGGATGTTCAAGATTTATGATCCTACTAGATCTCTCAGCTGCTTTTGATACAGTGGACCATGGGCTGCTATTGAGATGATTGTGAGTACTGGGGGGTTTGGGCGGTACTGTCCGTTGATGGTTCTGCTCATTCCTCTCTGAAAGAAGCCAATGGGTGGTACTGGGGGGAGAAACATCTAGCCCCCCGGGCCTTAACCTGTGGCATTCCGCAAGGTTCGATTTTGTCTCCATTATTGATTAATGTGTATATGCAGTCCTTGGGGGAGATCGTGAGAGGGTTCGGGGTGCGCTGTCACCAATATGCTGATGATACTCAGCTAACCTCTCTTTTTCAACTGACCCAGGTCTTGCCGATTCAGTGCTGTCCCAGTGTTTGGAGGCTGTGGTGGATTGGATGTGGCAGAGCAGACTGAAGCTCAATCTCAATAATTTAATTTTTAAAATTTATTTAAAACTTTTATTCCACCCCTCCAGCCCAAAGGCAGCTCAGGGTGGTGAACAACACACAAAGATTTAACAATAAAACATTTTAAAACAAATCAGCAAATTTTAAAGCAAATCATAAAACCCACCCTCCCTTCCCAAACCCTACCCTCCCATCCAACCCCCCTCACCAAAAGCCTGGCAGTACAGCCAGGTCTTACACAAATGTCAAAACATCAGGAGGGTGGGGGCCAACTGAGCTTCCTCCAGGAGCGAATTCCAAAGCACGGGGGCAGCCATCGAAAAAGATCTCACATCAGTGGCCACCCATCTTTCCGGGGAACCTCCAAAAAGGCCCCCACAGACAATCTCAGGGGTCGCACGGGCACATGGGGAGTGAGGTGATCCCGCAGATAGGCAGGGCCCTGGTCATGAAGGGCTTGAAAGGTCAAAAGCAGCACCTTGCACCTAGCCCAGTGCTTTATAGAGAGCCAGTGCAGAGTCCAGAGCACAGCTGTCATGTGCTCGCTGCGGCCCACCCCAGTAAGGAGAGGGCTGTGGCATTCTGCATCAGCTGCAGCCTCCGGACCAGCTTCTCAGGCAGCCCCACATAGAATGCGTTGCAGTAATCCAGCCTCGAGGTGATGAAGGCATGGATGACAGTGGCAAGGTCAGAATCTGAGAGATACGTCTGAAGCCTCCGGACAGTTACAAGATGTAACTGCAGAAATGCACGTCCCTCCACAGTCACAACCTGAGATTCCAGGCTGAACTGTGAATCGAGGAGCACATCCAGACTCCGTACCTGCGAGACCATGGGAGGGAAAACCCCCCACCTCACAAAAGGAGATTCAATCACTCCCAGGCCCCCCAGGCCCTCACCCACCAACATCACCTCCGTCTTGTCAGGATTCAGTTGAAGATGGCTCAACCTCATCCAAGCCCTCACAGCCGACAGGCACTGGGAAAATAAAGAGACTGCATGGCCTGGGTCGATGGAAAAAGAGAGGTAGAGCTGAGTGTCATCAGCATACTGATGACACTGCATGCCCTAAAACCCTCTCACGATATCCCCTAATGGCTGCATATAGTTGTTAAACAAGAGGGGGGACAGAATGGCACCCTTTGGGACTGCACACGTGAGGTCCCGGGAGGAAGATGCATACTCCCCTAAGACCACCCGTTGAGTTATCCCAGACAGGAATGAACGAAACCAGTCCAACACTGTCCCACCAATCCCAGCACGGTCCCGCAGGTGAGTCACCAACATCTCATGATCGACTGTGTCGAACACAACCGAAAGGTCTAGCAGGACCAGTAAGGTCTGACGACTCTGGTCCAACACCAGATGGATATCGTCAACCAAGACCACCAATACAGGGTGAAAACAGACATGACGCTAACCACCCTTTAACCACCCTTTGTGGTCATTTATGCATGTTCCAGGGCTGCATAGGGCACCAATACAGCCCTGCAATATGCATAAATAACCACCAAAGGTGGTTAAAGGGTGGTTAGCATCATGTCTGTTTTCACCCACAGTCTCCGTACCATACCCAGGCCAAAACCCGGATTGAGAGTGGTCAAGGAAACCGGTGCGGTCCAGGTGTTCTTGGAGCTGCCGTGCCACAGCAGGATTCCAGCCATGGTTGACCGTGGTAACGTCACATCTGTTGGGCTGAAAAGTGATTCCCACTAGGTGTTCCCCCCCGGCAGGAATTACTTTGACCACGCTTTTGGAGGTCTGGGCACCCAGACCTCCCGTGAGCATGGTGAGAATTTTCCAGAGGTAGAGCAAAACTTTTCTTTTTTGCAAAGCATTTGGCAGGTGGGGTTAGGGTTTGAGGTGTCAGGGTTTGGTGTGAGAGTAGGTTTTTAATGAGGTTTTAAAATTTTGTTTTATTTTATATTGATGATGTTTGGGCTTTTTTATGTTTTTATTATTTAAGCTGCTCTGGAGTTTGTACTGGCTACTGATAGCTTTCCAGGCACTATTCAAAGTGCTGGTTTTGACCTTTAAAGCCCTCAACAGACTTACAGAAAATCGCCTGTTCTACCATGTGGAGCCTTATGAGGAGGTTGGGGTAGAAATAAGAATAAATAAATAGATTAATTAATTAATTAATTAATTTCTTGGTTTAGTTTTGTTTTTTGTTTAACAAAAATGTTTTTTATTTTTGTTGTTGTTGTTACTGAATTTTTCTCTCCAGTTGAATCAACAGTTCACATACAGGATGGTGAAGAAGACTAGGAAAAACAAGAAGTTTGTTGAATGGAGTCCCACCAACTCTATTCAACATCTTGTTTGTCCAGAAGAGTCTTTCCTCATAGTGACTGTTTCTTCCCAGTCCCGGGAACCATGTGTTGAGTCACAGGTCAATGAGGCGTATTCTCAGGTGCTGGTGGTAGTGGAGAAGTCTGTGGCTGGTGCGTCATCCATGGAAGAGATGCAGCAACAGCTTCAAGGAAGAGATCCAGCTTGAAAATTGGAGTAGGAATTGGCACTGCCTGCCAGACTTCAGCACTGCTGCCCCATCCCTGCAGGAAACACCAGCACAGCACCCTTCACTGCACCAATTCCACCAAGGGGTGGCGAAATAGACAGGTTCTTCTTACAGACAGTAGGGATGGGTGAATGTGGTTCGTAAGTTCAGAGTTCGGCCCGAACTCAGCCTGTTCGGATGACCGAACCTGAACATGAACATGAACGTGAACAAACCGAACAAAACAAACACCGAACGGCGAAATGGCCGAACAGTTTGGTCAGTTCGGATCACGTTCGGGTGGCAAAAAAAAGTTCACTGGAAGGTCAAACATGACAGGGAGGTGTAGTCACTGAGGAGCAGACTTCCAGGCACCAAGGGTGGAGAGGCTTGCAAGAAACGAAACTAATTATCTGCCCCACCCTTCCCAACACCTTCTGAGCTAGTCACTGTTTCTGAACAGCAGGCGTTGAGTAGGATTTTTAGATTGCTTTAAGTTTCATTTCAGTTTTGTACTGAAATGAAACTTAAACTTTAAACTGAAACCTTGTGTTATGCATTTCACTGTACAGACTCATTGAGTATGTATGTATTTCACTACAGACTCCTCTTCTGTTTGTGATTCCCCCCC
>QEPC01015080.1:196745-207878 GCA_003113815.1 Sphenodon punctatus | reverse complement strand
GAAATCCATCCTTGGGGAGCCAAGGGTAATAACCCCTCCCGAAAAGCACCCCCTTTTTTGCTTGGAGGCTCCAGGGGAGCCATAGGCTATAAACCCTTCCATAACAAAAGGTATCTGTTTCTACTTTCAAAAGCCAAGTCTCCTGGAGGCAAACAATATCAAATAAATTAAGATAAGCCATCCACTCCCCATCTAAGAGCTTAGATTTAATGCCTTCTATATTCCAAGTGAGGCAGTAGAGCCCCTCTGTGGGTGAATGTCACTGCGTAGGGGCGCCCGCTCCACGGGGCAACACCCCAGGGACATACAAAACAGTTGATTCCCTTGCACTATTGGGATCAGTTGAAACCCGGGATACTGCTGGCCTATGAATTACTGTATGCTCCAAAAGGGAGGACTGAAAACAAGATTCCTCCTGTGAAGCATCCTCTGATACAAGGGATTGTACTGGAGATGAAGGAGCCAGCCTGAGGCCAATGGCATCCGCCTCCCCTGTTTTGTCCAAAATATGCCACACCAGTCTTCCCCTGATCTTTTAGCTAGTTTAGCTACAGGGCCAGCTGGTAGATACGCTACCCTAGAAGCCTTGGACATGATATTGCTAGCAAAAGTATTTTCAACTCTCTGAAGAAAGATTCCTATCTTTCTAAGATAGTATCTATTATTCCAAAATTTGTCCCTAACCTCTACTGAAGATAGTATCATTTCCCATCTAAGAAAACACCCCTTATCTATGAGGTTTTCCACTACCAAGACCTCAGTATCAAAAATTGCAGTCCCCATTTGGGCTTGGAGAAACCTTAGTAGCCCTCGGATATCCAGACCGTCATAACCAAGGAGCCCAAAATTTCTTCTTCTATTTAGATGCAATATTACGGCCAGAGCCCACCTATGATCTGTATCCTGAGGCCAGACTTTAGGTGATAGTTGGATTTTTACATTCAGTGGGAGGGATTACACAGGGAGTCCTTAATGGAGATTGAGGCTCTACCAGAGACTGGGAGGAGTCCTCAGCCAACGGAAAACTCCTATCCGAGACTGGTGAAATATGGAAAAGGGCCGGTTCCATAACTGGCATGGCCATTTCACCCTAAGTCTGTATAGCAACTGAATTTGTATTCATCATATTGGGCACCAGGGTTTGGGTAACTATCTCTTGTTTGAATACACAAGTTGTATTCCTAGAATAGACAGAAGTAGTCCAATTGGAAAATTCCAACCAAAGGCCTCCCAGGAGTACCTTCATAGCAAATAGTAGTTCCTGGAATTGGGAGAACTTCCCCTCCAATTGCTTAAATCTAGTATGAAGATCGATCTCTATTCTGATATCCAGCTCATCTAATTTTTTTTAAATTGCACCAAATTGTTGTTCTAAGTATGCAGGACTAATAGGAATACTACTACTTGGGTCTGGCTGACCCAAAGGCCTCTGACAAGTTTGGGAACTCTTAGGAGATTGGAACAGTACAGGGGTGGAAAAGACAGTAGGAGGAAAAAATTGTGTCATTTCCAGCTGAACAAGCATATTAGATTTGTATTCTTTCTGGGCCCTTTCAGCAAATTCTATCTCCTCTGTCAGCGAGACAGGGCTTGCTAAAATATGTGATCTTAGCTCCATTGAACTAGGAGTTTACTCAGCCTGAGGTTTAGACACAGGCCCAGAGTTAAAACAGAAAAATAATCTCCAACCCTAATACAGGAATCACTGTCTGCCCCAAGCTCCGCTACCCATCTAAAGATAATGATCCATCAGGACAACGCAGATAAGAGGCAGGTTCCCAAAAATAAGTCTACATTGAGGGAGGCGAATAATGACCATGTATTTCAAATCAGTGAGGAAGTACATAAAAACACCAGCCCCCAAGTCTACCTTAAACTTCGGCACTCGCCACTGCCAGAAACAGTCTGGGAAGGCAAATCCAAAAGGGACAAAGTCAATGGAGAGACAGAGTCCAGGACCGCACTCCCAGGCACTCCGAAGGGCACTGAACAGGGCACATGCCCTTTTGTGAGCTGCCCTTCGGGACATGACCTAGGCGCATGCCTACAGCGCGGCCGTAGGCTCATCCAGGCCTATTAAGCTCCCCTCTGGGCTTGGCTCTGCCCCTGATATTTAGCAAACACCCCCCCGCTCACAGCTGACAGAGAGGTAAGGTGCAGGAAGCAGTACAGCAGTGTCACATTTTGCATGATCCCATTTATTACAAATGGAAAGTGAGCTTTATGGCCTAGCTGAACTAATCATACTAGATTGGGCTTCACTTTTTCCAAGTAGTATAAAATGAGTTTACACTTCACTTTGATACCAGACTAGAAAAGCAAGTATTGTAAAATGACAATATATTTATAAATAAAGGAACATGAGACTTTGGAATATTTTAAAAATATAAGCATAGTTTACTTAAATATAAATAGAGAATATCAGTAGTTTACATAGAATAGCATGGATAGCCAATCAAAATTACATGATCTTAAAACATCTCTATTTTAAGAAAAAAGCTTCTAAAAGCTTAACATATGCACAATTCATTGGCTCAAAGATATCAAGAGTAATACATTACATTCTTCCCAGTTCTTCCCTTTGTCTGCCAAGATGTTGGTGAGAAAGAAATTCCAACATGAGGTGTGGAATCTCAGTCTAAAGAGCAAAGCTCTTGTCTCCCTTCTTAAGCTTGCCTGCATGGGAGGCTCACATTCCTGAGGACTGACGTTGCTGACGTCAGTTAGCAAGGAAATACACTGGATTCTAATTGGCTCTCTTAATTCTGAACAAGTAAAGTTTTTAAATTTCCTTCAAGGTTTGAATAGAAACCTTATATTTTTATCAAAGATAATTGTCAGATTACAGAGAGAATAACCAAAGCTTCAAGGTTATTTCAACCATTAATTAAATAGATATGTTAGCTAGAAAAAACTAACTTAAATCTTCCTTCTCAGTCTGGAGATGTTTATGGCCTGATCATTCGTCATCTAGACACATAACAGATAAGGTTCCAGACACCTCGACTGGCAAGAGGCCTTTGATCTGCCCTCTAACTCCTAGCCATTTGACTGTTTCCTTGGATACGGTGAAAGTTCATTTGGGAAGTTTAGAAAAAAGCTCATTGGAATGTAGCTGAAGAAGCTTCAGCCTGAACCAAGCTAATCACAGAAGTTGATTTTAGAAATCAACACTGCAAAACACAAATCCAATACTTTGAAACAAAAATTTAACATAAAGAAACTCAAAATTAACGCATTAGGAACACAGATGGTCAGAAATATACGCTTATAATAGGAAATACGTGACAACAGGGCTCAAGCAGGGTGGCTCTCTCCTCCCAGCCCCACCTTTCTCCACTTCCGGATCACCTTCCTCGGGGTGTGTGTGTGTCTCAGTCTTCCTCGCTTCTCCAATGATTATTCTGGAAGACTAGCAGGGGCTCCAATGCGATGGGCCTCTCCTCACAGAAATACCGTGGCACCTCCATCTCCTCGGCCCCACTAACGGCATCACCAATGGTTCTTCGTCCTTTGGCAGAGCCCTTCGGCCACTGCACTGAGAGCGCCATCCTCAGAGCAATGGCCTGGTAATAAAGGTACCTGCAGGGGGATGACACAACAAGGCCCAGGTGAGGACAATCCATCCTTGCAGCTCCTGCCCCAACAGCCAAGCTCACATGTGGGCTTCCACACTTCCCACCAGAAGAACAGTGTATTCTGTTCCTAACCCTCCCTCCTCTACCCTGCACCTCCAGGTTCCCACTTTAACTGTGGCTCTTTGCAACTAATTTTGGGTGTAAACAAATTAGATGATTGCCCACTGGAGTCTGTGTTCAGTCCGTGAAGGCCCCCATGCACATGATTAGCATGCACAGCCTAATAAATGGACAGTCCGCACTTGCAGATTTAGCATGACAAACCTAATGCAAGTGTAGGCAATCTTCCTCACCACATAACTGAGAGAATGCATATACATGGGCACTGGGCACTCATTAGTCCCCATTCACCCGCATCGTAGGTTAAGCATGCACCGACACTCCGCCGAGAGTCAGGCCTGTGTGTCCAGTGTATGGTGGGGGCAAACACCTAATAAACAAGCAGGTGGACACCCACTTGGTGTGGGCTATCATCTCATTTATTAACAGCCTTCATTACTTCATTGCTACCATCACAGTAGTTCTCCACATTCAGCACACTGGAATCCCGCTTCCTACTAGTTCCTATATAGGTAGGATGGTGCTGCAGACAGCTAATCCATTTATCAATATGGTAGGGGCGGGTGGTTCCTGGCTGCAATTCCCTGACACCAGCTCCTAACCACTAAGCTGAGCTCTTCTGACATATACTTTATGGCTTTAAGCACATATGATGACAGGAATGAGGAAGAGAAATTGTGAGGCCTCTCTTTTAGCTAATGAAAATGAGTCAGGCAGAAAATTGAGAATTCTCCCCTCTCCCTGAGTTCAGAAGAGAGTGAGGGAAAGAAGCTTCTTTGATGCATTCAGAAGCATCAAAGAAGAAGAACCCTTCCTTCCAAAAGCTTAGTGAGGGTGGAGGAAGTTTCAAACTTATTAAACATGAACTAGTCAGAAAAAAAGATAAACTATAGGCCTCTCATGAGAGCCCTGTGGACAGTTCCCCAGTTAAAGACCCAATGTAGAAGCCACCTGCAGATATCAAGAAGAAAAACAAGAGACTTAATTTCTTCATTAGCCACTGTGCTGACAGTGAAGTCATTAATGCTTGGTGCGGTGATAAATAAATTGCAAACACAATTTCAATAATGCTAAACTAGTCTGAAATCCATGTTGTTTGTTCATGCTAATTATTTTAAGATGTCATTTTACCTACAAGGCAGAATTAGGGATGTACGAACAGATCACGGTTTGGTTGTTCGGTCGTTCAGTTCGGAAGCCGAGTTCGGATTTGGTCGTTCGGTCCAGGAACTGAGTTCGGGTTCGGTCATTCAGTTTGGTAGAGTTCGGCTCGGTTCAGTCATTCAGAAATTGGTCTAGGTATTGCATGATTCTGTGATTGCGTCGGAATCCGGAAACTGGAAATTCGAGTGCGTACGGAGCTTGTGTGGAGAGAGAGCGTGTGTGTTGTGGCTGGCTGTTTGGCTTTGTTTGGTGTGTTTTGGCTGTGTTGGACTATGTGTTGGTTTGACTGTATTGTTTTGGCTGGTTGGTGAGTTGGTAGGTGTGTTTGTTTGGCTGTTTGTTTGTGTGTGGGACTAAAAAAAAAATGAAGAAGGTGAGACTTGATAAGACCTCCTGGAAGGCTAAGGTGGTGGAGCTGGTGGAGGAGGATATGATACGATAGGTTTATTAGACACAGTTTTCGCCTTATGCCAAAAGAAACAAACAAGAAGCAAGAAACAAACAAGAAGCAAAAGGTAGGTAGGTTACACCCATCACATTTCTCCATATATAGTTTGACAAAATATAAGATAAATAAATAAATAAAACAAGACTAGGCAAAAGTTTAGTCTTACATTAAAGCTCAAACATCCACTCAGTTAACCATAACTAATTAGCTATAAATTGAATCCCCATAAGGGGATGGGGATAGGGATAAGTGATAGTAGTATTCCCCCAACTAGCCAAATTAACTAGGACAGCTACAATCACCCCCCTATTCTAGCCAAGATAACTGCCTGGCGGGTTTAACCTGTATTGCGCACCGCTTCCTTGATGCCAAGTATGAATATGAGGCCAGGGCGATTATTACCTGCTTTTGTGTCAATGCCATCAGATCACAAAAGCTATCATCTGGCTCAACCCCGAAACCCGTCGGGAGAAGGGGAGCTATCCAAACTGCCCGTAGGACATTGAAGTAAGGGTACCGAAGTAGAAAGTGGCAGATGTCCTCAACTTCACCCTTATAGCAGGAGCACAGTCTGTAGGCACGTGGGGTGGAGGTATACCTGCCCTCCACATTTGCCATTTTGACCAGCTACCAGCGAAGTAAAGTATAAGCTCGCCTTAATTTAGGACTAGCCAAAATATCCAGATAGGGCTCAAAAAGAAACTGGTTCTTATAAAATGCTAAGCGAGGAGCCACTTTCCATCCCCTCAACTGTGCCATATCCTCCTGCCATGCAATATCCTGGATCCACCCCAGAAATTGCATCTTGATGGCCGCTATTGATTTCCCAAAAAAATTCTGGAATGAGAAGCCGTTCTCATGGAGCAAGGAACCAAGGAATGAAAGCCAGGGGTAAGCATGGGGGCCCGAGTACTCTAGTTCTTCCCTCAGACATTTGACTGGCAGGGTTGTCTCCTGTTGTAATAATAGTCTCAACCAGAAATGTACAAAAGCCATCTTTGCTAAAGAGGCTATCAAGAGGACAGCCACTTCTGCCCTCAAAACAGCCCCTGGTACACTAGCCGCCCCCCCCCCCCCCAACAGCCTTCTCAGAAACAGATTCTGTACCCTTTCCAAGGGGAGGATAACCGCATGGGGAATCAGTTCCGCCCCAAACAACAAGGTTGGGGGAACCCTGGCCCTGTATACCTTAAGCATATCTAATATGACAATACCCCTAGATTGCCTGGCAGCCTTCAGTAGAACATGCACTGATGACATAGCGGTGGCTGCTCTATTCTGTACATGGACATTTCCCGTCCCCCTGGCACTGATAGTCTGTCCTAAGTAGGTGAAGGTTTTGACCTGCTTTACCTGACCCATGCTCAAATGCCAACTACGCAACCTAGGCCTCCCCCCAATCACCAAAATCTTGGTCTTAGAGAGGTTTAAAGCAATCCCGTTCAACTTGCAATAGTGGTGGAATGTCTCCAGCGCCCTCTTAATGCCCCCTTCAGTTTGGGACAGAAAGACGACATCGTCCGCAAACTGCAAAAAGGGCAAGCTAACTCCACCTACCCTTGGAGCATGCGTGTCCACCCCCGTCATAAGTTCCTGCAGGTCCAAAAGGTATAGATTAAAAAGGAGAGGGGCAAGTACACCTCCCTGCCGCACTCCACTCTTGATAGCAATAACCTCAGTAAGTCCGGCGACCCCTGGGCTTTTGACCCATGCCGTGTTGTTGGAGTATAGAGAGCAGATTGGAAACCAAAGATTGTCATCTATACCCAAGGACCTAAGTTTTGTCCACAAATGGGCCCTTGGGACAGAGTCAAAGGCCTTAGCGAGGTCAGCAAAGGCAAGAAAAACCTTGCCCTTTCTTATTCCCTGGTACTTGTGAATCACATGGTGCACAATATAACAGCAATCCAAGGTAGATCATCCTTTCTTAAATCCAAACTGAGCATTGGGAATAATGGTCCTCTCCTCAGCCCATTTCTCGAGATGGGTTAGAAGTATTTTGCCAAGCAACTTGCCCACAACAGACAGCAAACTAATTGGCCTATAACAGGCCGGGTCCTAGGAGTTGCCTTTTTAAAAGATTTGGACAATAGTGCTTGCTTGCCAAGATTGTGGAATTCTACTGTGTTTGACCATCAAGAAAAAAAGGCTAGAAAGGATCAGGGCCCATCAATGGGGAGCTGCCTGGAGAAGCTCAGCAGATATATGGTCTGGGCCTAGGGCTTTGTTAAGTTTAAGCCCCATGATTAAATCAGTAAGGAGCAAGGGTGAAAAATGCTCCCTACACCACTTGAACTGGGGGCCCTCCTGTCCCCTACTGGATAGATCTTCCATTGCCACGGTTTGGTCAGCATACAGGTGCCCCCAAAATAACTTCCAATTGGATCTATCCAGGGCAAATCCAATTCAGCCCCCTGTGGTCTCAAAATCCTATTAATGGAGGCCCAGAACCTGGCCAAATTCCCTATGGAAAGATGGATGGCTATTTTTGCCCATTGATGATGGTAATATGCCACTTTCTTACTTTTCAGCAGCCTGTCATAGATAGCCCTTGCTATAATAAAACTCTCTCTAATGAGTGAGGAAGCATTTTTAACCCACTCCCTTCCTTAGCCGGAAAAGCTGCTTCTTGCACATCTGGCACTCAGCATCATACCAAAGATTCCTGGCCTTAAGCTTCCCCTTGCCCCCTCTGGGCCTTACCAGGAAGAAATCACACAAGGATTTAACGAGATCTTCATATTGCTCAATTGCCACTTCGGGATCCCTTGTAATAGGGATTAGCATTAGAGGCTGAGAAGCCTCAGCTGCTGCCACAAAAGAATCCATTAAGGGGATCCGGGCACAGAACTTCCTCCTTGGTACCCTAAAGCCTCATGAGGCATTAAACCAATCAAACCTGTGGACAAAGTGAGGTAGTCGCTCTCTGGTCTTGGTAGTAACTCTACCTTCGCATAGCAGCCCAAGAACTCCACCTGGACGATCTCCCTGACTCTCAGCTCTCAAAATGAGAAATCAAGATGAGAATAACAGACTGGGCCCACCAGATGGATTTAAAAACACTGGCTACTTATAAATCAGTAACTTTTTATTCCAAGCTAACAATGTCTGTGAAGTTTGAGCCATACTTAGATCAATTACAAGACCCAAGACTTAGACATATGTTCACCCGATTTTGTTTTAATCTTTTTGAGACATCCAAAGTGAGAGGGCATCGTGAGGGCATCCCCAGGGGTAGCAAGATATGCAACCACTGCTTGGACTGTGTTGAGACTTTGTCTTATGTGGTTCTCGACTGCCCACTTTACGCGCCACTCTGCTCCACATGGATTGATTCACTATTCCCGGACCCAAATCTGGAGGATGCTAAGAAAATGGAGGTTTTATTTATGCTAACTGAGGGTGAAAACAGACATGATGCTAACCACCCTTTAAAAACCCTTGGTGGTTATTTATGCATGTTGCAGGGCTGTATTGGTGCCCTATGCAGCCCTGCAACATGCATAAATGACCACCAAGGGTGGTTAAAGTGTGGTTAGTGTAATGTCTGTTTTCACCCTGACTCTACACATATTAAGCTTTTGGCTTTCTTTTTATTATTGGTTGCTAGAGAAAGGAGATATTTATTGCTGGAACTTCTTCTTGATGGAATATCCATACTCGGATACCTGTTTAGAAGCTCCTTTCTTTCTTCTTCTTCCTTTTTGGGATTTATCTTTTTAACATTGGGTACTTTCAGACGTTACGGGCGGCCGGTTCACCACAGCGAACCACCAGGGGGGGCGAACAGCGCAACCACGCCCGGGGGTTGGAAAACGACCCAAACAGACGTGCCGGGAACGGNAGATCACTTCCGTCTCCTTGATCCATGTCTCTTGTAGGCATAGCAAATCAAAAACCTGGAAAAAATAAAGGCAACCTTGGTTGCAGATAAATGGGCAAAGCCCTGCCACATTCCAGGAGAGAAATCTTACCAATACCCTCCTGGGAGAGACTTGGTTTTCAGGAGGAACATTGCAGTTGTTTGCCTCCCCCTCCGCCATTTCAGACCCCAATTCCCCTCCTATCACTGGATTAAGGTCCTCCTGTCAGGAAGGCGAATCCCCTATCTCCACAAGGAGAACATAAGGATTGTACACCACCACATTGCTACTGGGGCAGTGAATGTCGACTCTAACTTCTGATCCCTCAGACTGGGGTAGGAGAGCACTCCTACCATGGATCCCACCCCTCTCACCCAGGGGAGAGCCCTGCTCATGAGGATCTAAAGCTTGGCTAGCTGTCCAATCCAAGGCCGAGTTCCCCAAAATACCCCCCTCCCCCTTCCCCACATGAGGGGCTTTATAATCCAAGTGGGTGGTTCACGAGAGGGCCAGCAATTGTTCTAGTTTGGCTTACAAGTTGTCCTGATCTATAGCCGATATCTGGTGTATTAGTTGGCCTAATGGGCCAGGGTCCGGTGTCCCTTCTCCCAGCAAAAACCTCCCGACTTTGCTAGAAAGTACCCCCAGAGTATTTGTAGGGCCTACAAGGGGGGTCTCCACATCGTGACCTTCCCCCCCCCCATCGGGGGGCGGGTCCAACAGTAAAAGCTGCTGGGTCTCAGGTGGTTGGGGAGGAACCTGGAGCATCGCCTCTCCAGATTGGCATTACATGGGCTGTGGCCTGTCCACAGGGGCGCGTCCCAATTCCAGCAAATCCCCCTGGGTCTGCTAGAGTCCCTGGAGCAGATTCTGCTCCCTTCCCTCTCTAATGCCCCTCAGCTCCGTGGTTAGGCCCCGTGGTTGAATCCCCAAGGGCACCTGGTTAGGAGATGAGACAATGTCCCCCCTGGAACTGCCATAGGGGACAAAGGGAAGCCCCGCGACCGGAGCCCACACTCTATCAATGGAAATACCTCTCCCCAAGAGGGATTTCCTTGCTTTAAAGAGATCGCTAATCCACCTCTGGGTCTTAAAATGAATCCTAAGTCTGTAACACCAGGTCTTCCTCAGTAAATAGTCCACACTTGCAATATCATTAAGTTTTACAATTTTCCCCAACAGCTGGGAGAGATGGCATACTATCCGAGCTGTTGAGTCCCAAACATGGACTGCTCCGTTCGAATCTCTACCTATATACAGGTAGATTTCATTTGCTCTAACTAAATAGCTTCTTCATTCTAGCTTAGGGGCTTTGGGCATAAATGAATGGTTAGGGGGACCCAATGACCCTATGGGATCAGGACCCTTAGATATAAGGCCAGGACCCAAAGGTGTCATTGGGCTTTGAGAGCTTTTGAGAAATCTCCTCTAGCTGTTGTTGAACTATAATTAGGGAATCAGCAAGGTCTTTAATCCCCTCAAACAGTGCTTCAACAGTTTTGGCAACCAAACCCATCTGGTGCAGTAAGTATACCTTAGTAGGAGTATACTGGTAGACCCTGGCAAAATCTTCGGCATCCTGTGGCCCCCAAAGGTCCCCCTGTTCCTCCTCCCTTTCCTGAAAATCAGTTAAACAGGAAAATCTATTGTAGGAGGGAAGTATCCCACCCACCCCGTCCCACTCAGTAGATCGAGGCATTTTGTTCGGCAGAACCCCCTCCGGTGAAGCCGAGGAGGGTTCACAAGCCCTTTTCTTCTCCATGTTAAGCCTAAAATCAAGTGGCCCACAATCAACAATCACAAGTCTCCTGGCCTCCTGACTGTCGCCTAAGGCTGCACGGCCCTGGCATGCGCCTCTGGCGCTGCCTCTGGCAGCGTGGGTCTTTTAACAGCAGGGCAGTCCAGGTCACGGGGACTAGCAGTTCTGGGGCAGCTCAGGTGAGCCTCTGCACCAGTCAGC
>QEPC01015080.1:114218-163915 GCA_003113815.1 Sphenodon punctatus | reverse complement strand
CCAGTGCAGCCTCTGCTGTCTGTGCCATGGGTTCTGTTCCTGGGCAATCCAATATCCACTGCTGCTACCAATGCAGCCTCTGCTGCCTGTGCCATGGGTTATGTGCCCAGGTAATCCAATGTCTGCTGCTGCTACCAATGCCGCCTCTGCTGTCTGTGCCATGGGTTCTGTGCCCAGGCAATCCAATGTCCACTACTGCTGCCAATGCTGCCTCTGATGTCTGTGTCACGGGTTCTGTGCACTGGCAACCCAATGTCCGCTGCTGCTGCCAATTCCACCTCTGCTGTCTGTGCCATGGGTATTGTGCCCTGGCAACATAATGTCCACTGCTGCTGCCACTGCAGCCTCTACTGTCTGTGCTATGGGTTCTGTGGCACAGCAACCCAATGTTCGCTGCTGCTGCCAATGCAGCCTCTGCTGTCTGTGTCATGGGTCCTATGCCTGGCAATCGAATGTCCGCTGCTGCTGCCAATGCAGACTCTGCTGTCTGTGCCATGTGTTCTGTACCCGGGTAATCCAATGTCTGCTGCTGCTGCCAGTGCCAACTGTGCTGCCTGTGCCATGGGTTCTGTGCCCGGGCAATCCAATGTCCGCTGCTGCTACCAATGCAGCCTCTGCTGTCTGTGCCATAGGTTATGTGCTCAAGCAATCCAATGTCTACTGTTGCTGCCATTGCCACCTCTGCTGTCTGTGCCATGGGTTCTGTGCCCCAGCAACATAATATTCACTGCTGCTGCCAATGCAGCCTCTTCTGTCTGTGCCATGGGTTCTGTACCTGAGTAATCCAATGTATGCTGCTGCTGCCAATGCCACCTGTGCTGTCTGTGCCACGGGTTCTGCTACCAGGCAACCCAATGTCTGCTGCTGCTGCCATGCCACCTCTGCTGTCTGTGCCATGGGTTCTGTACCCTAATCCAATATCCACTGCTGCTTCTGCCAATGGAGCCTGTGCTGTCTCTGCCATGGGTTCTGTGCCCAGGCAATCCAATGTCCATTACTGATGCCAATGCTGCCTCTGATGTCTGTGTCACGGGTTTTGTGCACTGTCAACCCAATGTCCGCTGCTGCTGCCAATGCCACCTCTGCTGTCTGTGCCATGGGTATTGTGCCCCGGCAACATAATGTTCACTGCTGCTGCCAATGCAGCCTCTACTGTCTGTGCTATGGGTTCTGTGGCACAGCAACCCAATGTTCGCTGCTGCCAATGCAGCCTCTGCTGTCTGTGTCATGGGTTCTATGCCCGGCAATCGAATGTCCAGTGCTGTTACCAATGCTGCCTCTGCTGTCTGTGCCATGGGTTCTGTGCCTGGGCAATCCAATGTCCGCTGCTGCTGCCAGTGCCACCTCTGCTGACTGTGCCATGGGTTCTGGGCCTGGGGAATCCAATGTCTGCTGCTGCTGCCAATGCTTCCTCTGCTGTCTGTGCCATGGGTTCTGTGCCTGGGGAATCCAATGTCTGCTGTTGCTGCCAATGCTGCCTCTGCTGTCTGTGCCATGGGTTCTGTGCCCAGGCAATCCAATTTCCGCTGCTGCTAACAATGCAGCCTCTGCTTCCTTTGCCGTAGGTTATGTGCTCCAGCAATCCAATGTCTATTGCTGCTGCCATTGCCACCTCTGCTGTCTGTGTCATGGGTTCTGTGCCCTGGCAACATAATGTCCGCTGCTGCTGCCAATGCAGACTCTGCTGTCTGTGCCATGTGTTCTGTACCCGGGTAATCCAATGTCTGCTGCTGCTGCCAATGCCAACTGTGCTGCCTGTGCCATGGGTTCTGTGCCCGGGCAATCCAATGTCCGCTGCTGCTACCAATGCAGCCTCTGCTGTCTGTGCCATAGGTTATGTGCTCAAGCAATCCAATGTCTACTGTTGCTGCCATTGCCACCTCTGCTGTCTGTGCCATGGGTTCTGTGCCCCAGCAACATAATATTCACTGCTGCTGCCAATGCAGCCTCTTCTGTCTGTGCCATGGGTTCTGTACCTGAGTAATCCAATGTATGCTGCTGCTGCCAATGCCACCTGTGCTGTCTGTGCCACGGGTTCTGCTACCAGGCAACCCAATGTCTGCTGCTGCTGCCATGCCACCTCTGCTGTCTGTGCCATGGGTTCTGTACCCTAATCCAATATCCACTGCTACTTCTGCCAATGGAGCCTGTGCTGTCTCTGCCATGGGTTCTGTGCCCAGGCAATCCAGTGTCCATTACTGATGCCAATGCTGCCTCTGATGTCTGTGTCACGGGTTTTGTGCACTGTCAACCCAATGTCCGCTGCTGCTGCCAATGCCACCTCTGCTGTCTGTGCCATGGGTATTGTGCCCCGGCAACATAATGTTCACTGCTGCTGCCAATGCAGCCTCTACTGTCTGTGCTATGGGTTCTGTGGCACAGCAACCCAATGTTCGCTGCTGCCAATGCAGCCTCTGCTGTCTGTGTCATGGGTTCTATGCCCGGCAATCGAATGTCCAGTGCTGTTACCAATGCTGCCTCTGCTGTCTGTGCCATGGGTTCTGTGCCTGGGCAATCCAATGTCCGCTGCTGCTGCCAGTGCCACCTCTGCTGACTGTGCCATGGGTATTGTGTCTGGGGAATCCAATGTTCGCTGCTGCTGCCAATGCTGCCTCTGCTGTCTGTGCCATGGGTTCTGTCCCCGGGCAATCCAATGTCCGCTGCTGCTAACAATGCAGCCTCTGCTTCCTGTGCCGTTGGTTATGTGCTCAAGCAATCCAATGTCTACTGCTGCTGCCATTGCCACCTCTTCTGCCTGTGTCATGGGTTCTGTGCCCCGGCAACATAATGTCCGCTGCTACTGCCAATGCAGCCTCTGCTGTCTGTGCCATGTGTTCTGTACCTGGGTAATCCAATGTCTGCTGCTGCTGCCAATGCCAACTGTGCTGTCTGTGCCATGGGTTCTGTGCCCGGGCAATCCAATGTCCACTGCTGCTACCAATGCAGCCTCTGCTGCCTGTGCCTTAGGTTATGTGCTCAAGCAATTCAATGTCTACTGCTGCTGCCATTGCCACCTCTGCTGTCTGTGTCATGGGTTCTGTGCAACATAATGTCCACTGCTGCTGCCAATGCAGCCTCTGCTGTCTGTGCCATGTGTTCTGTACCCGGGTAATCCAATGTCTGTTGCTGCTGCCAATGCCAACTGTGCTGTCTGTGCCTTGGGTTCTGTGCTCCGGCAATCCAATGTCTGCTGCTGCTGCCAATCAAGCCACTGCTGTCCGTACCATGGGTTCTGTGCCCAGACAATCCAATGTCCTCTGCTGCTGCCAATGCTGCCTCTTCTGTCTGTACCACGGGTTCTGTGCCTGGGCAATCCTATGTCTGCTGCTGCTACCAATGCAGCCTCTGATGTCTGTGCGATGGATTCTGTGCCCTGGCAACCCAATTTCTGCTGCTGTCACCTGTGCTGCTGCCTCTGCTGTCTGTGCCCTGGCAATCCAATGTCTGCTACTGGGTGGTCACGTGATTCACCCCTGGGAATGGCTTGACCAATTGGCAGAATAATTTCTTCAGATCCTGAGACTAGAATGCAAGCCTGCAACACCCAACCAAGCAGGGTTGCCAGCCACCGAGTCCTGGCTGGCATCTGTCACTGCTCCACCAATGCCAGCTAGCCAGCAATGCCCGGGCAAGCATGTGTGCCAGCCTCAGTTACTGTGCCTGGGCAATCCAATGTCCGCTGCTGTTGACAATGCCACCTCTGCTCTCTGTGCCACGGGTTCTGTGTCTGAGAAATCCAATGTCTGCTGCTGCTGCTGCTGCCTCTGCTGTGCCTTGGGCACTATGCCCCAGCAATCCAATATCTGCTACTGGGTTGTCCAATTGATTCACCACTGAGCAAGGCTTGACCAATTGGCAGAATAATTTGTTGAGATCCTGAGAATAGGATGGAAGCCTGAAACATCTGGCCAAGCAGGGGTGCCAGGCACTGAGCCCTGGACAGGCCTCTGCTGCTGCTCCACCAATGCCTGCCAGCCTGCAATGCCCAGCCGATCAGGGGTGCCAGCTGCAGTTACTGTGCCCGGAAATCCAATGTCTCCTGCTGCTGCAGGTACTCCACATCAGTCATTTGCTCCTCAATATTGTAGATGGGCATAGCTTGGATGAGTGCGCCAGTGGGTGAGGGCTGGGTGTCCATGAGATTGACCACTGGAAGGTAGAGGCAAGGCTTGCCAAATTGCAATAGATATTTTTTAGTTCAGTGTAGTCAGATGCCAGCCTGCAATGCCTGGACGAGCAGGGTTGGCAGGCACCGAGCCCTGGCCAGGCCTCTGCCGCTGTTCCACCAATGCCAGTCAGCCTGCAATGCCAGGTCGAGCAGGGGTGCCAGGCACCGAGCACTTATCGGGCCTCTCCCACTCCTCCACTAATTCCAGCCAGCCTGCAACACCTGGCCAAGCAGGGATGCCAGCCATTCCAGCCCCAGGACCCACCATCAGGGTTCTGGGGCCTATGTTCCAGGCAGAAAGGGCTGTTGTTTCACTTCATTGTCCGCAAGTGTCCCACAATGAGACCAGCCAGTCTGCAATGCCCGGCCGAGCAGGGGTGCCAAGCACCCAGCCCTTGCCAGGCCTCTGCCGCTACTCCTCCAATGCCAGCCAGCCTGCAACACCTGGCTGTGCAGGGGTGCCAACCACTTCAACCCAGGCACCCACCATCAGGGTTCTGGGGCCTATGTTTCAGGCAGGAAGCCCTGTCGTTTCACTTCATTGTCCGCAAGGATTCTGGGGCCATCATTCCACTCACAGGGAATCGTCATTCCACAGCATCAAGAAGCAGCCACTCTAGTCCAAGGACCCACCCTCAGGTTTCTGGGGCCTACCTTGCAGGCAGGGAGGACTGTCCATCCACATCATCTAGAAGCTGCTACTCTAGTCCCAGGACCCACCATCAGGGTTCTGGGGCCATCATCCCACTCATGGGGAGCTGTCATTCCACCGCATCAAGAAGCAGCCACCCACTCCAGCTCCAGAACCCACTGTCAGGGTTCTGGGGCTTACATTCCAGGAAGGGAGGGCTGTTGTTCCACTTCATCCAGAAGCTGTCACTCTAGTCCCAGGACCCACCATCAGGGTTCTGGGGCTGTCATTCCACTCATGGAGAGCTGACATTCTGAAGAATCAAGAAGCAGTCACTTCAGCACCAGGACCCACCATCAGGGTTCTGGGGCCTAAGTTCCAGGCAGGGAGGGCTGTCCATCCACTTCATCTAAAAGCTGCCATTCTAGTCCCAGAACCCACTGTCAGGGTTCTGGGGCCGTCATCCCACTCACGGGGAGCTGTCATTCCACCACATCAAGAATCAGCCACTCCAGCCCCAGGACCCACCATCAGGATTCTGGGGTCTACATTACAGGCAGGGAGGGCTGTTGTTCCACTTCATCCAGAAGCTGCCACTCCTGTCCCAGGACCCACCATCAGGGTTCTCGGGCTGTCATTCCACCAATGGGGAGCTGTCATTCCACTGCATCAAGAAACAGCAAGCCACTCCAGCACCAGGACCCACCCTCAGGCTTATATTTATTTATTATTTATGATAAATATTTATTAGCCATCCCCTCATACCAAGGCATCCCGGGGCGGCGTACAATAAAAATTCCCCACAATACAAACTTCCCCCCATAAAACTAACACAACCATAAAACCATTAAAACTAAACACATAAAATAATCCAGACAAAAACACAACCCTTCTAACCCCCCTCCCCCCAAAAGGCCTGGGTGAACAACCAGGTTTTATAGGCCCAACGAAATGCCAACAGGCCTGGGGTCAGACAGGCTTCCTCCGTGAGGGAATTCCAGAGCTGCGGCCCGGCTACTGAGAACGCCCTCTCCATTGTGGCCCCCATCTAACACGGAGAACCTCCAAGTAGGTGGAGGGCGAGGTGGTCCCTGAGGTTTGAGGGGCCCAGACTGTGTAAGGCTTTATAGGCCAGTACCAAAACCTTAAACCTGGCTCAGTACATTATTGGCAACCAGTGCACAGTTCAGAGCACAGGTGTTATGTGCTCCTGCTGGCCCAGCCCCTTAAGGAGATGGGCTGCTGCATTCTGCACAAGCTGCAGCCTCTGAACCAGAGTCAAGGGAAGCCCCATGTAGAGCACATTGCAGTAGTCAAGCCTCAAAGTGATGAAGTCATGGATGAGGGTGGCCAGGTCGGGTCTGGAGATGTATGGACGTGGCCTCCGCACCAGATACAGCTAGCGAAAGGTGACTTTTGACACCGCCTCCACCTGCCAATCCAAATGGAGGCCTGAGTCCAAAACCACCCCCAGGCTCTGAACCTGTTGGGTCACAGGCGGGAAAACTTCCCCCACCACCACCACCAGAGGGGCCAGCACCTCCCTCGCTCTACCCACCAACATCCCCTCCGACTTGTCGGAATTGAGCTTCAGTCTGCTCTGCCACATCCAATCCTCCATGGCCTCCAAGCACTGGGAAAGCAACGAGATGGTAGGGCCTGGGTTGGTCGAAAAAGAGAGGTACAACTGAGTATCATCAGCATATTGGTGACAACGCACCCCAAACCCTCTCACAATCTCCCCCAAGGGCTGCATATACATATTAAATAATAATGGAGACAGGATTGAACCCTGCGGAACACCGCAGGTCAAGGCCCATGGGCATGATGTTTCAGCACCACCCGCTGGCTCCTCCCCAAGAGGAATGAACATGCCCCTACTCCAAAACAGTCCCATCCATACCCCCCAAGCCTCGCAGCCGTCTCAACAGCAGCCCATGATCCACAGTATTAAAAGTGGCCGAGAGATCTAGCAGGATGAGAAATGTTGAACATCCTGCGTCCATCTCCTGGCGGAGAGGCCACCAAGGCCATCTCGGTACCATAGCCGGGGCAGAACCTAGACAGAAAAGGGTCAAGGAAACCAATGCTATTAAGATGTGCCTGGAGCTATCACCACCGCCCGTTCAATAATCTTCCCTAGAAAGGGAAGATTAGAGACAGGTCGGTAGCTGGCAAGTGCGTCCACATCCAATGATGGTTTCTTAAGCAGGGGGTGCACCACAGCCTCCTTGAGGCTGGGTGATAATCTCCCCTACTGGAGGGACGCGTTAACCACCCTCGCCAGCACCATCCCCAAGGTCTCCCTGGAGGCTTTCGCCAACCAGGATGGGCATGGAACTAATTTGCAACTGGTGGTTCTCACAAACCCCAAGACACCCATCGAATCAGCTGGCATCACTTCCTGAAACTCATCCCAAAAAGATGACCTAGATGGGGCCTCCATAACCTCATGCTCCTCCCCTACTGCCCCCAATCCGGTGTTGAAGTCACTCTGGATCCAAGCGATCTTGTCTGCAAAGTAGGTGGCAAACGGGCCTCAGACAAGTCCCCGTCCAGGTGGAGAGAGGCTGGACTGACCAGCCCCCGCACCACCCGGAACAGCTCCTCTGGATGCGACATTGAAGATCCCATGAGGGCAGCAAAGAACTCTTTCTTTGCTGTCCTCGCAGCCTCAACATAGGACCTCAAATGGGCCCTATGGAGAAGAAGTCGATTGGATTCAGAGCGAGTTCTCCGCCAGCATCACTCAAGTCTCCTACCTGCCTGCTTCATACACTGCAGCCCCTTGGTAAACCAAGGGGCCCTGCAGTGACGAAATGGAGGCAGGGGATGTCTCAGAGCCACCCTGTCAATGGCCTCCCCCAGCAAGGTGTTCCAATGTCAGATCAGCTCATCGACAGAGTGACTGTTTGGATCCAAGGTTAACTCCCCCAGAACCTCCTGGAACCGCTGCAGTTCCATCAACCTTTGAGGGCGGACCAACCTAACTGGTTCAACCCCCTTCTGGATGTGGTGTGCCGAGAAACTGGCCTGTAGGAGATAATGATCCATCCATGACAAGGGCATGATCTTCACATCCCCCACTAATGGACCCCCTGCCTCAAGGCCAGAACAGAGGACCAGGTCAAGAATATGCCCCCTCCCCCCCCCACAGACATGGGTCGGGTAGGTAACCACTTGGGACAAGTCCATGGTTGCTATTGTGGCCATGAACTCTTGCTCCGCTCCTACAAGGCTGGCATCGACATGGGCATTAAAGTCCCCCAGCACCACAGTCCTGGAGGAGTTCAGCACCATCTCCAAGGTCGGCTCTGCTTGGGCGACAAGGGATGCTACCAGACAGGAAGGGGCCCGGTATACCAGCAGCACCCCGAGATTTCCCCCAGCCAAATCAAGCACGAGATGGAGGGCCTCAATACCTGGAATGTCCTGGACTGGATATCTCCTAACAGGCCACTCCTCCCTAAAAATAATAGCTATTACACCTCCTTGGCCCCGTGTGCGGAGCTCGTGCTGCACGGAATACCCGGCTGGAATGAGGCTTCTGGTGCCTATGTTCCAGGCAGGGAGGGCTGTCCATCCACATCATCCAGACCTGCAACACTGGTCCCAGGACCTCCCATGAGGGTTCTGGAACTGTCATTCTGCTCACGGGGAGCTGTCATTCCATTGCATCAAGAAACAACCAGCCACTCCAGCACCAGGACCCACTATCAGGGTTCTGGAGCCTAAGTTCCAGGCAGGGAGGTCTGTCCATCTACGTCATCCAGAAGCAATAGGGGTGCTGCTTCTGCTCAGCCTGCTACTTGTGCTGCTACAACTAGGGCTGGGGGCAGGGATAGACCCCACCGGCTGAAAGAGGTGGCTGTTCCCACTGACACCATCCCCAGGGGCATACTTCTGCTGCTGCCATGCACTCTCCAGAGCCCTCTCTGCCTGCCGGACCCTCTCCACCAGCTCACCCTTCCAGTGCCCATAGAGTCCTGTCTGGCGTGCCATGCTGCCCTTGACCCTGAGGTCCAGCATAGTTTCCAAAACATATTCTGCCTACTTCAGGAGTTCATTGAACCGCGCCTTTAGCCCTGCCTTCAGCTGACGCACCAGATCAACTGCTTCATCCGCCAGCTTCTTGCCCTGAGGGCCACAATCCCGCCCCTGCAGAACCTCCTCCAGCCTCCTGAGGAGACTCTGGACCAGAGGGGTCACCTGGCTGATGGTGGCCATGGAGGACCTGATGGTCTCTGTCAGTCACAGCTAGGAATGGTCTCAGAACAAAGTCCACTTGAGGCAGGATCTCCCATTCCAACCCATTGTACCCTGGAGATGCTCCACTGTGCATCACAAGTTGAACCTGATGCAAGGCGGCTTTCTGCTAGAGAAGCCGCTCGAGCATCAGGAACATGGAATTCTACCTGGTAGACACATCCTGCACCAGCTGGTGCACTTGGGAGCCTTTCTCTGCCTACTTCACCGATAGGAGGTCAATGCTCTTTACGCTCCAGTTAAAGAAACCAGCCAGCTTCCTCCCCCGCTTGATCAGGGAGCTAAGGGTGCCTGCCCCAATCCTCTTCTCCCCCAAGCCCAGAGTTCCCTTGACCACCAGGTGAAGGGTGTGTGTGGTGCAAGGGATGCGGGTGAAGCCCCCTCGTGGACTGCCCTCAATATGTTGGCCACGCATTGTGTCACCACGCAACCCCTTGGTGAAGGGCATGCCTGGCATGACCCACTCCCTCACCATGGTGGTCAGGGATGTCTCGATGCTCCGAGACGTGTGGGGGCCGTGACTTCACCTGAAGCAGAGCCCACCTATACCCTGCTTCGGGACCCCTCCTGCCAATCCCAAATGCTGTCTTCAGGTCCTACCACCAGTGCGCCACCACTGCCAGGTAGGCATGCAGCACATTTCTGCTCGACCACAGGTCGGTGGGGAAGTGGATGGGACACCTCCAGCCTCTGCTAGCTGCTCCCTCACCTGCTCCTTTAAAACCCAGTAGGAGGCTGGCACCACCTGCCGACTCAGGGTGGTGAATGAAGGCAGCTTAAACTGGGGTGCTAGGAAGCCATTCAGGCACCTAAACCCCATATCCCCGACCACTGAGAAGGGCTGCCCATCGAGCACAATTATTTCCCCCAACATGCGTGTGGCTTTCAGTTGAAAGCCATGCTGCCCTCCGTGTCCTGCAGCTGCTGATGGACTTGGCATCCATCCCCCAACCCAGCTTCTCCATGGTGCACTGATGCTTCTGGGCCTCAACTGGTTGCTGCTGCTGCACCACCACTAACAGCATTGATGGGAGGGGCAGAACATGGTGGCGACACAGCTCTAGGAGGGACATGTGGCTGGCCCTGTCCCAAGTGGCCAAGGGTCTGTTGTCCTGCCCACCAAAAGTGTTGCACTGTCCCCAGAGGTGGGTGTTCTCTCTGGTGGGGGACATTTGCTTGCCACACCGCCTGAGACTGGGGGCCACGTTGATGGAGCAGTTGCTTTTCATCAAGGTGAACCTTCCACAGCTGGGATTCCCCAAGCTTCCCCTGGACATGGATTGATGGTGTAGTGGCAAATGCCATCCCATGGCAGGGGCAGTCTAGGGATGGGGCTCCTCTTCAATCTGGGCTGCTGCTGCTGAGGTGCTTTCCCTGCCTTCCGCTGCTCATACCATGTTGTCTGTCTGCTGCTGCTGCCGCAGCTGCCTCTACTGTACCAGGGGTTCTGCTACCGGGCAATACAATGACTGCTGCTGCTCCACCAATGCCTGGCAGCCTGCAATGCCCGGCCAAGTAGAGGTACCAGGCCAGCCAACAAGCCCCAAGGCTTCCCAGCCTCTGCTGCTTCTGCTGGGTCTCTGATGGCCAGCCCTGGCGCCACAGGCACCCCCAGGGTCCAAGCGCTGAGCCTGCCTGCCTGGGCCACCCGGGTTACCAAGTGCCAAGCCTTCCTGGTCTCTGCTGCTGCTGCTGCTGCTGCTGCTTCTGGGTCTCTGATGGTCTTCCATGCTGCCACGGGCCCCCCTGGGGTCTCTGAAGCAACCCAAGTCTCCAGGCACCTCTGAACTCTGCCAAACTTTCAGGGGATCCGAACTCCGCTGGACCAAACCCATGAACCCAAACTAGATTTTTAGTCCAAATGGCCAAACGCCCGAAAATCCAAACTACATCCTGTTTGAAAATCCCTATGCTGTATGAGAGCGCCCGCTCTGCGGTTCCACAACCGGTCCGCATTGCTGGACCTACAGGGAGACCATGGCTGTAGCTGACCTGTGGCATTCCCCTGGTGTTCAACTGTTCCTTAGCCCCCCTTCTACCCTCCCAGATGCCTATCAGGGTCTGAGCTCGGGCCTCCGCTGCTTTGGATATTTGGCTACCACTTGCGAGTTCCGGCTCCATGCTATGGATCTGGTCCTCAGTCCCTTTCTGGATGGGTGCATTTCGGACCTGAGAGGGTCGCTGGCATTGTGGTCTACTCCTGAGATGGTGTTCGCTCTCTCTGTCTGTGCCTTGTCCGGCTCCAGACTTGTCTGGCAGAGGGCGGCCCTGTCCTGGCTGTGTCCTACTTCTGCTGCATCCTAGGGGCCCTTGGCTACCAGCGTTCCCGTGGGGCATTGAATTACCACCTGTTGGAGCTCAGACAGTGTCATGGTCTCCTGCTGCTGACTATGCCTTGCCCGATCCCACCAGACCCGAGCTGCTGGTGCTGTCTGAGGTGTGTTCCTGTGCCAATGCTGAGGTTGGGATCACTGGTCCCGATCCTTTTGAGGCCTACTATCTTGTTTCCCACCACATGGCATGATGGGCTATCACTGGGGCATGTTTCAGCGGCCCCACTATGTTCTTCTGTTGGACCACCCCATCCCACCCCCCTTTGTGACCCTGTGCAGTTGAGTGTAGGTCCCCCCTGGGTCATCTGTGTCCCAACTATCTCCTCTGCTGGGTGCTCCCTGCACCTCCCTGGACCTTTCGTTCTGTAACCCGCTACATCATTCCCATTGTGGACCCACTGCTGTCCTGGTTCCATCTGCTCCCCCCGTTCCACTCAGTTGTCGGTTCACCTGCACCCTGGGGCCTTCTGTGTGGCACCACTGTCACATCTGTACCCTTGGGGTTCATTTCTGTGACCCTCACCCTGGTCAATTGGTAGCTGCTCTCTGACACCTGTACTGGGGATCCCTGTGGACCTTTGCACCCCTTGCTTAGCCAGCTCCCAGCCAGTGTCCATGCTCAGCCCCCACCCCCTCATCATCCCTTTGTCCAGCTGTCCATGACATGGGGCTCACTTCCCTCGCTGGCTGTGCATTACCATCCGGGACTGGCTGTCTTGGTGTTGGAACCTGCCTCTTCCCTCCCCACTGTCTTCCTCGGATTGGTGGCTCATCCCCTATGACCCTGCTCTGTCATGGTATGGACCCCTGTCTGTTCAGCGGCCTGTGTTGCTGTTGGGTACCTCATGGTGCCTGTGCCATCCCTGGGGTGTTGGGTGCCTGCTCGCATGTCCCGCTCTGTTCCAGCCTCATCCCCCTCCTGTTTTGCTGCCCAGTGTTGGCCTCAGCCTCCCCCTCCCCCGCCGTGTCCTTGTAGCTGTCTGTTGGGCTGCCCGGTGTGGTGTTCCCCATCACCCGTTGTGATGGGGAACCTGTGTGTTGTCCCCTTGTTCTCTTTCGGCTGTGCGTGTGCTCACCAGTGCGTGTGTGGTTTCTGTTCAGCTCTGTCTGTGGTTTCCTTCTCCCTATGATATGTGTGCGGCTTGGCCGTTCACCTCCCTTTTCCTCCTCCCTTCGTATTTCCCTCGCATGGGCGGTGCCTTGTGGTTCTTTTGGCTTCATTTGCCCTTAGTCGGCCATGTCTGTGTCCTGTCCCACCCTGGTGGCTTCTGAGGGTTCTTGCCACAGTCCGTGATCGGTGTCACGTCTGTTGCGGTATCCCAGATTGTGGCCTGGCTGTCTGTTTCCTTGCTGTGGTCCTGTTCCCATCATGTCTGTTTGGGACCTGTCAGAACCACGGGTTGGGCAACTAGCCGTGGTTGGGAATCGACTGTGGCAACCCGGGAGTACATAACGTCTAAAATTACCCTAAGAAAGCTTTCAGTTCTGACTAATTCAAGAACCAGCACTAATTTTGAAAGAAGTTGGCTCCTTAGGCATATTTGGCAGGTAAGAAATATAGAAGGGAAGAAAAAGTAAGAGAAGTGAAATGCAGTACTTTATGTGATGGAATGAGGCAATGGTCTAAGAACATTGGCAGCTGGTAGATTCTAAGGATGATGGGGCAGTGGGCAGGGCCAGAAGTGGGAGGGACCAATGTTGGGCAGGACCATTGTTAAAATTTCACACTTACATGATCAATGGAACGGAACATCTACACAAGGATAGGGGACAACTCCAAGGTACAGATCCATGAGCTGGACTCTCTTCTTTTTGAATGCACTCTATAGGCACCTCCCCAAACTTAACACTGTTATAAAAAATGATTAAAAGCCCACATGTGGAATGCTAATAACAATAATTTTATTTATATAGTGCCCCTCCTTCCTTCCTTGCAATTACTATCAGAACACTTAGAAAAAACATTAAGATAAAAACAGTAATATTTGATATTAATCTCAAATGTCATTAACATTTGACATTAGTATCAAATGGAAGACAAAAAAAACACCAATGTAATTGAAAAACTTGCATGCTCTCACCAACAACTTACCTCCAGGCAACAAACCTCTTTCAAAGCAACAACAACAAACAGTTTTAGCAAGAAGCAGAACAGAACCAAGTCCAGTGTGCATAGGGGCAACAGGGGACCAAAGCAGTCACAAGCTAGGGGTGGGAATTTTGGTTTAAGATAGAACCCAAACGGGTTCAAAATGGACATTTTGGTTTTAAAACTATAAGTTGAAATTGTGGTTCTTTTTTGGTCCTGGCATTCTGTTTTTTTAGTTAAAAAAAATAAATTGGTTTGTTCTCATTGACTTTAATGGGAGAAAATCCACTGAAGTCAGTGAGAAAAATCTGGGGAGGGGGGTGGAAATCAATGGAAAAAAGAGAAAAAACAAAACCGAAATTAGATCCAAAATTCAAAAAGATCTGAACCAAAAAAGAAAAAAAAAGAAACAGAAATTCCACTCGGAGTCCTATTCCTGGTCACAACTCCCGCCCACTCCCATGAAAACCAGACAACAAACCTCTCTTTTTACCAAAAGAAACCAACACAGACACACTTGACCCAACAGTCAATTTTAGCAAGACAGAGAACCTAACCAAGATCAGTGTGCATGGGGGCAGTAAGGGACTCAAAGCAGTCAAAACACTCACTCACACACCCAATGAAAACCAGGCAACAAACCTCTCCCTCTTTAAAACACAAACAAACAAACAAACAACAACAACAAATCCACAGTTTTAGCAAAGCAAAAAACAGAACTAAAACAAGTGCATATGGTGGTAGCAGGCAACACAAAGCACTCACAACCCTAAACCCCAATGAAAGCCAGGCAATGCATCTCTCTTTAAAAACAAACAAACAAACAAAAAAACCCACAGGTTTAGCAAGACATGGAACAATCAGAATTCAGAATCATGCACAGGAGGGCAGGGGAGGGGGCACAAAGCTCACAATCCCTCCCCCAATCTGGCCACCTCCATCCTACCCCAGACCCCAATCTGCTCTGGGAGGGGGAACACAAATATTTTAGAGGAACCCAAGGGCCCTCTAAATGTATGGATTGAGGATTCAGAAAGCAGCAGGCTTGTAGCAACCTCAAGCACACGCATAGAGAGAGCAGCTCTGAAGACGTCAAAGGGGCAAACATGTGTAGCAGATCAAGTCTGTGCCTGGGAGGCATTTTTCCAAAGAGCCCTCCCAGGCTATTCAAACTGAAGGGCTAGGGTTCCATAACCTCTGCACTAACCACCCCCAACTGTGACGCTCTAAGAGTGACCCACTGCTTGCATCTGCACAGCATGGTTCTGCCGAGCTCCCTCCCTCTGATATGAGTCCAGGCAGACAGTGATGTGATCTCCAGAGAGGGTGGGGGCTGCATCTTTGCCAGTTTGCCATTCTTCAGGCAGCTCTACCCCTCACAGCTCATTAATTATTTTGTGCAAGCCAGGATGGCCACACAGAACTGCCTTCTGCACATGTGCAGCTGCAACAAATGGCGTGGTAGCACTGGTGGTGGGGTAAGGGTTTTTTATGGGTGTGGGTACAGGCTAGGGTGGTGCCATGGGCACAATGGGACACTGCCATAGTGCCCCTGTGGGCAGGCTGCCACTGATTGAGACTAACATTTGGTGACATATTTATTTATTACTAATATACACAATAGGGATGGGCAAACAGATCGCGGTTCGGGTTCGGCAGTTAGGTTCGGCTGTGTTCGGTTCGCCCGTTCGGTTCGCCCGTTCGGTTCGACTGCATTCGGTTCATCCGTTCGGTTTGGCAGTTCGGTTAGTTTACCGGGTTCGGGTTGGCCCGTTCCGTTTGGCCGTTCCGTTCGGCCGTTCGGCCTGGCCGTTCGGGAAATGTTGTTATGCGTGTTTTTGTTGGTTTTTATATGTTTTTTTAGTTTTTTATTGGGTTTTATATGGTTTTAAATGTTTTTATGGGTGTTTTTGTTGTTTTTTATAGGGTTTTATATGGTTTTCTTTTGTTTTTTATTTGGTTTTTTTGTTTTTATATGGGATTTTTTAATTAATTTTTTAAATCTAATATTATATATATATATATATATATATATATATATATATATATATATACACTAAATCTAACTGCTATTAACTATTCTAAATGCTATGAACTAAATGGATTATCTAATAAGTACACAGGGCTACTCCTACAAACACTAAAACTAAATCACTAACGCTATCTCTATCACTAAGCTAGCACCTACAACTACTATCCCTAACCTATCTCTCTATCTCTCTATATCTATATCTCTCTATCTCTCTATATATGGGATGGGGGGGGAGAATCACAAACACAAGGTTTCAGTTTAAGGTTTAAGTTTCATTTCAGTACAAAACTGAAATGAAACTTAAAGCAATCTAATAATCCTACTCAACACCTGCTGTTCAGGAACAGTGACTAGCTCAGAAGGTGTTGGGAAGGGGGGAGGCAGATAGTTTCATTTCTTGCAAGCCTCTCCACCCCTGGTGCCTGGAAGTCTGCTTCTCACTAGTACTACCCCTCCCTGTCACATTTGACCTTACAGTGAGTGAACCTTTTTTTGCCACCCGAACTCACCCGAATGAGATCCGAACTGACTGAACTGTTTGACCATTTTGCCGTTCGGTGTTCGGTTCTGTTCGATATGTTCGGGTTCGTGTTTGGGTTCGTATTCGGTCATCCGAACAGGCCGAGTTTGGGCCAAACTCCAAACTTCCGAACCGCGTTCGCCCATCCCTAATATACAAACCTCTGTCTCTTTTTCATAGTCCTCTCATCTCTTCTTCCATACTGTTTCTGCTGCTTCCTTACCCTGAATCACTAGCTCACTATTGAATGGCAAATCAAACACCTGTAAAGTTGTTGTCTTCAGCTTTTGTTGATGTTTTCTGTTTTCTGTTTGATGGGAGCATGCTAAAAGCAGATATCAAAATAATTCAGGAAGCATCCATTTGATCTGCAATTTTTGCAGGTAATTAGTGGATCAGATATCAACAATCAGTGTGTAATTATCGTCATCTGTGAAAGTGTGCCTCAGATTGCACTGCCTACATGCAAGTGATTATTATGAATTTGGATGTGTGGAGGATTCGGTCTTCAAAGACTGTGTGAGCTAGAATCAAGGGGGATTCTTTGCTGATGCTTCACCTGTACTAGCGGATCTCCTCCAGAGCATGTGTTTTGTTTGGGATACTCCACTGAGATTTTTGTTGTTGCTGTTGTTGGCAATGGGCATGCTGTTGTGTAGTCTCTCAGCATTTTGCAGTCTGATTCATTCCATAACTGAAGTGAAGAAAAGGAATATCAAATAAATAAGAGTAACAGTACACACAACACTGTTATTTCTAGTGCTCATGGTTATTTTCAGAATCACATTTTCAATTTTAGCAGTAATTGTAAAGTTTTAGGTGGCTCGATACTGTGCATGAGAATGGTGTACAACATTCTTTTTTCATGGAATCATCTATGGTCTGCCAGTACAAAAGCACTCTTGTGATAAAAGCTAGAACACCCAGATTGATTGCCGTGACTACGAGCTATGAGATGTCAAATTTGTGAAGGTGAAACTGAAGGAAAAGGCCTATGCAACATCTGCCTTTTGGATCTTCTTGCCTGCCCTTTTCTAGATTTAACAACCACAAAGAGGGGAAGGATGACAGTGAAGATGAAAGAAGAACCAAAGTGACCACTGTCGTAAGAATTTCCCTGCTTCTGTGTTGCCCATGTTTTGGGCCTGTGAAGAATTGCTTGAGGAAGGCTTCTAGAAAAGATTAAGTCTTGTTAAAGATCACTCTAATTCTGAACCAGGGTTAAAAGGGCTAATCAAGCTCCCTTTACCAGGAAAGGGGGGCGAGGGGGAGTGAAAATTCTAAGGCAGCAGTTGGGGGGCATTTGAGAGAAAGGAGAGGGGCTGGTAGAGAGATGGAGAACAGGAAGAAAAAAAAATAAACTGCTTGGGGTTATTAAATAAAGGAAAATGAAACAAGGAAAAGGAAGGGTTGGTTAATGGTAGGATTAGATAGTTTGAGGATGGCTAAGTAAGTTAGATAAGCTTGGATGTGTTTTATCTCCTCTATTTTCTTTCTGATCTCAAATAATGTACCTTTATGATTTGGGCTATAAGGGAATATATAAGAGACCTGTGAGTTAATGTCCTCCAGTTATGGTCTTATACCACATATTGTTAGAATATAATAAAATCCCATTTGTTATAACTGGAGGTGGTGATCCTTTATGTCCCACACCTAGCTTGGCCTTACGACAAATAATGGAAACCACAGGACTATAGAGGTGAGACAGAACAAGTGGTGATACTTATATGTTTCCCAGCAGAAAAGACCAGGATGGTGGCAGCAGGTTTTTTTAAAAAAGGCGAGTCCAACCATCCTAAGGAAGGCTTATTGGGAGAGATAAATAAGCAGGAGGACTAGCTGAATCATCACAGGGCCCAAAACCAGTATAAAAGAAATAAAATCCATGCAATGTTATGTGTGTGTAAGTCAAATAAACTACAGCTATGAGTACACCTCTGTGCCCAATCCATAGACGATCTGGGTGTTGTTATCACTAGTAGGGGTGTCAAATTCATTTTCATTTTATTTAATTACTAAAATGAATGATGGCCCATTCGTTTTAGTAATTAAAATACAAAAATGACAGTCTCTCATAATGAAAATGGATTAAAACGAAGGGGAAAAGTGTCCATTTTCATTACAAAAAGAAAACAAACACCTCGGCATGTGTAAACTGGCATCCAGGGCCCTTTGTGTATACACAGCCCTTTCCCAAAATGGCACCAGTAGCATCAGTGCTATTTTAGAAAAAGGCAGTCGGTCTGTGCATGTACAGAAGCCATTTTTTGCATGCACATTGACTTCTCTTGCGCAGTATGGTCTGTTGGCCATTTTCTGCATGCAAAGTAATTTATTTATTTTTTAAATAAAAATGAATGAAAATGTAAAACAAAACAATAAACCCAAAGGGGTTTTGGTAAATGAAAATGAAAATAAAAATGAAAGTGAACCATGAGCCTGCTGCACACCCATAATATAATTAGCTGTGGCAGTATAGCCATAGATAGTGCCAGCATAGGGCAGTGTGAGCAGAGCTGCAGGCAATCCAATAGATGGAGGATGGAGCCTAATTGAGAATGCTGCTGCATGAAGGTGTGGCATTGGCCAAGCCAGAGGACTGCTCAGGCTGTGAGAGACTAATCTGGAGATGAGGTAGGAGCTCATGGAGAACCTCCAGTTCTGCTCAGAGGAGTTTCCTGGGCCAGAAGGCTTGTAGGGGTCAGAGATTACCTGACCCAGAAACCAGAAGGGAGTGGTGAGCAAAGCCAGAGAGGAGAGCCTGGATCTGTGACTATTTAATAAAAGAGATCCAGTTCTGAGAAAACTGCTGGGAGCAAGAGTCTGTGGCTGGCTGCTGACAGAGAAAGAGTCAGAAAAAATCTCTGTCCACGTGTGAGAGGAGGCTGAGCTGAGTATTCAGTAGGGATGGGCGAACGTAGTTCAGAAGTTCGTAGTTCGGACCGAACTTGAATAGTTTGGTCAACCAAACCGAACGTGTGAACCGAACTCGAATTCGAACGTTCGGTTTGGATGTGTTCGGTGAGTTCGGAATTGAATTTCCATTGGTTTCAATGGAAAACACATTATCAGCTGTAACATTTCTGTTTTTTAAGATATGTGGCTGAAATTTGGGGTGCCTATACCTACAATAGAAGGCATTTAGTGTACCTAATTTCAAAACGATTACTTAAAGGAATCCAATTGTAGAAGCAGTTGAATTATTGTATTTTGCAATATTTTACATATACATTTTTAGCTGTAACATCTTTGCCTCACATCTAATGTAGGTGAAACTTGTTCGGGTTATACCCCTTCCCATATTTAGTAATTTTACCAAATTTCAGAAGGATTGGAAAAAGGGTCTTGGTGGTATAAGCAATTAACATATAAATGTATGTCTGACTATAACATCTTTGTAGTCCAACCAGTGTACATGAAATTTGGCAGGGCTATATATTACACTTTCATGATCATCTCTGCCAAATATCAGAAAGATTTTATAAAGGGTCCCAATTTTATATGCCTGTACAACATATGTAGAGAAGGGGCCTATGCCTGGGATTCTCTTATGTCACTGTGGTATAAGATCGGTTTGTGATGCGAATTGGCCAACAGAAATGTCAACCAAATATCCTCATTCTGTGCTGGGACCATCCCAACATATCTCCCCCACTTGTTTCTGGGAAGTCAGAAGCATCTGTTTAGGAAAGAGTCAATAGAGATTCTCTTATGTCCTCTGTCTCAGTGCTGCAGGATGTGATTGTGATGATAATTGGCCAGCCTGGATGTGTTTAAACTATGTCTCCTGACTGCTGGGATGCTATCTCAGAAGTCCCAGTTATGTTGCTTATGCCCGCCTCAGGGTCGCCCCCTATGCCCACCTCGAAGCCAATACCAATTGATCCTGTAAAGTTAGAAGCTTGCAGTAATGTGTTTGGCCATTGATTGTGTCTGTCAGTCTTTGGGGTTGCTCCAAATCCTTCCTCTCTATCCCCCTACCATGCAGGGTGCCTGCCTCTGACTGGCACTGAATATGCTGATATTCATCTGAATAACGATCTTCACAGGGACAATATCAATTGCTTATATAATTGGGTCCCTTTATTAAAATCTCCTGTACATTTTCTGAAATGGCAGGAAAGGTATTTGATACATTCTTGCCAAATATCATGTAAACAGAATGGAATATCAAAATGTTACAGCTGGAAATGTATTTTCAGATTAATGTCTTTTACCCTTGGGACTCTTTATCCACTCTTTCTGAAAATTGGTAGAAGTATTAAGCATATGGAACGACATAATATGTACAAGTTTCATGAACATTGGATGCAAGATAAAGAAGTTGTAGCCATTAATGTGTATGGAGCTTTTCTTAAAATCACAGAATTCAATTGCTTCTGAAATTGGTTTCCTTTATCTAACCATTACAAATTTTGGTACATATCGTGCCCTCCATTGCAGGTACAAGCTCCCCTACTTTCATCAAATATGAATAAGAAAAAAAAATGTATAGCTGTAAATATGTTTTTCAGTTTTTTCCCTTTATTTCAAAAACCAAATGTCATTTTCAGTTTCTGATTGCACTGAACTAAAGACCACACCAAGTCTGACCAAACTGAATACTGAATATAAATTCAACATTTGACCTGAACCACCGAACGGCCGAACATACGAACCTGGTTCTGTTTGCACATCCCTAGTATTCAGAGGTACAAGGAGAACAGAGCTTAGTGGCAGCTCTGGAGAGAGACTATTAGTGACTAGGGATGGGAGAACGCATTTAGGAAGTTTGGAGTTTGGACCGAACTCGACCAGTTCGGTCGACTGAACCGAACTTGATTTTCAAACCGAACCAAATTTCCGAACTTGGTTCTTTTCGCCCATCCCTATAAGATAATATTCCATTTAGTTCAATGGGGTTTGAATTTCCAAACTCTGTTTGGAAGTTCGGAGTTTGGACCGAACTCGAATAGTTGGGTCAACCAAACCGAACTTCTGAACCGAACTCGATTTTCGAACCGAANACTTATTTTTATTGTAAGCCAGCATGAGCCTTGAGCTTTAGAAATTCAAAATGAAATTAAAATGAAAAGGAGTCTTTGAAAACCTTGTTTCTCTATAAGGGCTGAACAATCATCTCTGTCCTCTTCTATACTCTGATATTAGGGGTGGGAATATCAGTATCGGATAAATCTGAAACACCTGATAGTCAAGTGTATCGAATTAATCCAATAATCCAATATTTACGAGTGTTGACATACTGGATTTTTGACATTGGCTGCTTTACTTGTTTTTTCACATTGCGGCCATTGAAGTCAATGGCCGCAATGTAAAAAAACCGGTAAAGCGGCCAATGTTAAAAATCCGGTATGCCGATACAGGTAAATTCGATACCGGGGAGATCCGATCCCAGTAAATCCGGTATCCTCCCCGGTGTCCCATCCCTACCTGTTATAGATTTGTTTAGCATAAGCATAACTGGCCAAGCCAAGAAGTCCAGCCCAGAAAATATTTCTTGCAAATATTTGTCTCTCATGAGGACATTCATCAGGCTTTCCCTGCTCTTCTTGTTGCTTATTCTTTCTGCCATTCAGAAATTACTGATAAAGTATGGGAGTCCAAGTGAAGGGTGTGGGGTGAAGCTAACAATAATGGCTAAGGAGGACCTGCATTTTCTTCCCACTACATTCCCACTCACAAGCTTTGCTCCTCCTTTGCCACCACCCTCACCTGCTTTGAGTCTCTTGCTCCCTGAACCATCCTTACACAATGATGACCTCTATATCTGAGGCTGAAACTCAGAACCCCTCCCTCCCCCTGGAATTTACCAAGTAAATCAGTGTTTGACTCAATTTTTCAGAGTTCTGAGAATTAGGTTCAATACTTGGTGCTCGGTAATGTCTTGACCGAGTAATGCCTGATAATACTGCACAGCTGTTCACAATTGTGCCCCTGCTCTTACCGTCAAGCAGCCCTTACCAAGCCTGTTTCTAGTTTCTACCTTTGGGGGGCTGCAGGAGGGGAGGGAGAAGGTGACAGGTGAGTGTGGGGGACAAGTACAGGTCCTTGTTTAAATTGGATTCAAATAAATTAAAATGAAAAGGAGCCTTTGAAAACCTTGTTTACCTATAAGGGCTGAGGAATCATCTATCTCCTCTTCTATATCTTGATATAGATTTGTTTAACATAAGCATAACTGAACAAGTCAAGCAGTAGCAGTCTCTCATGAGGAGTTTTATCAGGCTTTCCCTACTGTGCCAGGGCATTAAATAGTCTGTGCCAGGGCATTATTCAGTATTTCTTTGGTGACCTGACCGCCCTGTGTGCTTTGGTGGCTTTGATCCTGACCTCTCTGTGTGCTACTTGTTTGTTGGTAAGTTTGTTTGATTGGCATTTTCCCCCTCAAAATGTTAACCTGTGAGAGAAGGCGGTCCCTTCCAGAGTTGGGTTTTTTTGTTTGTTTTTTTGTGATTCTGGCAGCAGAGGCAGAAGGTTTGGCAATGGCATGGGGCAAGGAAATTTATTGCATTTTACATTTTGAGTTCCATGGGTTTTAATTTTCTCTCTGTTTCCTTCCTGGTCTGTGTTACCCACTCTTCAAGGTCTAGCAGTTTAATTTTCGGTTGGCACTTGGCATGGGTCCTTTCATTTTTATGGTTCCTGATGGAGCCATGTGCTCTGGGACAGGGGTGTGTGCAACATGGGGCAAAGAAATATGGATTGGCTTTTTCTCTCTCCCCTGTGCTGTCAAACTCCCTCCCCAAGGTCTGGCAGTTTCGTTTTGGGTTGGCCCTTGGCATGTGTTTATTTTATGGTGCCTGATGGAGCCATGTGCTCTGGGGCAGGGATGTGTGCAACATGGGGGAAAGCAATATGGATTTTTTTTCTCTTTCTGTCCCCTGTGCTGTGAGACTCCCTCTCCAAGGTCTGGCAGTTTAGTTTTGGGTTGGCAGTTGGCATGCGCTCATTATTTTATAGATCCTGCTGATACCATGTGCTCTGGGGTAGGGGGGTTGCCACATGAGGCAAAGCAATATGGATTGGCTTTTTCCCCCCCCCCCCCCCCAGGCTGTGCTACTCATTCCCCAAGTTCTGGCAGTTTAGTTTTGTGTTGGCACTTGTCATAGGTCCTTTTTATGGATCCTCCTGATGGATGCCGAGTTTTCAGCTGCCTTACTGAGGAGTCGCCAAACTTTTGGGTGCAGCCCTTGGAGACCCAGAAATACTCACAAGTGATTTTTTTTTAATACTTGGAAAAGCCCTAGCCTGGACCTCCCTCCCTGAACACATACAATCTGTTTCCTCCCTCTCAGCCTTTAAATCCCTCTTGAAAACCTATCTCCTCCATCAGGATCTTCCTAGCTCCTCATTCCCACAGACTGCTCATAGATGCTCTCTCTATTGCCTTTCACTCAGCATCCCCTCCTCCAAGCTAGGCACGTGCTCCTGCCAAGTCTGTTTCATAAATGTATCCCTGTCTATCCTTGTGTTCCCCTTTCCTTTTTCTCCCTTCCTATGTTTCTCCCAGATTGTAAGTTCCATGGGGCAAGGTCCTGTCTCTGTTTAATGATTATACAATGCCAGGTACATTCCTTGTGCTATATAAACAAACAAACAAACAAACAACAACAATATAATTAATAATATAAACTGCAGAAGAGTAGATGAGGCTTTGTCTGCCGCAGATTGATGCGCAATTTTTTTTTTCTTTACCTCCAAGACACATTCCTGACCATGGGGTATATACACTTCATCAATGCACAAGGAAAACATGATTAAACTATCATTGCGATTATGAATGGAAAGAAAAGTACAATTGTAAAGTGGATGTTGGGGTGAACCTACTAATCAATATATGGTCTGCCTATGTCGTAATATTCTTTTCCTTAGTGTTTAATGACAGAGCTTCAACAAGAGATGGAAAAATCACCTTCTGTTGTTTTCTATTAGTCAGGTGCAAAAATAGAAGAAAAATGAGGAACGGGATCAAAGTTATTTTTATTCACAAGAAGTGAGTTTTTCATCATCTATCATTTATTATCTGAGGAGGCTTACTTAAAATTGGCTTATGCATGCAAAACTCCAGTTACATAGTTTGCTAGAGTCAGCTTGAACACCGCATGCAGGACACAGAAAATTTGTTATTAAAGACAACTCTGCAGAATGAGATTTATGGGGTTATTGAAAAAGGGGTTATGGGCTTCTTTTTATTACATTTTACAGTGTGGTTGTATTCCAAAAAGTGATTCTGTAAAGAAAACCATGTTTTTTGCTCATTGTTTTTCAGTGGGCTCCCCCTATTGAATATGTTAACTTGGCAAGTATAAAGCTGTGGAATTTTAAACCTCCAATTGCTTCAAACTCAGCTTGGGATATAAAAGTCACAATTTTGTGCTTTCCAGGATATCTGTTATTGCCAGAATTATAGATTCTTCAATTGGAACTTACTTGAAAATTTGGTATCCAGCTCACTTTACTGCAGGCCTATCAGCTTTGTAATATGAATGTGTTGCTTGTCACTAAAATAAGCAGATATGGATAAGAATATATACTCATAGTCTGGGATCAAACCTCCTGATAATAGTTTAAGTTATCATTAAAGTGTAAGAAGATACTATTTTTAAGTAAGCATTTTTACAGGTCAAGGTGAGGAAAAAAATGCTCCTTAGAAACAATTCCACAAGAAATTCCTCAAGGAGATTATCCCTCTTTATTCCATCTGTATTTGTAGGTGGATTTGCTCTCTTGTACAGAAAAGACACCTTCGTATCTGATGGATCTAAGGGGATGTGTCATCTGTGCAGAAGCTCTGTAACCTTACGTTGGCTCTGGCTTCTGCCACCATCAAACTTGTTCCAACTTTTCAGCTCTGAACTACAAAAGATTTTATCACAACTGCACCAGATCCTAAGGACTCTAGATGAAGGTACAGATGGTTGGTAAATTAATAAAGGCAGAATACAATAATTTTTGTTCACTTAATTTAATTGCATGCGGACAATTGGTGTCTTTAGATGGACCACCCCCAGACCTGTTCCAGGGATTGCCAGATCCACATCCTTAGTGTGAAGTCCAGACAGCACCGGGTTTAAAAAGACCTGGCACTGTCATGGCCCACAGTTCACCCACGTGGCATCCGCTCCCACACACTATAGAGCTGTGGGCAGATCAGCTGCTGTTCTAGGATGCCACCCGCAGGTCTATGGTGTTACCAGGGCAACCCCCAACCTGAACCAAAGCTGCAGTGGCCCTTCTGCAAAGTAGACATACTGCTGTTTCACCCTGGCTGACGCTCTGGGTTTGGATAGTCCACTCTACTTGTGATGCTCCAGGATATTCTGGAACACCACCAGTGGAGCTTCCCCAGAGCACGGACAGCCTGCCCTCCCTCTGCTCCGGCTCACCCCTTGAGTGGACTGTGTTTAAATAGTCAGCCTGCCCAGGGGTGAGGCAGAGCAGAGGCGAGGCAACTGTCCATATAAAAACACTGGGAGCTGTGGGTGCTGGGATTGGCATCCTGGGGCGTCCTGGAGCATATTTGGTATGCCCCGAGCTGCCCTAGTAATACCCGCATTTTTGAGCACCGGGTACCCAATGGGGGGCTGGGTACCCCTTTGGGTGCCTGCTAGGGTTGCTTGAAAATGCTGGTATTACCTGAAGGAAGCTAAACTGCGTATGACTAGTCGCACTATAGAAATGATAAGTAGTAGCAAGTGCTACCCAATGTGCCTGTAATTGTGATATTTAAAATATTTTAAAATATTTCAAAGTTTAGCTTTTGTAGAACTGAATATCTATCAGCATTTCAAAAAATGACATTTTTTATTCTGAAGTTTCAAAAGCAATATGAAAGGGAAGTGATTTTTCTACCAGCTCTAGTTTAAAGGAATAAAACTACAACAATGCTTTGGGGATGTGGGACTGATCTACTCTCTAATAAGGCAGAGACCTTTTTATTTACTTCAGCAGGTTCTTTACTTCTACCAAAATTCACAAATGTACTACAAACAAGATAACATAGTAATGGTCATTTAATAGCATGTATTCTGCAATTAATTCTAATAGACAATAGGTATAAGATATTTCTTATGAAAAATCAAATGTATTATGAAAAACAGCATAATTTTGTTTTTATATGATGTTCCATGTTTAGTTGCAGCAGAATCAGTAATATCAGGGATGCATTAAAAGTAGAAGACTTGGGTGTATACGTGTGTCCGAGGAGACTAGAGAAAGATGGAGAAAAAGGAAGCCTTTTCAATATTTACCCCAGGTGAAACAATAATGCTTTGCACTATTGGTAGGGCTGTACCAAAGAATACTTCTGGGTATTCGGGCCGAATTCTGAAGTTCCAAGTAATTGGTCCAGGTACTCAATGGCACTTAAGTGCTTTTTCCAACATTTCAGAATTCAGGATTTCAGACATCATAAGTCCTCAGAACTTAGGAACATGAAGCTCAGGCTTGAAGATTTGGGTTGGGTGGGTGGGAGGGGGTTGAATTGGGGTGCCCCACCAAAGAAAATCCAAAGATTGCATTAGCAAGCAAATCAAATTGATCAATCAAGTTTCAACAAACTTTTTTGGTCTGTGGACCTATGGGTGCTACCAACCATAACAAACACACAGAAGAAAGTTTCCACACACACACACTTGCAAAGCAAGCCCCCTCCCCAAACACCATATTAACCAGAAAGAAACTAGAAAGTATTCCCCCAGTGCCCTGGCTAGTCACATCTTGGCAAACGTCTTGAAACCACAGCCAAAGCACTACCCAGAAAATCAGGCTAGCAAAAGTGGGGCAATTGCTCATGAAGACAACCCCACAAAAGTGCAACTGCATACAGAAAAAATAATTTTAAAAAAGCCAACAGCAGTATGTACCCACAGCATGACCCACCATCAGCAGTGAGTGCACCCACTTCAAAATCATTATGCCAGCCAAGCAGTGCACAGAAAAACAAGCTAGCAAGAACGGGATATTCGCTCAAGAAGAATACAACAATCCCACAAAACAGTGCAACCATGGAGAAATCCCACCAAAAGCCAGCCAGCCCAGCAGACATAATTTTCATTTCACACACATCCCCAGTGGCACCATCTCATTTTTAAAAAAGGCATGGTATGGCATGATTGGTGTGGTGTGTTGCTGGTAAATTGAACAGTCCAGGCAAGGGGAGCCAATGCCATGCAGAGAGATGGCCTCATGGTGCCTGCCATGCAGTGGTGACAGCAGTGGTACACACTTTTTAAAAAAAAGAAGACATAGTATTGGTTTGGTGTGTGGTGCTTGTAACTTGAACAGCCCAGGCAAGGGGAGCCATGCAGAGAGATCACTCTGTCCCCATGGTGCCAAGCACTGCAAACAGCAGTGGCACACACTTATTTTTAAAAACGGCATGGCATTGATTGTTGTGGCGTGTGGTGCTGGTAACTTCAACAGTCCAGGCAAGGGGACTGGAGCCAGGCAGAAAGATCCCTCTGCCTCATGGTTCTCCCAACCAAACAGCAACAACGTGGTACTCTTATCCAATTATTATTTTTTTTAAAAGCTTGGCATGATAGAAAATGTAACCCCCATCCCCCAGCATTTGCCTTATGAACAGGATAGGCCAAACCATGCCATCCCAAGTCAGGCACCCCCTTCTCCCCCAGCCAATTACTTACAGATCAGCAGTGCAGCACACAGCCAAATTCACCAAAGATAATAGAAAATGACTGTGCAGCCACTTTATTTCAACCTGCGAACCAATCAAAACTTGCCATCTGGCTTGGCCAGTCAATCAAAACTTTCCATCTGGCTTACCATCATTCAACTGTCCCCTCCCATACCTCCTTCCTACTAAATATGGCAATAAGGTTCATTTTCAGAAGCTCTACTCCAGCCGTGTGCAGCAGCTTCTGAAGTTTTCCAAAGAATGGCCTTGGTCTTTGGAACTTTGGAAATCAGACATTCTGAACCAAAGACCAGAATCTAAAGATGGGCGAACAGATCACAGTTCGGGTTCGGCCATTTGGTTCGGCTGTGTTTGTTTCATCTGTTCGGTTCGTCCGTTCGGTTCGGCAGTTCAGTTAGTTCACCGAGTTCGGATATGGATATGGGATGGAGGGGATAGATAGATAGATAGATAGATAGATAGAGAGTTGCAGGAGTTAGCTTAGTGATAGAGAAAGCGTTAGTGATTTAGTTTTAGTTCATAGCATTTAGAATAGTTAACAGCAGTTAGATTTAGTGTAGATGTATATATATATATAGATNGTTAAAACAGGGCTCAAGGCCTTCATGATACATAATAAATAATAAATAATGGATCAGGTGGGGGAGCTAAAAATTCCCCCCTTACCCCACCCTCCCCAAAGGCCTGTGACTAAGGGGCTTGCTCAGGAAGCAAAGCCCAGTCTGGGAGTCTGTTAAGGGGACTACAAGAAGATAGATTCTTCTTGGAAGAGACTAAGTGTAAATAAAAGGTGTTTTGAGCTGAATTCCCGAGTGACACTGCTCTTTGGGCCCTGATCCTGACAAGACTCACAGTGGGTGGGAAAACATCCTGTTACACAAGCAATAGATTCCAGTTCTTAACTCAAGGTGTAGAGACTCATCCCTTTAACACTGGAGGTCCACAATTCTGTGCCTGGCACATCAATCAAAATGGTGGCTGTAACAGGGTCCCAGCTCTCAAGACTAAGTACCTGCAGGATCCATACCCCAAATTGGATCCAGACACAAAAATAGCGCCAGTCAGCTAAAGCCATAAAATGTTGTAAAAACCAGATGGAAGATTAGCAACATTGTTGTGTGAAGTAATGTATAACCGAAAAGATTATTTGTTAATTGCTCATTACAACAAGATCTTCTTGTCCAAAGAAAGAGTCTTACACACAAAATGCATATTGTGATTAATCATCTAAACATATCAGTATATCTTTGTTGTAACTAGTATATAGGGGTGGGAAGTTCGGATCTCCCAGTATCTGATACTGCCGGTATTTGGCAGTATCGGGGATACCGCATAGATCCGATAATTCCCCGTACTGGTGCCGGTTCCTGTACCGAATTTTTTTTACATTGTGGCCATTAAAATCAATGGCCGCCTGCAATTTAAAAAAAAAACAACCAAAAAGTTAAAAACCACTTTCCTTCCCCCTCCCAGACTGGGCTTTGGAAGGTTTCCCCGGAAGGCCTAGTGGTGTGCTGAAGGGAAGTCAGCCACTAGCGCTGAAGCCGCTCGGACCCACACCATGCTGCTGCCGCCACCGCCTGGGGGACAAGTAAGGCGATCTGGGTGGGGAGGTAGGGTGATCCCTGGGGTGGGGTGTGTGTTAAACCAGCCCCCCCCAGGGATCGCCTAATACCTGCTGGTGTGGGTTCCAGGTCACCGCTGCCAGTGCAGCGGTGGCCCGGAGCTCACACTAGCAGCTGGACTTCAGAATAATTTTTTTTTTAAAAATCCAGACTGGGCAGGGTGGGTGGGGGGTGTCCCCCCTTCAACCCACACAGCCTGGGAGGGGGGAGGTATGGGTTTTTTTCCATTGATTTCAATGGGGACAGTTCTCCGTTGAAATCAATGGGAAAAAATGGTACCGGTATACCGGTTTTAATCCAGTAAACCAGTTTTTTGTAAACCGGTAACCATTTTTTTGCCCCAAGTCCCACCCCTACTAGTATATAAACTGGTCAGAGGGGGATAGCCCCTCAGACCTCTTTCCTGACTGTAAGCTGTTTGGGTCTCTTGGGTCTCAGTCATTTTGTGACTGACCTCCCAATGGAATAACGTTATTCTGCTTTAGCACCACTCCCTGTGTTTGAAGATTTGTGTCTTTCCCCCTGGAGACAGGGCTACTGGCTTTGGCTCTCGAATCCAACAATAAAGTCTTTCTCCAAGTCAGTAATCCCAGCCCAGCAAGAGATGGTAACTAAACAATACTTCCCTTGCTGTCTTCACATGCCTTGTCTTTCAGCAGGGTAAAGCTGCTCCTTGCTAGTCTCCAGCAGCCTTGGAGGTGGAATGGCCTTCACAGTGCTGCTCAAGAATACTCTCTCCCCACCTGATGAACTAATCTTCTATTATTGGCAAAAATTCTGGGCATGCAGTATGACCTTGGAACCCATATGAAGATGGAGTAACCTCACTAAGGGTCCCAACGCTCTGTTTAGGAACCTCTTTGGTAAATCTGAGTAGGTAGTGACATCAAGAGATTCATCTGATACAATGTCGTCAAATGCCAGGAAATGGGTAGTTGGGTGGTTGGGGATTGGGAAACCAGCATGGTTGTACTTGAACCTAAAGAAAAAAATCAAGTTCCTTCTACTTCAAGGGATGAATAAAGATCCTGAAAGTTTCTTATTCTGGTTGAACTCATTTGCCCCAAATTTAATCAGCTTGTATACATGATTTGAAAGGTCAGCATGATCAGAGGGTTATGATTTATGAGGAGGGTGCCCTGAAGTCTGGATTTAAAGAATGGATGATAAATTTATCAAAATTATTAATGGAGCATGAAAAAGTACAAGGTTGAAATGTTTCAAAACCAGGTTTGTTCACATAATTTCCATCCAATTGACTTTCTGGCTACATAGGGAGATGAAGACCTGGGGGTCTCTTTGAGAAGCTGGACAATGAAAATTCTGAATCTAATCCCTCTTCATGCACAGAAAGGCTTTACAGAATTCCTGTGGCGAAAATCTAATGGCAGTAAGGATAGCCGAAGGAGGTGCTCTCTTCTAAAACTGTGCAATCTGGATCCAAGGGAGAGTCAATTTGAGTAGGTGGAGTCTTACCCACATTGGACTCTTCTTATGAGCCTGCATTGTGTGAGGAAAAAATGCTTTGCTGCTGCTGAAGGAAGCCTTTAACAGAGGACTCATTTTGATGTGCTTCTATAAGTACTTTCTCTGTATCTCCCATACAGCTAAGGGCAGTGGTCTGTGTACATATTTTTAAGCACCCCTTAGAATGGGAATCTGCAGACTATTCATCTCTTTGAATCAAGGGGCAATTGAAATGCTCTGTTAACATGTTAAATGTGCTTTTGCTTTCCTCCAGCATTTGAAAAATATTTGATGTTATCAAACGCCACTAGTGCCTGCCTTAGGTCTAAACTAGATAATGCTAAAGGCGACACGCTCAAGGATGTCGGCCAAAAGTCTGTCCTGATTAAAAATTGATTTAACCTGATGAGAAAAAATGCTCTGGATTCTAAATAGCTAGGGATCTTTTTCTAATCATGTGTTGAGTGAGAAGCTAAAAGAAGAAGCAATAGCCATGAATTTTGTAAATCCTAAAGGACCAACGTTTAGTGCTGCTTCTGCTGACTGTCTCTAAAGCAGCAGTTCTGCCATATGACTCCCAAAGCTGTGTTGGTATCAGTCTGAGGTTGATGCAGAAACCAAGCCCATAATAAGATAAGTTGATGGGGTTTTTTTAAAAGCAGGTATTTAAATTAATAGAAAAATACCCTCTCAGCTTCATTATTTGCCAGTGGAAAATAACATGATTGCCAATTACTACTTAGAAATATTATTAATTATTATTACTACTACTCTACTACTACTGTCATCTAACTCAACATCCTTTCTCCAACACTGATCATCTTCAGAGAAGTGCACAGTAGGCATGGAGTGATCAATTTCCTGCTATTCACTCCCAGTCCTTGACAGTCAGAGAAGTCACATTTTGTGACCAGCCTGATTAATAGCCATTTATGGGCCTATCCTCTAACAATTTATCCAGTCCTTATTTGAATCCAGTTACAATATTGTCATTCATAACATCCTCTGGCAATGAGTTCCATGGGTTAACTGTAAATTTAGTGAGAAATTGCTTCCTTTATTTTAAATCTGCTGCTATTAAATGCCATATGATATCCACTAGCTCTATTATTTTGAGAAATAGTAAATACAGCTCCTTATTTACTTGCTTTGCACCTCTCATGGTTTTATAAACTTTTATCATATCCCATCTCAGTCATCTCTTCTCTAAGCCAAAGAGCATGTATTGAGTCTATTATTGGACAGAAGCAATTCCATACACATCATCTAATAAAACACTTAATTGAAAGAGACTTAACTTTTCAGAGGCACTCTGATGAGCATGGCATCTGAAAGTCTGGTCTTATATTTATTTAGGTGTTCCAGGTTAGAAGTCTGCATAATGACTACATGAAACAGCAATTGATTGGCTTGTATGTTTGTTTTCTGGGCTGTGTTGGAAGTTCCCTCTCACTACTGTACTGTGTTAGGAACGACACCATTTCCCCCCCCAGAAACCATAGACACCCTCTCCCCCCCCTTTGGCAGCACCCCACAAGACACAGGTCAACGAGTGCAGGGGAACAGAAGGAGAAAAAAGAAAAAGAAAGAAAACGCCCCATGCAAAATTGGTCTGTTCGGAAGGAATAAGAATGAAACAAGGGAGACTCCTGGATAAAAAATTGGAGCAGCAAAAACAGGTGGCCTCCCTCTTTTGAGATGAGTCCTCCATGGCCGCCCAAAACTCTGAGCAAGTAATAGCTGGATAGTTAGGCTGAGCACTCCACACCCATTTAAAAATAGCCTTCTTCCCCTGTCTATAGAAACTCCCTTTTGCCCTCTGATTCATCCTGCCTTGCCCCCACATTGAAATCCTCCAAAGCTCTGGTTCCCGCAACACGCCTTCTTCCCCTGTCTATAGAAACTCCCCTTTGCCCTCTTGTTCATCCTGCCATGCCCCCCATTAAAATAATCTAAAGCTCTGTTTTCCCCCAACACATCATGCAAAGGTTTCTTTTTCAGCCCTAGCATTTGTGAGTGCCTCTGGGGCACCTTTTGTGCAAGTGCCTTTTGAGACCCCTTGCCCCGCCTCTCAGAAACCTCTAACTGTCCTTGCCCTCCATGAGCAATTGGGGTCATTCTTGAAAGCAAACACAAGCAGGTTACTCTGTGCGTGCTTGCCTCAAGGATCTTTCCTTTTTGGTCTGTCCAAGCTTCTTCCCCTCCTCCCCAACCCAGCTCTGAACGCCACTGGATCTACAGGGTTACCTGTCCCTTTTCAACAGGATTGGAGAGGTAATATTGCTTATTTTCCCCCTCTCGCCATGTCCACCTACACTAGAGTAACCAGATCAGAGGGTTTTGCTTGTAAATTACTGTGTGTGTATGTCAACTGTGTGTGGTGGGAGGGTATAGAAACATATTTGTATCATCCTAATTAGCCTGTGGGTGAACTGTTATGTATTGTATTTAGTCCTTTGTCAATAAATCTCCCTTATTTGTATCAGAGTATCCCCTTTCTGTGTTGGGGTGTGGGAGGGAAATTCTAGCCGGCTGGCAGTGCATCATGTCCTCAGACTGATCCCAGTGGACACTCGTGGACCCTTTGAATCAATTTGGCTAATTCCCCCTAAATTTAAGAGGTTGTTTGGATATTGGGGTACCAGCCCCCAATATTCACTCATGGAGTGGGTCCATGTTCTAACAACTGTGTGCCATTTTTGTGGCAATTGTGTGTGTGTGTGTGTTGTGTCTAAAACCATATATGCAGCCACCACTGCAGCTGCATGTCTGGGTGTGGGATGGATACCCTCAACACCACCGGCCGGGTCAGGTTGGGGCATGGAACCAAATGTTCCCCCAGCCTAACCCATCTGGGAAGTGTGGCCCTGGCCTGTGCCCAGCTCCCTGACCCCTGCTACGATGGGCAGCCATGGCAGCCCCTGCTTCGGGGCAGTTATGGTGGGGCCAAACAAACATGCTAGCCTGCATGGGCAGCCCTTAGTCCAGGCTGTGATCGCGGAGATTTTCTGAGGACACAAACCCAGGCTACCCAGCCCAGGACAATCCCAGGCTAACGTCTGGCGGAACATAAACAGACATGCCCATGTGGGCCACTGTCACATCTGTTTTTACTCAATGGCTGTAATCCCAACTCTGTCTGCTTTCACACATGACAAAAATGGGGTATTATAATTGCTTGAGCTAATACCAGGTATTATAATTGCTGCAGTTTTGTAATGTGTGAATGCACTATTCCCCTCAGATGTTGGGTCATTGTAAGAGCTACCAAATGTGGCTTTTACAATGACCTGCGATCTTGCATCATAAAAGAGGAATAGTGCATTCACACATTACAAAAAATTGTGAAACTATAATACCCGTTCTTAAAGCAGCCTCTATTGAAGTTAATGAGGAAAAATCCCATTGGCATCTATGGGATTAGGATTTCATTCATTATACAGAGGGTTTGTAATAGGTTTTTTCAGCTATCATAAAACCTGAAAAATAAGTTTTAAGACTCCCCCTCACCTGATATGAGGATATTTCAAGAAATTTACAGTGATTGAACACTAGGGATGCTCAGGTCCAGGCAAATGTATGGTTTACATAGTAAGGCAAGACACAGTTCTTGGCAATAAGGCTACACCACAAATAGCAATTCTAGTTCCTATGGGGATGTTACATTAACAGCCTTGTAAGTCCAGCATAGACTATATATATTGGAGGGAATCCTGCTTTCATGGATTTACTTGTGAAGTCAACTGATGTGAAGAGGGTCACAATCAAATCCTGTGTACAGTTTTTGCAGGCCAGAAAATATTTGTTGCTCTCGAGTCCTGCAGGTTTCAATCTTAAGAAATGTAATACTGGGTCAGACTGATGGTCCATTGAGCCCAGCATCCTTTCTCTGACAGTGGCCATTCTGAGTCACGTTGGAAGAGTACCCAACAGGTCACACAGAGTGATTCATTCCCTGCTGTTCACTCCCAGCTCCTGACAATCAGAGGTTACATCCCCCAACCACTTCGCTAATAGTTATTAATGGCCCTATCCTCCAAGAACTCATTCAATCCTTTTTAAAACCCAGCTGTGCTACTGGCATGACCACATCCTTTGGAAACAAGTTCCACAAGATTTTTCTGCATGGAATGAAATAAAATACTTTATTTGATTTGCTTTAAATCTGCTGTTTCATGGAGGGTCCCCCCTAGTTCTAGTATTATTTGAGAGAGTAAACAACAACTCCTTATTTTCACAGCATTCATAATCTTATAAATGTCTATCCTATCTCCTCAGTCATCTCTTCTCCAAGCTGAAGAGCACTAACCTATGAAGATTCTCCTTGTATGGAAGCCATTCCATATACTTGATAATTTTTGTTTCCCTTCTTTGCACCTTTTCCAGGTTTATGGGGTGACCAAAATTGCACAACCTCCAGGATGGAAGGTATCTTTTTTGCGAGGTGGGGATATGGATGGGATCAGCAGTATAAACTGCTGGAGAATTTGTTGTATTTCTTAACTACTTGTAATTTGTATATTTCTTATTTTTATTGTAAGCCAGCATGAGCCTTGAGCTTTAGAAATTCAAAATGAAATTAAAATGAAAAGGAGTCTTTGAAAACCTTGTTTCTCTATAAGGGCTGAACAATCATCTCTGTCCTCTTCTATACTCTGATATTAGGGGTGGGAATATCAGTATCGGATAAATCTGAAACACCTGATAGTCAAGTGTATCGAATTAATCCAATAATCCAATATTTACGAGTGTTGACATACTGGATTTTTGACATTGGCTGCTTTACTTGTTTTTTCACATTGCGGCCATTGAAGTCAATGGCCGCAATGTAAAAAAACCGGTAAAGCGGCCAATGTTAAAAATCCGGTATGCCGATACAGGTAAATTCGATACCGGGGAGATCCGATCCCAGTAAATCCGGTATCCTCCCCGGTGTCCCATCCCTACCTGTTATAGATTTGTTTAGCATAAGCATAACTGGCCAAGCCAAGAAGTCCAGCCCAGAAAATATTTCTTGCAAATATTTGTCTCTCATGAGGACATTCATCAGGCTTTCCCTGCTCTTCTTGTTGCTTATTCTTTCTGCCATTCAGAAATTACTGATAAAGTATGGGAGTCCAAGTGAAGGGTGTGGGGTGAAGCTAACAATAATGGCTAAGGAGGACCTGCATTTTCTTCCCACTACATTCCCACTCACAAGCTTTGCTCCTCCTTTGCCACCACCCTCACCTGCTTTGAGTCTCTTGCTCCCTGAACCATCCTTACACAATGATGACCTCTATATCTGAGGCTGAAACTCAGAACCCCTCCCTCCCCCTGGAATTTACCAAGTAAATCAGTGTTTGACTCAATTTTTCAGAGTTCTGAGAATTAGGTTCAATACTTGGTGCTCGGTAATGTCTTGACCGAGTAATGCCTGATAATACTGCACAGCTGTTCACAATTGTGCCCCTGCTCTTACCGTCAAGCAGCCCTTACCAAGCCTGTTTCTAGTTTCTACCTTTGGGGGGCTGCAGGAGGGGAGGGAGAAGGTGACAGGTGAGTGTGGGGGACAAGTACAGGTCCTTGTTTAAATTGGATTCAAATAAATTAAAATGAAAAGGAGCCTTTGAAAACCTTGTTTACCTATAAGGGCTGAGGAATCATCTATCTCCTCTTCTATATCTTGATATAGATTTGTTTAACATAAGCATAACTGAACAAGTCAAGCAGTAGCAGTCTCTCATGAGGAGTTTTATCAGGCTTTCCCTACTGTGCCAGGGCATTAAATAGTCTGTGCCAGGGCATTATTCAGTATTTCTTTGGTGACCTGACCGCCCTGTGTGCTTTGGTGGCTTTGATCCTGACCTCTCTGTGTGCTACTTGTTTGTTGGTAAGTTTGTTTGATTGGCATTTTCCCCCTCAAAATGTTAACCTGTGAGAGAAGGCGGTCCCTTCCAGAGTTGGGTTTTTTTGTTTGTTTTTTTGTGATTCTGGCAGCAGAGGCAGAAGGTTTGGCAATGGCATGGGGCAAGGAAATTTATTGCATTTTACATTTTGAGTTCCATGGGTTTTAATTTTCTCTCTGTTTCCTTCCTGGTCTGTGTTACCCACTCTTCAAGGTCTAGCAGTTTAATTTTCGGTTGGCACTTGGCATGGGTCCTTTCATTTTTATGGTTCCTGATGGAGCCATGTGCTCTGGGACAGGGGTGTGTGCAACATGGGGCAAAGAAATATGGATTGGCTTTTTCTCTCTCCCCTGTGCTGTCAAACTCCCTCCCCAAGGTCTGGCAGTTTCGTTTTGGGTTGGCCCTTGGCATGTGTTTATTTTATGGTGCCTGATGGAGCCATGTGCTCTGGGGCAGGGATGTGTGCAACATGGGGGAAAGCAATATGGATTTTTTTTCTCTTTCTGTCCCCTGTGCTGTGAGACTCCCTCTCCAAGGTCTGGCAGTTTAGTTTTGGGTTGGCAGTTGGCATGCGCTCATTATTTTATAGATCCTGCTGATACCATGTGCTCTGGGGTAGGGGGGTTGCCACATGAGGCAAAGCAATATGGATTGGCTTTTTCTCCCCCCCCTGGACTGTGTTACCCACTACCCAAGTTCTCGTAGTTTTGTTTTTGGTTGACACTTGGTATGGGTTCTTTTTATGGATCCTCCTGATGGATGCCGAGTTTTCAGCTGCCTTACTGAGGAGTCGCCAAACTTTTGGGTGCAGCCCTTGGAGACCCAGAAATACTCACAAGTGATTTTTTTTTAATACTTGGAAAAGCCCTAGCCTGGACCTCCCTCCCTGAACACATACAATCTGTTTCCTCCCTCTCAGCCTTTAAATCCCTCTTGAAAACCTATCTCCTCCATCAGGATCTTCCTAGCTCCTCATTCCCACAGACTGCTCATAGATGCTCTCTCTATTGCCTTTCACTCAGCATCCCCTCCTCCAAGCTAGGCACGTGCTCCTGCCAAGTCTGTTTCATAAATGTATCCCTGTCTATCCTTGTGTTCCCCTTTCCTTTTTCTCCCTTCCTATGTTTCTCCCAGATTGTAAGTTCCATGGGGCAAGGTCCTGTCTCTGTTTAATGATTATACAATGCCAGGTACATTCCTTGTGCTATATAAACAAACAAACAAACAAACAACAACAATATAATTAATAATATAAACTGCAGAAGAGTAGATGAGGCTTTGTCTGCCGCAGATTGATGCGCAATTTTTTTTTTCTTTACCTCCAAGACACATTCCTGACCATGGGGTATATACACTTCATCAATGCACAAGGAAAACATGATTAAACTATCATTGCGATTATGAATGGAAAGAAAAGTACAATTGTAAAGTGGATGTTGGGGTGAACCTACTAATCAATATATGGTCTGCCTATGTCGTAATATTCTTTTCCTTAGTGTTTAATGACAGAGCTTCAACAAGAGATGGAAAAATCACCTTCTGTTGTTTTCTATTAGTCAGGTGCAAAAATAGAAGAAAAATGAGGAACGGGATCAAAGTTATTTTTATTCACAAGAAGTGAGTTTTTCATCATCTATCATTTATTATCTGAGGAGGCTTACTTAAAATTGGCTTATGCATGCAAAACTCCAGTTACATAGTTTGCTAGAGTCAGCTTGAACACCGCATGCAGGACACAGAAAATTTGTTATTAAAGACAACTCTGCAGAATGAGATTTATGGGGTTATTGAAAAAGGGGTTATGGGCTTCTTTTTATTACATTTTACAGTGTGGTTGTATTCCAAAAAGTGATTCTGTAAAGAAAACCATGTTTTTTGCTCATTGTTTTTCAGTGGGCTCCCCCTATTGAATATGTTAACTTGGCAAGTATAAAGCTGTGGAATTTTAAACCTCCAATTGCTTCAAACTCAGCTTGGGATATAAAAGTCACAATTTTGTGCTTTCCAGGATATCTGTTATTGCCAGAATTATAGATTCTTCAATTGGAACTTACTTGAAAATTTGGTATCCAGCTCACTTTACTGCAGGCCTATCAGCTTTGTAATATGAATGTGTTGCTTGTCACTAAAATAAGCAGATATGGATAAGAATATATACTCATAGTCTGGGATCAAACCTCCTGATAATAGTTTAAGTTATCATTAAAGTGTAAGAAGATACTATTTTTAAGTAAGCATTTTTACAGGTCAAGGTGAGGAAAAAAATGCTCCTTAGAAACAATTCCACAAGAAATTCCTCAAGGAGATTATCCCTCTTTATTCCATCTGTATTTGTAGGTGGATTTGCTCTCTTGTACAGAAAAGACACCTTCGTATCTGATGGATCTAAGGGGATGTGTCATCTGTGCAGAAGCTCTGTAACCTTACGTTGGCTCTGGCTTCTGCCACCATCAAACTTGTTCCAACTTTTCAGCTCTGAACTACAAAAGATTTTATCACAACTGCACCAGATCCTAAGGACTCTAGATGAAGGTACAGATGGTTGGTAAATTAATAAAGGCAGAATACAATAATTTTTGTTCACTTAATTTAATTGCATGCGGACAATTGGTGTCTTTAGATGGACCACCCCCAGACCTGTTCCAGGGATTGCCAGATCCACATCCTTAGTGTGAAGTCCAGACAGCACCGGGTTTAAAAAGACCTGGCACTGTCATGGCCCACAGTTCACCCACGTGGCATCCGCTCCCACACACTATAGAGCTGTGGGCAGATCAGCTGCTGTTCTAGGATGCCACCCGCAGGTCTATGGTGTTACCAGGGCAACCCCCAACCTGAACCAAAGCTGCAGTGGCCCTTCTGCAAAGTAGACATACTGCTGTTTCACCCTGGCTGACGCTCTGGGTTTGGATAGTCCACTCTACTTGTGATGCTCCAGGATATTCTGGAACACCACCAGTGGAGCTTCCCCAGAGCACGGACAGCCTGCCCTCCCTCTGCTCCGGCTCACCCCTTGAGTGGACTGTGTTTAAATAGTCAGCCTGCCCAGGGGTGAGGCAGAGCAGAGGCGAGGCAACTGTCCATATAAAAACACTGGGAGCTGTGGGTGCTGGGATTGGCATCCTGGGGCGTCCTGGAGCATATTTGGTATGCCCCGAGCTGCCCTAGTAATACCCGCATTTTTGAGCACCGGGTACCCAATGGGGGGCTGGGTACCCCTTTGGGTGCCTGCTAGGGTTGCTTGAAAATGCTGGTATTACCTGAAGGAAGCTAAACTGCGTATGACTAGTCGCACTATAGAAATGATAAGTAGTAGCAAGTGCTACCCAATGTGCCTGTAATTGTGATATTTAAAATATTTTAAAATATTTCAAAGTTTAGCTTTTGTAGAACTGAATATCTATCAGCATTTCAAAAAATGACATTTTTTATTCTGAAGTTTCAAAAGCAATATGAAAGGGAAGTGATTTTTCTACCAGCTCTAGTTTAAAGGAATAAAACTACAACAATGCTTTGGGGATGTGGGACTGATCTACTCTCTAATAAGGCAGAGACCTTTTTATTTACTTCAGCAGGTTCTTTACTTCTACCAAAATTCACAAATGTACTACAAACAAGATAACATAGTAATGGTCATTTAATAGCATGTATTCTGCAATTAATTCTAATAGACAATAGGTATAAGATATTTCTTATGAAAAATCAAATGTATTATGAAAAACAGCATAATTTTGTTTTTATATGATGTTCCATGTTTAGTTGCAGCAGAATCAGTAATATCAGGGATGCATTAAAAGTAGAAGACTTGGGTGTATACGTGTGTCCGAGGAGACTAGAGAAAGATGGAGAAAAAGGAAGCCTTTTCAATATTTACCCCAGGTGAAACAATAATGCTTTGCACTATTGGTAGGGCTGTACCAAAGAATACTTCTGGGTATTCGGGCCGAATTCTGAAGTTCCAAGTAATTGGTCCAGGTACTCAATGGCACTTAAGTGCTTTTTCCAACATTTCAGAATTCAGGATTTCAGACATCATAAGTCCTCAGAACTTAGGAACATGAAGCTCAGGCTTGAAGATTTGGGTTGGGTGGGTGGGAGGGGGTTGAATTGGGGTGCCCCACCAAAGAAAATCCAAAGATTGCATTAGCAAGCAAATCAAATTGATCAATCAAGTTTCAACAAACTTTTTTGGTCTGTGGGCCTATGGGTGCTACCAACCATAACAAACACACAGAAGAAAGTTTCCACACACACACACTTGCAAAGCAAGCCCCCTCCCCAAACACCATATTAACCAGAAAGAAACTAGAAAGTATTCCCCCAGTGCCCTGGCTAGTCACATCTTGGCAAACGTCTTGAAACCACAGCCAAAGCACTACCCAGAAAATCAGGCTAGCAAAAGTGGGGCAATTGCTCATGAAGACAACCCCACAAAAGTGCAACTGCATACAGAAAAAATAATTTTAAAAAAGCCAACAGCAGTATGTACCCACAGCATGACCCACCATCAGCAGTGAGTGCACCCACTTCAAAATCATTATGCCAGCCAAGCAGTGCACAGAAAAACAAGCTAGCAAGAACGGGATATTCGCTCAAGAAGAATACAACAATCCCACAAAACAGTGCAACCATGGAGAAATCCCACCAAAAGCCAGCCAGCCCAGCAGACATAATTTTCATTTCACACACATCCCCAGGGGCACCATCTCATTTTTAAAAAAGGCATGGTATGGCATGATTGGTGTGGTGTGTTGCTGGTAAATTGAACAGTCCAGGCAAGGGGAGCCAATGCCATGCAGAGAGATGGCCTCATGGTGCCTGCCATGCAGTGGTGACAGCAGTGGTACACACTTTTTAAAAAAAAGAAGACATAGTATTGGTTTGGTGTGTGGTGCTTGTAACTTGAACAGCCCAGGCAAGGGGAGCCATGCAGAGAGATCACTCTGTCCCCATGGTGCCAAGCACTGCAAACAGCAGTGGCACACACTTATTTTTAAAAACGGCATGGCATTGATTGTTGTGGCGTGTGGTGCTGGTAACTTCAACAGTCCAGGCAAGGGGACTGGAGCCAGGCAGAAAGATCCCTCTGCCTCATGGTTCTCCCAACCAAACAGCAACAACGTGGTACTCTTATCCAATTATTATTTTTTTTAAAAGCTTGGCATGATAGAAAATGTAACCCCCATCCCCCAGCATTTGCCTTATGAACAGGATAGGCCAAACCATGCCATCCCAAGTCAGGCACCCCCTTCTCCCCCAGCCAATTACTTACAGATCAGCAGTGCAGCACACAGCCAAATTCACCAAAGATAATAGAAAATGACTGTGCAGCCACTTTATTTCACCCTGCGAACCAATCAAAACTTGCCATCTGGCTTGGCCAGTCAATCAAAACTTTCCATCTGGCTTACCATCATTCAACTGTCCCCTCCCATACCTCCTTCCTACTAAATATGGCAATAAGGTTCATTTTCAGAAGCTCTACTCCAGCCGTGTGCAGCAGCTTCTGAAGTTTTCCAAAGAATGGCCTTGGTCTTTGGAACTTTGGAAATCAGACATTCTGAACCAAAGACCAGAATCTAAAGATGGGCGAACAGATCACAGTTCGGGTTCGGCCATTTGGTTCGGCTGTGTTTGTTTCATCTGTTCGGTTCGTCCGTTCGGTTCGGCAGTTCAGTTAGTTCACCGAGTTCGGATATGGATATGGGATGGAGGGGATAGATAGATAGATAGATAGATAGAGAGTTGCAGGAGTTAGCTTAGTGATAGAGAAAGCGTTAGTGATTTAGTTTTAGTTCATAGCATTTAGAATAGTTAACAGCAGTTAGATTTAGTGTAGATGTATATATATATATAGATTTAGTGTAGTGTGGATAGATAGATAGATAGATAGATAGATAGATAGATAGATAGATATGGATATGGATATGGATATGGATATGGATAGATAAATAGTACAAAACTGAAATGAAACTTAAAGCAATCTAAAAATCCTACTCAACGCCTGCTTTTCAGGAACAGTGACTAGCTCAGAAGGTGTTGGGAAGGGGGGAGGCAGATAATTAGTTTCATTTCTTGCAAGCCTCTCCACCCCTGGTGCCTGGAAGTCTGCTCCTCAGTGACTGGCTACACCTCTCTGTCATGTTCGACCTTCCAGTGAACCTTTTTTTGCCACCCGAACTCACCCAAATGCGATCTGAACTGACCGAACCGTTCGGCCATTTCACCATTCGGTGTTTGGTTTGTTCGGTATGTTCGCGTTTGTGTTTGTGTTCTTGTTCGGTCGTCCGAACATGCCGAGTTTGGGCCGAACTCCGAACTTCTGAACCGCGTTCGCCCATCCCTACCAGAATCTTTGGTGATTTCTGAAGTTTTCCGAAGACCAAGTTTCAGCAATACTATAAAGCTTGCATTGTGCATTTGTGTTATTTTTTTTCACATAAGGAAGATAATGCTATTCATAGATCTAAAAGTGGCATCTCTGTACTTAATGCTTTTAATATGTTGTTTTCTTTTATGAAATCTGTTTTTTATCTCTAAATAGCTATTCTGTCCTTTGAAACAACTGGGCACAGAGAGCTGTGTGTGGGAAAACATAAAATGTTAGATAAAATGCTTGCAGTTAAAATCTTGGTTTGGAAACTGCTCTTATTTTGCCCTCCTGCTTGTTGTAAGCATGTTGGCAGTAACCTTTTAGCCAATTTAGCATTTGCTTTGTCTTTCGACCTCACTTTGGTGTGCATCCTTTAGGCCAATTTCATCAGCACCTGGTTCCAAATGAATGTAGAAAACAGGTGCAGCAGTACAATGTATAGTAGATACAAGGGCAAAGTACAGTCATCAGGGAAACCACTATAAATTGCTTCCCCCACCCTTTCACTGTGCTAGCCTACTGAAACCTTACTGTGTGGCTATGAAGTATTTTGCTCTTCAGCAGCGGTGTATAATTTCAGTTTCTGATGAGATTGATGCTTTCTAATTTTCTGGGGAAAGGAAATGATAGACTGACTTTGTAAATGAAGTTCCATACTGCTGCTGTCTACAGTTCAGAATTGTCATGTTAGATTAAACAGCAATGTGTTGTTGCCCCATATTAATTATGATGCCTCCCGCTGCCTCTATGATTGTTTTGTTCCAAGGGTACTGTTAGGCGGAAGCACAGCTTCTTTCAAAGAAGCCCATCATGCTGAAAGCAGCTCATTAACTTCAGTCTCCCTCACAGTTTGCTATGACAGACTTCCCTAACTAACTTTAGATGTGAGGTAATAAAGTTTTATCTCTTTTCACAGCACTTGAAGACAGTTCATCATGCACTCTACTTTGCAGACAGAATTCTGAGCAGGAATGTACACATTGAGATGCCCATAAAATTGAAACAATAATGAGGAAATTGACTTTCATCAGGATTCAAAAAATCCGATTCTATAGAGGGATTACTTTTTTTTGAGAGCCCTGAACTGGAAAGGATCTCCTGGACTATCTATTCCTTTCTGCAAACCTCTCATTTAAAGGAAGTCTTCACTAGGAGTTAACACATGTCAAATGGTCTGTTTTAAAGATGTATTAACTAAGACATGTTAGACAGTCCTCATATAGGCAGACTAATATGTTTAAACAAGTATTAGCTAGCTCGGTGCAAGTTTTGACTAGCTGACATGTTTAATATCATGTTAACCTGTCTATACAAATGTTTTAACATGTCAGAAATATGTTTTAACCGTACCAGAAAACATGCGCTAGGAGTGCGCTCCTTGCATAAGATTTTATGGGAAGCAGTCAAAAGAAATACTTACTTTTCTGTAACTTCAGGAATGTTTTGTAATGATATATGTGGATCAGCAGTGAATGATTTGGAATGTGTTGGACCAAATATCTAAGAGTAATAACCTGTCACCATTATTTATGTTTAGTAGTTCCATGCTACACAAGAAGTTCCATCTCAGATGGTTAGATTTTGCCTGACTCTAAAGAAGTAGACAAGGAAATAATCAGCCCTGGATCAGCCTAGGAATCAGGAGACAAGTTCCACATACTCTCTGTCCAGGTGGACAGTGAAATGGAAAAAGGAACAAGGATCATTTGGAGTATTGACTCCACCCAGTAAGGTGAAAGCTATTCTACATATGGCAAACCAAACCCAAATCTCTGGAAGCCTGTAATTGTCTACTAGGGTGGAGCAGGAGAGAAGATTTTTATTTTTGTTTATGTTTTAATTTTTTTCTGTTTCATTTTTTAATTATGTTACTGGGTATTTTCAGACGTTATGAGATCACAGTGAACCACGGTGAATAGCCACCTGTGGTCACTGTGACTTGCACGTCTGTTTGGCGGCTGCCAGATGCTCACCACGCTCAATCCCCACATGGGGTCACTTTCAACCACGCTTCCTGGGATAGCCGCACCAATTCCCCGGGAAGCGCGGTGAAAGTGATCCCCGGCGGGGATGAAAGAAAAGTAACGTCTGGTCGGTCATGATGGTCCGGAATCACCAGCGGGATTCCGGGCCGTGGCGAAGTCGGCCAGACGCTGCGGTGGCATTGGCCCACCGCCCGCCCATCTCCCCAGAGGGCGGGCGGCGGGGAGCGTGGAGGGGGCGTGGCCATGCAGCTGCACGTTGCACTGCGTGGCCCTGCCTCCTCCCCGATTCCCCGCCGGGATCCCCCAGCACATCTGGTAGGGCATGACGGGGTCATGCCGGCAGGGGATGAATGTATTGATTTCGTGATGGGGCCAATCGGCCCCATCATGTCTGAAAACACCCAAAGTTTAAAATTTCATTTTCCATTCATTTCAATCGACTTTCACTTGCGTGGTTCAATTTGCCAAAATACCAGATTTAAGTTGGCTCTCTGACATTTTCCCTATTCCCACACTGTGGCTGTGAACTGTTAAGTGTCCCATTCATTAGGTGACTCCCTCTGTGGGCATGGTGCCCTGTGTGTGTCTCTCTCATTGGAGTATAGGGAATATTACACACAGAGAGACATGATATTTAAATGAAAATAAAAAAAAAATTTGGATGGAATCAAAACAGAACAATATCTAGGTAAATGAAAGGAGGAAGAAATAAAAGAAACAACACAGCAACAAACTGGAAAAATGAATTGGTTTTGGGGGTATAGATCTGCAAAATGCTCTGAACCAGAAGCTAGCAGCAGACAAAGTAGCTGCAGCCTTACCCAGTGCCTTCCCCCCAGTTCTGGCACCCTTATCACAGGAATACGCTGTGTGCCTCAAGTGCTGCGTGATGTCTTCGAGATCCCAGTTGGCCAGCAGAGATGCCAATCATGCTTTCCTCATGGCCTCCCTTTCCCCCTTCCCCTTGACTTGAATTGCTACACTATTTGTTTTGCCTGACACTCATTGCAGGCACTGTCGGGAAAAACATAAATGCAATTCTAAATTAAATTTCATTGGTTTTCTTTCGTTTATATTTTCTGTTTAACTTAAATTAAATTACAAAATTTCCTTTGAGTTGAGCAGAAAACATTGATGAAATGCCCACCCCTACTGTCTACTTTAGCTCATCAGTTCAGCATGCTGAAGGTACACCAGTTTCTGTGACCGACAGTACACAAAAAATTGGCATGGCTAGCACCACATACAACCACCTTTGACTTTCTCCATTCCAATAGGTGATATACCCATTCACATCTGGCCACTTAGTGTGAGAATAAGCATGGCATGAAACCTCAAACTTCAAGGATACATTTTATTGTCTTAGCCACTCAGCCATTACATCCCATATCTTGTAAATAGTCTCTGTAAGTTATTTCCTTCAATCAGGATGAGCCAGACTGCTCAACCTACACCTGCTCCAGAACCTGGCTTCCCTAATAAGCTTAATTACTTAGAGTCTCAGGAGGGCAGGCTGATGAAGGTAGGATTCTGTAGCAGTGGAAGTCAGATGACCAAGAGTCTCTGGGTGTATAAAGCTGCACTGAGAGCCTAGCAGGAAGGGATATCATTATTGAGAACAAATATGTGATGGGGTGAGCAAAAGGTGTGACTAGTGAGAAAGAATATTGGAAGAGGAACCTCCTGACATGGGGACTGGCCGATGGAGTTAGGTTGGAGTTAGACATATGGAAAGGGGCTTTTTGTCCTCTTGGTGGGAAGTCTGTCAGATGAGAATAAAGACTTTGCTAAAAGGAGAGATGGAACTAGTGGATAAGTCTTCAAAAAGCAAGAAAACAGTGCTAGATAGAGTTAAATTTTGTGAGTCCATACCTTATTTTGGGGAAACTGAGACAGCAGGTATGGGAAGCTTGGGGAGAGAAAATCTTGCTGCATACAATCTAAGGACAACATGGCATGAAGGGAAACGTTGTGACTAATTTATCAAATGAGTTACACGTTGACATATTTTTCTTCAGTAATTTGATTTTTCCTCACTTATTTCCCTGAGGCACTAAACCTGGTGCAGAGAAGACTCCAGAAGACAAGCATTATTTTGGATTAGTTTAGTAAACAACACATGGTACAAAAATTCCTTTCCTTTCAAACTGGCATCACCACAAACTGCTGCTAGGTTTCCAATTTATATGCTGACTTTCTGGTGCTTAGAAATAAAGATCCTCTTTTTCTAAGGATTATAATATATTCTGTGTGATAGAAGGAGAAGGAAAGCTTTTACGCCAAATTAACAATGCAGCCAGTAACTCGCTCATGGGTGGTAGCATATATGCCAGGGTGACAAAATGTATGACATGCTACTTTCAAATGATTGTTTGTGATCCCATTTAGTCTGGAAAAGGTCTGCATACCCCGTGTCTCTGTGAAATGTCCTGTTATTTTCAATCTGTTCCATTTAACAAATTGTGTGCTCAGTAGGAAAGTCAGTTTGATCATTCCTTACATGATCCAAATTTGCATAGATAGGAAAAGTCCCTTTGTAAGTCTTTTGAAGGTTGTCGGGTTTCCCCCCTGTTCATTACTAAAACATTGTCAAGCACTATAATCCTGTGCTGCATTATCTCCATGGCCTTTTATCCTCTTTTCTTACCCTTTGAAGTTGTTTCTTCATGCTATGAAGAAGAAATCATAAATAAAGATGTATCCTGAGGAAAACATTTTCTTTTGAACAAGAATATACAGCTGTCTCATAATATATCTAAATTAAAATATCTTGCAAGCATTATAGCATTACAGCCATTCTCTCTATTAGCAGGGAATACCCAAGTTCCTTTTCCATCACAGATGGTGTTATTGCTAGCAGTGTGCAATTCATTTTTGTTTCTTTCTTTCTTTAGTAATTTAGTTACCAAAGATAAGAAAACAGATAAATAAGCAAATGATTGTTGCTTGCTTTCATCAATTTTTGTTTTAAAAATAAAATTTATTTTTTTTAAAAAATCACGGTGCATGTGAAAAATGGCAGCTGTGGCCATCTGCAAATATGTGCTGTAATTTTAAACATGTTTAAAACTAAAAAGTAATTTAAAAATGAACAAATCACTGCACATGTGCACCCTTTTCCAAAATGGTGCCAACGCTGCTGACGCCATTTTGAAAAAGGGCCACACAGGTACAGAATGGCCCGGTGGCCAATTTGCACATGCACAGTGATTTTAAAAATATGTTTTTAATAACAAAAAAGAAAAAAAGAAAACAAAAATGGTAGAGTATTTTATTAAACCCCCTGCAAATGAAGGAGTTTTTGTATACCACAACTAAAACTAAAATGAAAATGGTAGGGTTGCCTTCTACACACCCAGAGTTATTACTTTCAACTCACCTGTGCAAACTGTTGCTATGTGGCCCTTCTGAAGAGAGAAACTGCTATAACTATAATGAGTTAAAATATATGAGATTTTATGCAAGTGGGATTGCTTATATTAAGTGTGCAATGTGGAGATCTGTGAGGTACAGAACAGAAGTTGGTTGAGTTTAAACAGAAGTTAATGAACTTAAATTAGATGGCTCATGACAGAAGGTTCTAGAGTTACTGTGTAGCATGACAGTAGGGATGCGTGAACGCGTTCGGACGTTTGGTGTTTGGCCTGAACTTGGACCATTTGGACGGCCGAACCGAATGGCCGAACCAAACGGCCGAAGCCCCAAACAGTTTGGATGCGTTCAGATGAGTTCGGTGGTGTTCGGGCGGGAAAAACAGGGCTGGTAGGCCGGGGCGGCAGCTGAGGAACAGACTTCCTGGCACCAGGTGTGGAGAGGCTTGGAATAGCATCCAGCCTGCCCAATCAACATCCCTCTTTTCCTCAGACCACTGACTTCGCAGTCCACGATTGGACACGGACCAGCATACTTCTTGGAGCCAATGGGGCTTCTGGTAAGGCAGGCGTAGCAAGTAACAAAAGTCATTGACCTCCCCCCTTCCAACTCCTTCTGAGCTAGCCACTGATCCTGTCAGCAGGCATTTTCAGAAGTCTCCCTCTCCCAGAAGTTTGTGTTCCTCCCAATCCATTGCCATTCTTCTCCTATTTCACCCATTTCCACACATTTACCTCCATAGTTTTATTTAGATTAGATTAGATAGATTTAAGTGTTATTTTTATTTTTTAACCTCTCCCTGTGTTCTTTCTCCCTACCCTCCATTGAATTCTCCCCTCCTCCCTGTATATATTCCATCCCTGATTTCCTTCCCCTGTTTTTGGATTTATTTAGAGGAGCATTATATTGATCAAAGTTTCATTTCAGTTTTGTACCCCTCCCTGTGTTGTTTCTAGTGAGCTGTCTGTGTGCCCCCCCGCCCCAATCCCTCTGTGTGTAGATAGATAGATAGATAGATAGATAGATAGATAGATTATGGAGCCACGCTAGTGGGGGGCTCTGCGGGGGCAGACTCTGTGGGGAGAGGGGGTTGAGCAAGCAGGAGGGGGTAGGGTGGGGGTTCCAGAGCCAGCGGTTCTCAGGGTGGTGCTGAGGGGCCTGGAGGTTCCTACAGTTACACAGGCTTCTCCAAGGTGAGAAGTACAACATCTGCAGCAAGGTGAGAGGGGGGTGAGGCCAGGAGGGGGGATGGGCAGGATGAGGGGGCGGTGCTGGGGGGCTCTGTG
>QEPC01015080.1:60190-108656 GCA_003113815.1 Sphenodon punctatus | reverse complement strand
AGGTGGTGCCCACCCAGAGCTACCAGAGGGAGTATGATGGCACCTCAGCAGCAGTGGAGACATATCTGGAGGAGGAGCCATGTATAGATCCCAGCAGCGATCCCTTGGCCTACTGGGCCAGCAAGGCCAACGTGTGGCTGGCCTTGTCCAAATTGGCCAAGAGTATCCTGTCCTGGCCACCAACCAGTGTCCCCAGCAAGAGGGTGTTCTCCATCGCGGGGGATATATGTGCCCCGCACCGCCTGAGCCTGGGGGCCTAGTTGGTGGAGCAGTTGCTTTTTCTGCAGGTGAACCTTCCACTGCTGGGATTCCCTGAGCTTCCCCTGGACAAGGAGTGATGGTGCAGTGGCACATGCCATCCCATGCCAGGGGAAGTCTAGGGACAGGGATCCTCCTCAACCTCCTTCTCAATCTGGGCCACTGCTCCTGTGCTGCTGAGGTGCTGTCCCTCCCTCCCAATGCCTGGCACCCGCCCTGCCTCTCTCTCTCTGTCTGTCTCTGTCTCTCTCTCTCTCTCTCTCTCATACTAGACGGCCTCGTCCGCCTTATCTGACTGACCTCAGGATGCAGGGTGGCATTGGGAAACAAACTGTAAGCCTGCCAGCCAGCCTATAGCTAGCAACATGATCTTGACCCACGTATGTGAGTCTGACTGGCTCTTGCTTTCTCACGCTGCACAGTCTTTAGTATCCTATTCAATTGGCATTGCTCTGCTGCCAATGTCCCAGCCTGCCTGCCCATCTCACTCTCATGCAACGCTGCCTATCTGCCCGCCCTGCTTGCCGCAAAACTCAAAGCATGCATCAGTTCTGTCTCCCATGCCAAGGTGCCTGTCTTCCCACCCAGGTTGCCTAGCTAGAAGCCTGCCCAGTGCCCAAGCCCGCCTGCCCTACTGCCTCTTATGCCATGCTTCCTGCCTGCCCGCCCAGGTTGCGAAGCTTGAACCCTTCCTTGGTCTGCCTTACTGCTGCTCATGCCACGCCACCTGACTGCCTACTCCGGCAACCAATGTCTGCTGCTGCTATTGACACTGGAACTACTTATTACACCGCACGACAAGAAGCAGCCACTCCAGCACTGGGACCTACCTTCAGTATCCTGGGGCCAAGTTACAGGCTGGGAGGGCTGTGCCCAAAATCTAGAAACTGGCACCCTAGACCATAGACCTGCAGTCATGCAGACCCACCATGATGGGTCTGTGGCCATAATTCTTTGCACACTACAGTGTCTTTCCACCTCATTGAGAAGCAGTCACTCCAGCCCCGGGACCCACCGCCAAGGTCCCAGGGCCAAGTTACAGGCCAGAAGGGCTGTGGCCAAAACCTAGAAGCTGCCACCCTAGCCCTGGGACCCACTGTCATGGGTCGGCGGCCGTCATTCCTCAGACACTGGGCTGTCATTCCACCGCACCATGAAACAGCCACTCCAGCCCCGGGAACCACCACCAGGGTCCCGGGGCCAAGTTACAGGCAGGGAGGGTTGTGGCCAAAACCTAGAAGCTGCCACCCTAGTCCCAGGACCCACCGTGATGGGTCTGGGGCCGTCATTCCTCAGACACTACACTGTCATTCCACCGCACCATGAAACAGCCACTCCAGCCCCGGAACGTGCCGCCAGGGTCCCGGGGCCAAGTTACAGGCAGGGAGGGCTGTGGCCAAGATCCAGAAGCTTCCACTCTAGCCCAGGACCCATCGTCCTGGGTCTGGGGCCAACACTCCTTGCACAGGAATGTGGGGGGAAGGGGGAAGCAGTGCACCAATATTCCCCTACCTCCAAGATACCAGCCAAGCCCCCACAGCATGTTATCACACACAACACTGAACTCCTTGAGGGTGATAGCTGGAGATCTGCTCCTTGTTTCCTCACAAACCACCACAAATTTCTCTTTGGAAGGCAATGGCATCTCTTGTTATTCTTCTGCTTCTTTATCCTGGGTTTTGTACTTGTTTTCCGCACAAGACCCTTTGTGAGGTTGGAACCCAGACCGAAGGCTGCTGGATCCTCTAACAACCTCTTATAAACCTCTCCAGCTAGCAGGCACCTGTCCCTGCCCATCCCCGTTACCCCTGTCCTCTCATCATTCTTAGCCTGGATCTCAATGCTCTTGGACGTTAGGGTGCTGATGGCTCCCATGCATGGGGACATCAATAAAGAATGTCACGCAATGCCTGCAGGTTAGCAAAGGCGTGCCAATGGGTGACAATCGGGGGTTAGGGGGATTGGTAATGTGGTTGGGGGATTGGTAATGTGACATTATACCCATATGTTTGTGTCTGTCACATTTATGTAGTATGTGGGTTTTATTTACTTTGGTGACAACTAGGTGTGGGTGGGGAGTTTTACTAGCTTCACTGTCTCCCCTTATTCTCTAGAACTCCTCGCATATGCTGTCATTCCACTCATGGAGATGCCGCCCCCCCCCGGCCTTGGCCTATATGCTATTCGTGACAAGGGTTCTGTACCCCAGGTTGCCGCCAAGCTCAAAGCCAGCCTGCTGCAGCCTGCCTTCCTGCCTCTCATGCCAAGGTGCCTTTCTGCCCGCCCAGGTTGCTGCCGAGAGAGAGAGAGAGAGAGAGAGAGAGAGAGAGAGAGAAATAAGAAAGAGAGAGAAAGTCCAACTACTGCTTGAAGGAGAAACAGACACGATCCCACCCATGCTGCTGTCTGTCACCTGCACCATATGGCCAGAGAGAGAGAGAAAGATAGACTCCCTGCTGGAATGAGAGATGTGTGTGAAGGTGGGAGAGGTGCATCCAGATCAAGCTGGAGAAAAACAGCAAGAGATCTCACCTGTGGTCATCCTCAATGCACACATGGAATGAACAGCAAACATACATGAATGGGATGGTGATAACACACAACATATTATATGTGCCTGCCTGTGTGCCTCTCTGTACCTGCTGCTACTACCTGTCACATGATTTATCAATGATTGAAGGAAGTTTGCCCAAACCAAGCACTAATTCTAGGGACATCATTCAACACCCATAGGCTGTCATTCCGCTGTACCTGAGTCAGTCATGCACGCCCATCACAGGAGCCATCAGGAGATTCTGGGACCATCATTCCGGTCACTGGGGCCTGTATTCCATTCCACTGCATCAAGAAGGCAGAAGCCTGTTGCCTGCATGCCAGCCTGCCCCACCACCAACAGTCTACTCCTCCACACCCAACCGTGGATGCCCACTGAAGCTGCTGGATGATATAAAAAAAGCCTCCTACCACCCGCTACTGCCACCTGCTCCCCACTGCCAAGGAGCCAGTTTCACTTTGTCTCTGTCACACCCACCCACACAAACACAAGCCCTGCACCTCCTAGGGTGCCGTCTGCAAGTTGAGACCCTGCGGCTGGCACATCTTTGGGTTAATAACTACGCTACATGGGGTGGCAGGTGCTGTGTGATGGTAGGGATCAACAAGCTGTATGAGAATATGCCACCTGCCAGCCTGAACTTCTGCACAGGGAGATAAAATATTTGAAAGTTCAAACAAAGTTCGAAACAATAACAACAAATATAACTTTTATAAACACAACAACAAGTTCATGAACAACAACAATATAAACAGTAAACCAAACATTTTTAAATAGAAAGGAAACTTAACCACTAAACTTTAAACTCAGTCTTTGGGCCTGCCCCCCGGAACTTTGGGGAAAGGCATCAGTGGTGCAGGGGACCTAGGGGCCGCGGGTGCACCTGCCGGCATTTCATAGCTGTGTTCTACGGCATATTCGATGGCTCCTACCGAGGCCGCCCGCGAGTTGCAGACCGACTGGTGGAATAGCTCAAGGTCTGCCCTCTCAGTGGAGAGATACTTGGAGACGTACTTCGAGTATGCCTCCATCTTCTTCTCCCTGACCTCTAGCGCCTGAAACTGTACCACCAGTTGGTCCTCAATTAGTTTCAGGTGGTGCACAAAGTCCCAGTTGGTCCCCTGCACCTCACCTCTAAAGGCCCTTGCTGCTACAGACTCCAGCCTCATCTTGGTGGGCTCCACATCCGCGCTGGAGGAGGTGGAAGGACTTCGCACATGGTGCCTCTTCTGTTTTGCCTTCCCCCCCTCCTCCGCTGCTCCACGGCCATGCTGCCACCAGTCTCCTGGGCCCGAGTCACCTTCTGGCCGTGGGCCTTCTCGAGATGCAAAAGCAGCCCGGATGTGGTGCCCTCCCTCTGTCGCCTCAATCTTTTATTGCAGATCTAAAAAGCATAAAAACAAATATAGGGAGATAAGAAGTGCCATACTGTGTCAGACCAATGGTCTGTGTGAAGCCCTGCCTGTGCTATGTCTCCACAAGTGGGTGGGAGAACCAATCTCTCTCTTGCAGCCACCATGCCTTACATTGCATATGGTGAACCCGTCCTCCTCATAAAATTTCCAGACATTGGACCTGGTCCGTCCAATGTCTGGATTTTATTCCGACAGCGACGGCTTCGGGTCCTGCGCTGCCCGGCATCAGTGCTGCTTGGGCCAGCAGCATCAGAATCCTCTCTGAAACAGGAACACATAGACAACACGTGTTTGGGTGGTGGTGCTGCTCGCGTCTGATCCCCCCACACAAAACAGTACCCTCCCCCTATCTCTATGCCATACAGAGAGTGCTAGGGGATGCTACACGCCAGCCTTCCCTGGGGTGCACTGAAAAGGGGTCAGGGGATGCAACAGACTGCAACTAGAAAGCCCCTGTCTAGCACGTTCAAATCCTGCCCTGATTTTTGGGGTTGCCTAGGGAAGGGGATGGCAAGTGGTGAGTGGAGACCCTTGCTGGCCTGGCACATGCTTGGGTGGGGGTGCTCTGGCTGCTGCCACTCACACACGATAATACCCACCCCTCTCTGTGCCTATGGAATAAATTTTTTTTTTTACAAACCTGCCAGCACCTCCAGAGGCCAACACTTCCTCCACTTGCTCCTCCTCTGAGGAGCCGGGCACCACCACCTGAGGTGTAGGGGCAGCAACCTCTTACTCCTCCTCCACATCCTCCACAACCAAGTTGGCCCCCAGCCGGGCAAGCATCACTGCCGCCTTCTTCATTATTATTATTATTATTATTATTATTTTAAAACACAAATCACACACACACACAGTCCAACAGCACACCACACACACTAACACTCACCAACCACAACAACAGCACACCCAAACCGAGCAGACACCCAGCCAAACACACACCCATTCGCCATGCAGCTTGCATGCACACGAATTTCCTGTTTCTGGTGCAATCACGCTCTCGCGTTAGTTCACCGAACGTGACCGAACCGAACATTACCGAACACGAACCCGGTGATTGAACCGAACAGGTGAACCGAATGTGCAGACCGAACCGAACCGAACTGCCGAACCTGAACATTAACCTGTTCGCCCATTCCTACCCAGTACTCCCTTTCGCGGGACATCACTCTGATTGGGGACAGAGAGGCAGACACTAGTCCTGCGTAGGAGATGTCTGGTGCTGAGGCAATGGCTGTCCCTCTGAGAGCTGTGTCACCACCATGTTCTTCCCCTCCCAACAGCGCTATCAGCAGTGTGTCACCCGGTGCAGGCCAGAAGGCAGAAGGGGGCAAAAAATGCTTTGTCTGGGTGCATTTTAAGTTGGTGCAGGCAGATGATCCCAGGGAGGTGCAGTGCACTTTGTGCCAGAAGGTGGTGAAGTGTGTGCAGGTGCTCACCAATCTTTGCACAACTGCCATGGTGAGGCACCTCAAGGGATGCCACAGTGCTGTGCTGCTAAGCAGACAGGCAGGGGCAGTGGACGTCAGCGTGTTCCCGACTGCATCAGCCAGTTGTCTGCCTCCATCAGCGGGCAAGGGTCCTCCTCTAATAGCTGCCTCTAGCAGCAGGAGCGGTATTGCAACAGCAGCAGCAGCAGCAGCAGCAGTGCAACATGGAGGAGATGGAGTGGGGCAGCTGCGAAGTCCATCAGCAGATGCAGGACCTGGAGGGTGGTGTGGCTTTCAACTAAAAGCCATGTGCATGTTGAGGGAAATGATCACACTGGATGGGCAGCCCTTCTTGGTGGTCGGGGACATGGGGTTTAGGTGCCTGACTGGCTTCCTGGCCCCCCAGTATAAGCTGAACTCACGCAGTATAAGCTGCCTGTACCAGGCTTTAAATGAGCGGGTGAGGGAGCAGCTGGCAAGGGCTGGGGGTGCCACAGTTCACTTCACCACACACCTACGGTCGAGCAGGAATGTGCAGCATGCCTTCCTGGCAGTGACTGCGCACTGGTGGCAGGACCCGGAGACAGTGTTTGGCAGTAGCAGGAGGGTCCCGAAGCAGGGTATAGGTGGGCCCTGCTTCAAGCGGAAGTCATGGATGGCCCCCACACCGCTCAAAACATCGAGTCAGCCCTGACCGCCATGGTGAGGGAGTGGGTCATGCCAGATATGTCCTTCACCCAGGGGTGTGTGGTGATGGACAACGTAGCCAACATACTGAGGGAAGTCCACGAGGGGGGGCTTCACCAGCATCCCTTGCGCCACACACACCCTTCACCTGGTGGTCAGGGACGCTCTGGGCTTGGGGGAGAAGGGGATTGTGGCAGGCACCCTTAGCTCTCTGATCAATCGGGGGAGGAAGCTGGCCGGTTTCTTGGGCGTGAAGTGTAGCGACCTCCTCTGGGTGAAGCAGGCCGAGCAAGACTCCCCAGTGCACCAGCTGGTGCAGGATGTGTCCACCTGGTGGAATTCAACCTTCCTGATGTTCGAGCGGTTTCTCGAGCAGAAAGCTGCCTTGCATCAGTTGCAACTGGTGATGGACAGCGGGGCACCTCCAGGGTACAATGGGACAGAATGGGAGATCCTGGATCACACGGGCTTCATGGTCAGACTGTTCCTGGCTGTGACGGAGACCATCAGCTCCTCGACGGCCACCATAAGCCAGGTAACCCCTCTGGTCAAGTCTGGACAGAAGGCTGGAGGAGATTCTCCAGGGGCAGGATTGTGGCCCTCAGGGCAGGAAGCTGGCAGATGAGGTGGTCGCCCTGGTGTGGCAGCTGAAGGCAGGGCTGAAGGCACGGTTCAATGAGCTCCTGCACCGGGCAGAATACGTTTTGGCAACCATGCTGGACCCCAGGGACAAGGGCAGTGTGGCACACCAGATAGCGCTCTATGGGCACTGGAAGGGTGATCTGGTGGGAAGGGTCCGGCAGGCAGAACAGGTTCTTGAGAGTGCAGTAGCAGGACTCCCCTGGGGATGGAGGGAGTGGGAGCTGCCATCTCTTTCAGCCAGCGGGGTCTATCCCTGCCCCCAGCCCTAGTAGTAACAGCACCAGTAGCAGGCTGAGCAGCAGCAGCACCCCTATTGCCAGAAGTAGCAGCTCGTATGTGCAGGGCACTCTGGCGAGCATGGGCTATTGCACAGCAGGGCAGGCAGCGTGGCTGAGGGCAGTGGTGGCGGTCGGGCACAGGCAGAATTACGTGAGGGAGTACGACAGCGCCTCAGCAGCAGTGGAGAGCTACCTGGATCAGGAGTCATGCATCGAACCTAGCAGCGATCCCTTGGCCTACTGGGCCGGCAACACCAATGTGTGGCTGGCCCTGTCCAATGTGGCCAAGGGTCTTTTGTCCTGCCCACCAACCAGTGTCCCCAGTGTGCGGGTGTTCTCCATGCCGGGGGACATTTGATCGCCGCACCACTTGAGACTGAGGGCCAAATTGGTGGAGCAGTTGCTTTTTATAAAGGTGAAACTTCCGGTGCTGGGATTCCCCAAGCTGCCTTAGGACATTGATTGATGGTGCAGTGGCACAAGCCATCCCATACCTGGGGCAGCCTTGGGATGGGGCTCCTCCTCAATCTGGGCTGCTGCTGCTGAGGTGCTCTCCCTCCCTCCCAATACCTGGCACCCACCCTGCCTCTCTCTCTCTATGACTAGATGGCATTGGCCGGCCTATCTGACTGACCTCATGACACAGGGTGGCATTGGGAAGCTGTAAGCCGGCCAGCCGGCCTCTGTCTAGATGATCTCGGTCCACGTATCTGACTGGCTCTCTCGTGCACGAGCTTCAAAGTCTTCACCAGCCTATCTGAGTGCCCTGCCAAGGTCCCAGCCTGCCTTCCCTACTGCCTCTCATGCCACGCTGCCTGTCTGCCCACCCGCCCAGGTGGTCAAGATCAAAGCCTGCCTCAGTCTGCCTTCCCATGCTCATGCCAAGCTGCCTGTCTGCCTGCCCACCCGCCCAGGTGGCCAAGATCAAAGCCTGCTTCAGTTTGCCTTCCCATGCTCATGCCAAATTGCCTGTCTGCCTGCCCTGTGGGCAAAGCTGGAGCCCTGCCCATGTCTGCCTGCCACTCATGCCAAGGTGCCTGTCTGCCTGCCCTGGAAACACTTGGTGATGTGCCCCACTTGCCTGGTAATCCCACTGCTACTGTCTGCTGGTCCTTGGGTGCTCTGCCATCGCAAATCCTAATGTACCCAAGCAATCCTGCTGCTTCCATCTGCTGCTCAGTTTTTGGCTTAGAAGTGATACCAAATCCAAGCTTAACTGTTTTAGAGAGAGTCCAAAATGTATTCCTTCAACGCCTGTTAAAAATAGGACCAGGTATTCCAGGGGTGGTATTGCAAGCAGAGTTGGGGGTAAATTCCATAGAAACCCACGCCAAGAGCAACTATGTCAGGTAATGACTTAGGCTTCTGATTCATCGTCAGTCAGATCTCTCCCTTCAGTGCTTAAAGGAGGAATTAACAAATACAGGGCTCAGGGAGTACCCATGGCTAGTGTATTAGGGAAAGATTCTCAGTTCTTGTGGGTTCTCTTTTGAATATCTTATGGGTAAGAGTGTGTCAGCTATTAGGACCAAAGTGTGCGCCAGGATTAGGGACATAGCGCAGAGGGAGGACCTCGGTTAAGTGGCAGCTTGGAAGGTAGCTCCAAAGCTCGGCTTACTTAAACCGACGTTTGGGTTAGAATCTTATCTGGATCTTCTAGTAAGTCCAAATTTGCACAGATGGTACACATTGTTGCGTTTTCAGCTGAGATCCGGAGAGTAGGATGCAAGCCTGCAATGCCCGGCTGAGCAGGGGTTCCAGCCACTGAGCCCTGCCTATGCCGCTGCTCCACCGATGCCAGACAGCCTGCAATACCTGGCTGAGAAGGGGTGCCAGGAACAGAGTCCTGGCCAGGACTCTGCTTCTGCTCCACTGATGCCAGCCTGAAATCCCCCGGGCAAGTAGGGGTGCAGGCCGCTCCAGTCCCAGGACCCACTGTCAGGGTTCTGGGGCCTATGTTCCAGGCAGGGAGGGCTGTCGTTCTACTTCATTGCCTGCAAGTGTCCCACACACAGGCCAGCCAGTCTGCAACACCCGGCCAAGTAGGGGTTCCAGCCACCGAACCCTGACCAGGCCTCTTCTGCTGCTCCACCAATGCCAGAAAGCCGATAACGCCTGGCCGAGCAGGAGTGCCAGCCACCGAGCCCTGCCCAGGCCTCTGCCACTGCTCTACTGATGCCAGCCAGCATACAATGTCTGGCCGAGCAGGGGTTCCAGCCTCAGTTACTGTCCCTGGGCAATCTAATGTCTGCTGATGATGATGATACTGCACGCCAGCCATTTTCTCCTCTCTCTTGCAGATGGGCATAGCTCGGATGAGTGCGCCGGCAGGCGGGCGCTGGGTGTCCATGAGATTCACCACTGCGCAAAGCTTTCCCAATTTGCAATAGAGCTTCTTGAGCTCAGTTGAGTAGGATGTCAGCCTGCAATGCCCAGCCAAGTAGGGGTGCCAGGCACCGAGTCCTGGCCGGGCCTCTGCTGCTGTTCCGCTAATGCCAGTCAGCCTGCAATGTCCGACCGAGAAGGGGTGCCAGCCACCAAGCCCTGGTTGGCCCTCTGCCGCTGCTCCACTGATGCCTGGCTGGCAGCCTGCAATGCCTGGCCGATCAGGGGTACCAGCCATCAAGCCCTGGCCAGAACTCTGCCACTGCTCCTCTGATACCTTCCTAGCAGCCTGCAATACCCAGCCAAGCAGGGGAGTCAGCCACTTAGCCCCGGCTGGGCCTCCACCACTGCTCCACCAATATCAGCTTGCAATGCCCGGTCAAGCAGGGGTGCCAGCCACCAAGCCCTGGCCAGGCTTCTGCCACTCTTCCACCGATGCCTTCCTGCAATGACCTACCCCTTATGGGTGCAAGCCTTCCCTGACTTTGATGCTGCTACTGCTGCTGCTGCTGCTGCTGCTGCTGCTTGGTCTCAGACAGACAGCCCTGGCACCACGGGCACCCCCAGGGGCCAAGCATCAAGCCTGTCAGCCCGGGCAACCCGGGGTGCAAAGTGCCAAGCCTTCCCGGTCTCTTCTTCTGCTGCTGCTGGGTCTCAGATGGGCTGCTAGCCCTTGCGCCATGGGCATCCCCAGGAGCCAAACACCGAGCCTGCCTGCCCGGTAGAGGTGGGACATCTGGGAAAAAAAACGGTTGCTGGTTTTACTGGTTACCGGTTTACAAAAAAACGGTTTACAAGATTAAAACCGGTTTACCGGTACCAGATTTATTTCACTGATTTCAATGGAGAACTGTCCCCATTGAAATCAATGGGGAAAAAAACCAATACTTCCCCCATCCCCCTCCCAGGCTGTGCGGGTGGAAGGGGGGCACCCCCCACCCACCCTGCCCAGCCTGGATTTAAATTTTTTAAAAACTTTTTTTACCCTAAGTCCCCACTAGTGCGGGCTCCAGGCTGCCACCGGTGACCTGGAGTCCGCACCAGCAGGTACTAGGGTGATCCCTGGGGTGGGGGGTGGTTTAACACACACCCCACCCCAGGGATCACCCTACCTCCCCACCCAGGGATCACCTACCTTTGGTGCTCTGGGCGGCAGTGGTGGCGGCAGCAGCAGCAGAGGTGGCAGCGGCCACATGGCGGTCTGGAGGCTTCAGTGCTGGCTGGTGGCTTCAGCGCTTTCTAGGCCTTCTGGGGAAACCCAGACGTTCCCCAGAAGGCCTAGTAAGTGCTGAAGCCACCATCCAGTGCTGAAGCTTCCGGACCACTGTGCTGTCGCCGCCGCCTCTGCAGCCTCCACTGCCGCCACCCGAAGCGCCAAAGGTAGGTGATCCCTGGGTGGGGAGGTAGGGTGATCCCTGAGGTCAGGTGTGTGTTAAACCACCACACACCCCAGGGTTCACCCTAGTACCACAGTACCTACCTGCTGGTGCAGACTCTGGGTTGCCGGTGGTGGCCCGGAGCCCGCACAATTTTTTTTAAAAAAAAATACAGTCTGGGCAGGATGGGTGGGGGGTGTCCCCCCTTCCACCTGTGCAGCCTGGACTGGGGAGGGAAAGTGGTTGGGGTTTTTTTGTTTCTTTTTTTAACATTGCGGCCATTCATTTCAATGGCCACAATGTAAAAAAATCCGGCATGGGGAACCAGTACCGGTACCCCCAAATACCAGGATTATCCGATACTGCCAGTACAGCAAAATACCGGCAGTATCAGATACCGTATATACCGAACTTCCCACCCCTACTGCCCGGGGAACCCCGGGTGCCAAGCACCAAACCTTCCCAGTCTCTGCTGCTGCTACTGCCACTGGTTATCTGATGGCCTGCCAGCCCTGGTGCCACGGGCACCCCCAGGGGCCAAGTGCTGAGCCTGCCTGCCCAGGCAACCCGAGGTGCTAAGCCCCAAGCCTTCCCGGTCTCTGCTGCTGCTGCTGCTGCTGCTGCCCCTTGGTCTCTGATAACCAGCCCTGGTGCCACAGGCAGCCCCTGGGGCCAAGCGCCAAGCCTGTCTTCCCGGGAAATCCAGGGTGCAAAGCACCAGGCCTTCCCAGTCTCGGCTGCTGCTGCTGCTTCTGCTGGGTCTCCGACGACCAGTCCTGGAGCCACGGGCACCCCCAGGGGCCAAGTGCTGAATCTGTCTTCCCGGGCAACCCGGGGTGCCTAGCACCATGCCTTCCCTGTCTCTGCTGCTGCTGGGTCTCCAGTGGCCAGCCCTGGCACCACAGGCACCTCCGGGGCCAAGCGCCTTGCCTGCCTGGGCAACCCAGGCGTGCCAAGCACCAAGCCTTCCCTGTCTCTGCTGCTTTTGGGTCTCCAATGGTCTGCCATGCTGCCACGGGCCCCCTGGGGGTCACTGGAGCGCTCCAAGCCTCCCAGCATCACCGAACTCTGCTGAACGTTCAGTGGATCCGAACTCCACCAGACCGAACTCACGAGCCCTAACTAAGTTTTTAGTCCAAACGGCCGAAAGGGCAAACATCCGAACTCCATCCTGTTTGCATATCCCTACATGACAGACATATAAACCTTTTTAACCCCAACACACTATCATGTGATTGGATCCAGAAATTAAAGGCAGCAGTACTTTGTGTTATCCATTCATTACAGAACTGACAGGAGTGGTGCACAGATAAGATAATCAGTTAAAGAAGATAAATGTCTGAGGCAATAAAGGAGACTAGATGGGAGACACTCAATCTAGAAGCTTAGCTAGAGGTGTTTTATCCTTGAGAGAAGAGGATATTCAAGAGGAATTTCAAGGGCAAAAATAGAAGTTAGGCATTTCTCTCTTCACTTGAGAAGAAGCAGAGGATGAACTGTATTTTGATGAGCAAGTGAAAAGCATCTCAGAGAATGATACTGTACTCAGTGAAGTGAATGTCTCTGCTCCAGTATCAGAGGACTGCATCTTCAGTGGTGAGGAATGTAACCTGACCAATCTGTGAACCAAAACTTGAAAAGTTATCATAGTTCCCCCAAACTGAAAATTGCAGTTAAGGTTAAAAATTCACATGAGCATGTTTTAAGGAATAAAGGCATGTTGTTAATTAGGGGGCATGAAAAGCTGAGCTGTTGGTCTGAAGACAGTATAGAACTTCAGGTCCTCTATGTCTTGTAGGCTGAAAGAAATTCTGTCTGAACAGGCAAGAATGTATTGTTGATGCTTATGGAATTGCCTGATGGAAAGTAACAATATGAAGGATGAATGACACACATGCAGCATGCACAGCTCTTACTGAAATAGTCCTCCAAAACCAAGAACATACCTTTCAGAGACTGTCATCAATTCACAGAGAGGAAGAAATGCCCCTGTAATTAAATACTTGGGTGAGCCTTTGAAAAAAGGATTCAGTACCTGACTCTGCTGCAGACCTTGAGCAAGTGAGTTAATTGAGCTGTGCCTCAATTCCCCATCTGTAAAGGAGAAATAGTATAGCTTCTTTGCTCTTAAAGTTTGTCTGCCATTTCTGTTTAGAGTGTAAGCCCTTCAAAACGGGAACTGTTTTGTTTTTGTTTTCCCTATGTGCTTTTAGAGTGCACAATGCTGTGGGGCCCTGATCTTACTTTGGAACCTGTAGGGGCTTCTGTAATATAAATAAATAATAATAATAATTTATTTGAACAATTACTTTCGAGCCCCTGATGATTGCTTAGTAGCACTCTGCATGTTCCACAGGTGCCTTAGAGATTTACTTTTGCTTTTATCTTGCAAGTACAGCAATCAGGATGCCTTAGTTCATCAAAACATCTCTGTTGGGATGTTTATACTAGATATGCACTAACATCTCTAACTACATTTTTTTTAAAAAAAAATCTAGTTCAAGACTGCAAACCTTTCTTGCCTCGCTCCATAATTTAAACTCAGATTTTCCCTAAGGGTAAGTCTGTATTTTTTTATTTGTATTTTTAAAAACAAAACAAAACATGTTTTTCTCGCTAAAGGGAAGTCTGTGCTTTTCAGTCTCTTGTGATTGTTTATGTAAGAGAGACAGAAAACAACCCCTAAAGTTATTTATTAATTATTATTATTATTATTATTATCAAACATTTATAGAGCACCAGCAGTGTACCTGGTACTTTACAAAGTAATAACATAGACACGGTCCCTACCCCTAGGGCTTCCAATCAGAGAGACAGGAGCTGGGGGAGAAACTTAGGAAGGGGAACAGAGGAAACAAAGGGTCTAACATTCATGAAGATGCGAGGTCTCAAGTGCACGTACTTGGCTTGGTTACGATGAGAGTGACAAGTTAGGCTCGATGAGAAGTTAGGCTGGTTCAGGTAGGTACCTTCTCCACAGTATTCCCCATTGCTTCCACCCTTTAATATAGGACCTTTGGGCCAGGTCATGCTCCCAAGAGCCATATGTGGGGGAACGAGCTCCACAAATACCTCTTCCATACCACAAAAGAGAGATTCTGCAATGTCTTTCCTTCCCTTTCTCTCTCCCTCCCAGCTCACAGATCCCTATTTAGATCAGTGATTTCCCAAAGCATTTGGACCAATGATTACACTGTCAAGCCTCAAAATTACAGACAGACCACCACCATGCCTTCTCCTCTAGGTTCCATTGCAATCTTTAACATCAGCCAGGAGAGCCCTCTTGCAAGTTCCATTGGTGACAGTACATTAAGACTATATGACACAGGCACACAAATTCTTGGACGCATCCCTATACCAGTGAAACTCCCTTTCCCTTGAGGTTCATCAGAGCTGAGGTCTGAGAATTTTCCTGATAAGTTGTAAGAATGTTGGGTTATTAAGTGTTTATTAGGGATGGGCGAACGCAGTTCGGAAGTTTTAAGTTCGGCCCGAACTCGGCCTTTTCGGACAACCGAACACGAGCCCGAACCTGAACACAAACATACCGAACAGACTGAACACCGAACAGCGAAATGGCCGAACAGTTCGGTCAGTTTGGATCGAGTTCGGGTGAGTTCGGGTGGCAAAAAAAGGTTCACTGGAAGGTCAAACATGACAGGGAGGTGTAGTCAGTCACTGAGGAGCAGACATCCAGGCACCAGAGGTGGAGAGGCTTGCAAGAAATGAAACTAACCATCTGCCTCCCCCTTACCAACACCTTCTGAGCTAATCACTGTTCCTGAACAGCAGACATTGAGTAGGATTTTTAGATTGCTTTAAGTTTCATTTCAGTTTTGTACTGAAATGAAACTTAAACCTTAAACTGAAACCTTGTGTTATGCACTGTACAGACTCATTGAGTATGCATGTATTTCACTACAGACTCCTCTTCTGTTTGTGATTTCCCCCCCCATCCCATATATATGGGATGCATATATATCCATATATATCCATATATCTAGATATAGATATAGATCTATCTATCTATCTATCTATCCCCCCATCCCATATCCATATCCATATATCTAGATATCTAGATAGATAGATAGATCCATATCTATCTATCTTGATCCATATCCATATCCATATCCATATCCATATCCATATCCATATCCAGATATAGATATAGATCTATCTATATCTATATCTGGATATGGATATAGATCTAGATAGATAGATAGATATGGATCTATCTATCTATCTAGATATCTAGATATATGGATATGGATATGGGATGGGGGGGATAGATAGATAGATAGATAGATAGATAGATAGATAGATAGATAGATAGATAGATAGATAGATAGTTATAGGAGTTAGCTTAGTGATAGAGATAGCGTTAGTGATTTAGATTTAGTTCATAGCATTTAGAATAGTTAATAGCAGTTAGATTTAGTGTAGATAGATATATATAATATTAAATAAAATAAATAAATAAAAAAAACATATAAAAACAAAAAAACCAAATAAAAAACAAAAGAAAACCATATCAAACCCAATAAAAATTAAAAAAAACCATATAAAAAAAACCAACACACCCATAACAACATTTCCCGAACGGCCAAACGGAACAGCCGAACAGCCTAACCGAATGGCCTGTTCGGAAGACCGAACCGAACAGCTGAACCAGAACTTGGCGAACTAACCGAACTGCTGAACCGACCGGACGAACCGAACACAGCCGAACCGAACGGACGAACCCGAACCGCGATCTGTTCGCCCATCCCTAGTATTTATTTAGAGCTGAAATGAGATTTTACCAAAATGGGAAATCTTGTTGAAATCCTGGTTCCTGATACTGTCTTGGCTGAATCAAGAACCTCTCAGGACTTGGTAATGTCTCAACCAAAATTTTGTTTCGCCGTTTATGAACTTTCCACTTACCGGGATCCCATTTACCACTTTTCCATTTACTGCTTTGCTGTCAATTTCAAATTCCAAGAGCTAATACCTACACAATACTAGGGGTGTGCAATTCATTTTTGTTTTATTTAATTACTAAAATGAATGATGGCCCTTTCATTTTAGTAATTAAAATATGAAACAATATGCCATGGTAATGAAAAGTGACAAAAAGGAAAGGAAAAAAGCATCCAATATAATATATATCAGCCCTGGTGGTCATTCCATTTCTACATAATATATAATCATGTGTATCTCTCTCTCTCTCTAATATATAACCACGTATGTATGTATGTATGTATGTATGTATGTATGGCTGTTTTTACACAGATACTCTAACACTGATAAAATGGGTCTTACATTTTATTACACATGGTACAGGGCAACACTGCAGCACTGGCCCTTTTCACAGAATATACCTCCACACAGTTTCGATGGGTGGAGGCGTCTGTGTAAACACCATGGGCGGTGGATGGGGTTCATTTTGCTGGGTGGAGATAGGTGGTGGTGTCTGTGTAAACAGCACAGGAGGTGGGTGTAGGTGCATGCGTGCTCCTGCGCAACACCCATCTCCACCCACCACCCACCCACGGAGCAACTGACTCCAATGCCGATTGCTCCATGCGTGGGTTGTAGGTGGAGATGGGTGTTGCGCGGGAGCACGCACGTTGCGACACTGGGGTGGGACACTGGGACACCTACACCCACCGCCCATGGTGTTTACACACACACCTCCACCCATCTCCACCCAGCAGAATGCATCTCACGCAGTGTTTACACAGACGCCTCCACCCATCTCAACCCAGCGAAACTTGGTGAAGGCATCTCATGTGAAAAGGGTCCATGTTACAGGGCTGCAGTGTTGCCCTGTACCATGTATAATAAAATGTAACACCCATTTTATTGGTGTTAGAGGTCTGTGTAAAAAGGACCATGGACACACACACACCTCCACCCATCTCCACCCACCTCCACCCATGGAGCCTCCTCTGTTTTACCTGAGAGCTCTGTGGGTGGAGGCAGGTGTGCGGTGGGTGGAGGTGGGTCTGCGGCGGGAGCATGCATGCACAAACACCCACCACCTGTGGTGTTTACACAGGTGCACACTCACCACATACCCACTTCCACCCGTGTTTTAACATGGATGCGCCCCCACCCACAGCCGGCCGTGTACATGGACTGCCCCCCCCATCGCACACCCGCCCAAACACCGGGGGGGGGGGGGGGGCACATCCGTGTAAAAACAGCCTCTGCTAAAGTGTATCTCAAATCTGAAACGTTTACCTTTCTTCTTCTTTATAATTTAAATAAAAATAACCTCATCACTATGAAGCAACATTTTTGAAAAAGAACAACAAATATAAATGTATAGAGCTGATTCCAAGTGACATCTCAATATAATTTGAAATGACTGAATTATTTTAACCCCCATGAAAATAGGGTCAAAGAGGAAAATGCTGACAGACCTTCATGATAATGGCATTACTGGACTCGTGACACTGCTCTAATTAATTAGCATCTAAATCCAGATGGTTTGCACTGCTAAAATTGACCATAATCCAAGTGCTATTGTATCATAATTGTTCTGACTTGCAGTAATTGCAATAAAATGCAAACAATAATTGTATCTTGCTTGCTTGCCTGCATTTTTAGTATAAAAGCATATTGTAGGATATCAACATTCATAACAGCTTCTTTTAATTTTCAGTCATTTCTGTAATTTTCTGTAGTATCAGAATGTATAATTGAGTAGTAATACCAATGAAAACTGTATTGAAATAATATTTTGACCCGAAAATGTTTTATTTACCAAGGTAAATGTTTTAAATACCGAAGTATTTTCTGCACTGACAATGCCATTTTTTCTTTGTTTCATGAAGGTATTGCAGAATTTAGTATTTGCCACTGAAATATAGCCATGTATGTATTTATTACATGTAATCTCTAAATGCAGCATAAACTATGGGTGTAAGCCTCCTCATTCATCTAGCTGCCCAAAGAGGTCATCCACATGAAAGTTGTATGCCAATTAAATGGGTTGCAAATATTAATTCAGAGTAAAAGACATCTTTGGGTGTTTTCATGTCGACATCACCCACGTCTCTGCTCTGCATCATCCCTGGGTGGGCCCTCCATTTAAAGGTGGCCTGACAGATGTGCAGGTGGAACAGAGGTGGGCAGGCTGTCCTTGCTCTGGTGCAGCCCTGCTGGCGGTGCTCTGGAACATCCAGGAGCACTACCAGCAGAGTGAGTAGTCCAACTCTGGGGCATTGGCCTGAGGCCGGGGCTTCTGTCTGGATAGACAGCCCAGCCTCTGCAACTCCACCCTCAGCTGGGGGTTGCCCTGGGCAATAGCATAGCATTCCAAATGCTCTAGTCCGCAACTCCATGGTATAGGGGAGGGCTGACAAATGAGAAGACCGTGGGCCACAGCAAGCACATTGTTGTTTAAAATCGACCCAGGTGGAGCTAAATTCAGGCAGAAATAAGGGTGCACCCCAGACCTTCTTCAGGGGTGAGCATCCCTGGATCCATGTGAAAACACCCATTCTGCAGTATAGCCGCTCTCAGCAAGCCACATCTTCTAGTTTTGGGAACACACCTCTCTGTACATGGGGTGCACTGATGAGTGGTCTGACCACACTTAAGTCACAACCACATGTATTCTCTAATGTCTTCATGAAAAAGGTATGAAGAGGGGTGACACTGCATATGAGAGAGAGAGAGAGTATGTGTCCATTCATTCAGGATGGAGACAAAGTGGTTCACCTAACATACAATTAATCTTTTCACCTAGCATAAATATATTATTTATTTAATTTTAAATTTATTACACTTATATGCTGCCCCCTCATGCCGATGGCATCTTGGGGCAGCTTCTAACAAATATAAAATAATCTAAAACAACATAAAACCACATTAAAATCTAAAAATTCCAATATTATTATTTAAACAAATTTAAAACATCCCCCATACAAAAATTTAACCCACCCTCCCCTCCCCACCTCTGAAGACCTGGTAGAACAGCCATGTCTTACAGGCCTGACGGAAGGCCAACAAACTCGGGGTCAGCTGTGCTTCCTCTGGGAGGGAGTTCCATAGCTGTGGACCAGCCACTGAGAATGCCCTCTCTATTGTAGCCCCCCGCTTTACGCAGGGGACCTCCAGGAAGACGTCCTCGGTGGACTGAAGGGGCTGTCCTGAGTCGCGGAGGGTGAGGTGGTCCCTGAGATATCCAGGTCCAAGACTGTACAGGGTCTTATAGATCAAAGTCAGCACCCTGAACCTGGCCTGTCTCTTATACACATCTAGATGTGTATAAGAGACAGCTGCACTAGCTTCAACCTCCGGGCCAGTGTCAAGGGAAGCCCCACATAGAGCGTGTTACAGTAGTCCAGCCTCGAGGTGAAGGCATGGATCAAGGTGGCCAGGTCGGTTCTGGAGATGTATGGGCACAGCCTCCATACCAGATACAGCTGGCAGAAAGCCACCTTCACCACGGCATCCACCTGCTGATCTAGGTGGAGGTCTGCATCAAATAACACCCCCAGACTCCGAACCTGCTAGGCCATGGATGAGTGCACCCCGTCCACAAGAGGGGGAAACACCTCCCCCATCAGGGCTGATGTGCCAGCAGCTGTTACCATGCCGCGATTCCATTCCGCCATTTCAGAATTGCCTGCACCACACTATGGCTTTTCTGCGGACATTCTGCTAATTCCGTCGGCATTCTGCAAATTGTGGAATTGCGGAAAAATTGCAGACTGGCGGAAGTTGCGAAAATGTCATGTTTCCGCTATTTTGCAAAACCTGTGGAAGTAGTGGAATGAAATTAGCGGAACTGCGGAAGTAGCGGAATGAAACTAGCGGAATGAAAGCCTCTGCCATGCTGTACCACTAATTGTGGAAACGCTGTTTCCGGCGGAAATAGCTACCACTGCGACATTCCGCTACAACCCTATCCCCCACTTGGCCTACCACCATCACCTTCATCTTATTGGGATTGAGCTTCAGTCTGCTCTGCCGCAACCAAGTCGCCATGGCCTCCAAACATTGGGATAGCATGGAGACAGCAGGGCCTGGGTCGGCTGAAAAAGAGAGGTAAAGCTGGGTGTCATCAGCATATTGGTGGCAATGCACACCAAATCCTCTCACGATCTCCCCCAAGGGCTGCATGTATACATTAAACAATAAAGGAGACAGGATTGAATCAAATATATCTGTGGTACTCATAGGCCAGTAGCGTAACTGGCTTTGAAAATGGATTAGATGATTTTTTGGAAGCCAAGTCCATAAAGAGCTACTAGTTAGATGAGTCCATGGAACAAGACCCTCAACTTTCAGGAGCTGGGGGAGTATGGAAGGAAATGGATTACCCCACTGTAACTTGCTGCATATTCCCATGAGGCAACTGAGGCTGGCTGCTGTCAGAGGCAGAATGCTGGGTTAGATGGGCCATTGGTCTGTCTGACCCATTAACAGCACTTACGTTTTTATGACCATCTTGATGTTAGTACATAAGCTTTCTGACCATTTGAGGCCCTTCCTTGGGCATGTAAGGCATGTAACAGGTGAGAAAGGGGAATGGGATGGTTCTTGCTGTGAATGAGTATTTGGTACTCACTGGCATGGCACACTGCTGACTTACACATACACAGCACAATTGCACATCTGGATGAATTAAGACTGTGGTCTATGATACAGATCCTTGAGCTGATGTGCTGGCACATATCCCACTGAAGTCAACGGGGCAGAGTGGGGAGGATACCATACTTTGGATAGCCTTACCCCACTCTGGGCAGCCGGTCCATGTGATGCAGTGCATTGTGTAGCCACCCGGCAGTCATCGGGTGTTTCTCTAACCCCAGGCCCAGGGTAAGGCTGCCGAAGGCAGGGCAACTCTTGTACCAGGCTGCACTTACCCTGTCATGTGGGGAGCACTGTTGTAGGTCCTTAAGCAGCAGATACTGTCATCCATTGCGCATGACCACATCACGGCTGGGTGTGTGATCTCGGTCAAGCCAAGAGAGGGAGGCTTGGCAGGGCAGGGCCCCCATTACTTTGGTGGGCACCACAGCCCACATCAGCCATGGCAGCAGCTCTGGCAACAACCACTCCACCCATCTTCCCTGCAGCTTCCCTTCAAAGCAGAGGGGGCTGGACTGGGCAGGGATTCTGGAGAGAGCTAGCTGCACAAGCCACCAGGATCACATGCAGCGGTGTAACACTCCTCTCCTCCCCCCAGGTAATGCCATAAATGGGAGCTGCCCTGAAGGCGGTGCCGACAAAGGGTGAAGAGCTGTTGGTGGGGTGTTAACGAGTGGAGGCGAACACCCTAACAAGTGGGATTACCATCATGCCACTGCCGCTGCCCTGCTGCTGCCCTGCCACCGCTGGAACCCCGGACCAGCGTGGGGGCTGGGTACTAGGGACACCAGCTGGGCTTTCAGTCCCACCACTACCACCCTCGCCGCTGGGAGCTTGGATCCAGGAGGGTGTGGGAGTAGGGATTGGGTGGTGGTCGTGGGGCTCCTGACATATGCACCCAGGTGTGAGGTGGGGGCATATGGAGGGAGGGGTGTCGCCCGGTGTGAGGGGGTGATGGGTGGATGGGGGGGAGGGACAAAGGGACTGGGTTGGGGGAGGGGCAGCTCCCGTTGGTGTGAGGGAGGGGCGTAGCCCCTGGGGAATAGGAGCTGCCCTCCGATGCAAGAGGAGGGAAGTGGGTGTAGTAGTGGGTGGGGATATCCCTTTTGAGGCTGGCGGGATGGCCCCTGGGGGGGTCGGGGTTGGACTGGGGGGTCCACAGATATAGGGGTTATCTTGGGCTGGGGGAATTATGGTCCTTCTGGGAGGCAAATTAGAGCTGTGAGGTGGGACAGATGTTATATTCCTGTCCTGCTCACTAGCCCCCAGGCAGGCGGTGAGGTGATTTTTGATCAGAGGGCCCCCAGGCTTGGGTTACTGCTGCTGAAAGTGAGGTCGGTAGCCAATAAGTCAACTGCGGTTCGGGAGATGATCCTGGATCAGGCGGCCGACCTTGCATGTATCACGGAGACCTGACTGGACTATGATTCGGGGCCTACATTGGCTGACCTTGTCCCGGCTGGGTACTCAGTGCAGCATCAGCCTTGGCTGAGGGGCCGGGGGGGGCAGTGTAGTCATTGTTTTTAAGGATACATTGTCTGTGAGCAGATTTCCTCTGCAAACCATCATGGGGATAGAGGGCTTGCATTTGGTGTTGGATTTGGCCAGAGACAGATTAGAGATACTGCTGATATACCAGGCACCCACCTGTATGGCAGCTTCCCTATCCACACTGACTGAGCTGGTGTCAGGGGTGGTCTTGCAGTCTCCCAGGGTGATAGTCCTGGGTGCCTTTAATATCCATGCTGATGCCAGTCTTGGAGGAGCAGAGCATGAGTTCATGGTTGCCATGGTAACCATGAGCCTGTCTCAGAGGATGGTGGGCCCCACACACATTGGGGGATATACCCTAGACATGGTGTTTTGCACAGGCCTTGAGACAGGGCATCTGTTAGTGAGGGAGGTATCAACATAACCCTTGTCATGGATGGATCATTGTCTCCTCCAGGCAGGTATCCTGGCACATGTCAGCCCCCGGGAGGGTGCAGAACCAATTAGGATGGTTCAACCCTGACGGCTTATGGAACCTAGAAGGTTCCAGACTGCTCTAGGAGATGTATCCTCTGATCTCAATGACTGCTCACTCAATGACCTCATGACCATGTGGAATTCCATGTTGGTTGAGGCCATTGACCGGGTGGCTCCCAGATGTTCACTCCCGAACCACCAACAATGAAGGTTCCCGTGGTATACAGAGAAGTTGCAGTGGATGAACCAGGAAGGGTGGCGGTTAGAGCGACGGTGGCATCACTCGCGTGCTGAAGTTGACTGATTGCGGCATAGAGTCTGGTTATGTACCTATGCCATGGCAGTGTGGGCAGCAAAGAAAGTTTTCTTTGCTGCCCTCATTGCGTCTGCTAAGTCACACCCAGTGGAGCTTTTCCGGGTGGTGAGGGGCCTGGTCAGTCCGGCCTCCCTCCGCCTCGATTTAGAGTCATGGAATGCCTGCTGTGATTTATTTGTGGATTTTTTTGCAGATAAAATCACTCAGATCCACAAGTTTTGATGCAACACTTTTAGCAGTAGGTGAACCAGAGGCAGTAGAAGCCCCGCCTTGTCCTGTTTTGTGGGATGAATTTCAGAATGTGTCACCCTCAGCTGCGGTGGATGCCCTGGGGTCTGTTCGAGCCACTTATTGTGAATTAGACCCATGCCCATCCTGGCTGGTCAAGGCCAGCTGGGAGACATTAGGTCCATTGCTAGCGGGAATTGTCAATGCCTCCCTGGGCGAAGGCAGGGTTCCGGGATGCCTTAAGGAGGTGGTGGTGCAGCCCCTTCTCAAGAAACCATCATTGGACATTGGCATCCTGCCCAGCTATCAGCTGGTCTCTAACCTTCCCTTTTTAGGGAAAGTTATTGAGCGGGTGGTGGCTCGACAGTTGCAGGAACATCTCGACTGGATTAACTTTCTCGATCTGAACTTGTGGCCAGATCAGAGACTGGACTTATGGCCTTGGTCAATGACCTCTCCCATGAGTTGGAACAGGGTCATTCGACCCTCTTGATCCCATTAGATCTCTCAGCTGCATTTGATACCACTGACCATGAGTTGGTGACTTGGTTGCGGGACCGGGCAGGGATTGGCGGGACCATTCTTGAGTGGTTCCGCTCTTTCCTGGCTGAAAGAGTCTAACGTGTGGTCCTGGGTGATTTTTCATCTTCTCCCCAGGGCCTCACGTGTGGAGTCCTGCAGGGTTCTATCTTGTCCCCTCTCTTGTTCAATGTGTACATGAAGCCTTTGGGGGAGGTTGTTAGGGAGTTTGGCGTACAGTGTCCTCAGTATGGTGATGACACCTAGATTTATCTCTCATTTTCATCCGATTCAGGCCTGGCAGTCTTGGTGTTTACCAGGTGCTTGCAGCTGTGGGGGATTAGATGAGGGCGAGATGTCTGAAGTTAAATCCCGACAAGATGGAGGTGATGGTCGTGGGGAAGGCTGGGGGAGTGGTGGCTCCCATCATTGATGGGATCTGTCCTGCCCTGGTATCTCAGGTTCAGAGTCTGGGTGTGCTCCTGGACTTGCAGCTCCACCTGGATGCCCAGGTGGTGGCTGTGGCAAAAGGGGCATTTCACCAATTACATCTGGTGCGTCAGCTTCGGCCGTATGTCTCGAACTCCGACCTATCCACGATCGTGCATGCTTTTATTACCTCGAGATTGGACTACTGTAATGCACTCTACGTGGGGCTACTCTTGGTGCTGGTGTAGCTGGTGCAGAATGCGGCGGCTCGTCTCCTAACAGGGACAGGTCAACGTGAGCATATTACACCAGTGCTTCGCTCTCTGCACTGGCTGCCTATAATCTTCCGGGCCCAATTCAAGGTGTTGGTGTTGTTGCCAGGTTTTAGGTTAATATTAATTTAGTTATTGATTTATTGGATCAATTTTCTAGTTGATAATTAATTAATAATTATGCAGGTTCAAAACCTGGACAAACAGCTAAATTATGCTAATACCTAGAGAGATTGAAATGACTACAGAAATAAAGAGAGACACATAATTAGTAATAAGAATGTAATTGAAAATATTTATGAAAACATAGTAAAAGCATTTTCTATGGGACAAGACCCCAAAACAGAATAAACCCTTAATAAGTGGTTTATATAAAAGTATTTTAAAGGTACATGTTACATAGATAGAATTAAAGTTAAAGCGTAAGATTGTTTTAAGTATTAAAAGTACAAAGGTTAAAGTAATAAACTTAAAACTAGCATAGTTACCCAGGCATACAAGCTTAAGAAAGATAAAAGGAAGATCATGTGACCAGAGGATCACCATGGTGACCAAAGAGCACCACCACGAGAGTGTTCATGGCGTCTAAGGTAACATTTCCTTGGTGACTTACTATTTTATAAGAAAACTGACGTCACACTCAGGTTAAGTAATTAATATATTATTAACTGCCAATAGCATGGTTAAAAAGGATTGATGCATGCATAAAATTATAAATGTGTGACAACGTTTGTGGTTAAGATATTGGGGAACTAAAGTTGTTACCTCCGTCCATGAAATATCCTGTTTTTATAAACTGTTTTAAACCTCAGTCTTGCAACCCATTTGTGCAACAAAGATGTTTCATCAACTGTATGCCTCTACTTCCCTAAATGTGAACTTACTCATATTTTCCTAAACATTAACTAACTAAATGTCAGCCGCCGCAGCCGCTTCACGGCGCAATGGCTGCCCCGACGGCTGCTCCAGCAGTAAGAGACCCCCGCTACCCCTGCCTGCAGCAATGAGCAGGCGACCGTCCAGGCCAGGACGCCCCCGTCAGGAAACCCCGAGGGCGGAGACAGCACAACAAATGGCCCCAGGAACGCCCAGGATGCGGCGGAGCCCCGACCCCCATTGCGGCGCTCCGTGCGCCTCCAGGCACGCACGGGGGGCGGAGCCAACACTATAACAGCCGGAGCTGCAGGAGTAGCAGTGCCGGTAAACAGAGCTTCGACCCTGGAGAGACTGCCCCCCCCTAAGCTAAGTGATTGAATTGATTGCATTTGAACTGTTGTGTGTCGTGTTGCCTCCCCTCGCCCTGAACCCCTGTGCCTGAAATCTGAACCCTATCGTCTGGTGTGTCTCAGTCCTCCCTGGCATATTTGTGTGCATTTGAATTCCCTGTTCCCCCTTGATCCCTGGTGTGAGTGGGCGAGTGAGAGCCTGTGGACTCGAGTGGGTGGGTTCCCCCTCCTGCCTGGGCCATCCCTGCCTTTCCCTCCCCCAAGTGTGCAAGCCCCGTGAACCGCTCCTGTGGAACCCTGGTCCCCCTCCCTGTGGACCCTGCACCCCCCTCCCAGACCCTCCCAGCCTCCCTCCTATCGAGTGACAGCCAAGCGTTTGAGTTCCCATTCCCCGTGTATAGCTCTGCGCCCTATGATGATAGGGGTCCACGTTCAGCATGCGTAAGCACTCGAACCGACCCAAACACTATCCTGACGGGCTTCTTCCCTCCGCCACCTGAAGGCAGAGTACCCCAGTGTGTGAGATACGTGAGCGTGTGGCACTTTTCCCCTTTCCAACCCCTCCCCACTGACACTAAAAAGGTTAAAAGTTAAACAGGGGAAAAGCTATCAGAAGACCACATATGTCCAGGCCTTTATGTCCAAACTAAAGCCAATATGTCCAGACTATAGCCAATCTGTTAAACGTATCTCACATATGTCAAAACTGAGGGTAACAGAGTTGACCTTTAAAGCCCTGAATGATCTGGGCCCTGTCTACCTGTGGGACCATCTCACCCTCTGGGTCCTGGATCGGCCCCTGCAGGCGGCCGAGGCCGCCCTCCTAGAGATCCCCCGGGTTTCTTGGGTATCGACCTTGTGGAAGGCGTTCTCTGTGGCCGCACCACAGTTGTGGAACTCCCTCCCATTGGATATCCGCCTGATTACCGACCTCCCTCTTTCCATAGACAATGTAAGACCTGACTGTTCCGCCGTGCTTTTCCTGATGAAGAGGGGGTGGGTAGGTTGGGTTGGGTTAGGGTGGGGGGTATGTTGTTTTTATATTGTGTTTTAATAATATTTTAAATCCTATTATTACTGTTTTAAATTGTGTTAATATGTTGTTAGTCGCCTTGAGATGCTTTTAGCAGGAGGGGGCAGGATAGAAATCTTATTATAAATAAATAAATAAATAAAATATTATTATAAAAATAAATAAATAAACCATCTGCCCAGCTCTCCATGCTGGCCCCACCGCCTGGCGGCAGTGATTGCCTGCCATGAGGCTTTGCGGTGGTTAGGCTGCCACAGCATCTGGATTCACCCAGAATTGACACCATCCTCTATTCTGTCTATCTAGTAATCTATATACTACTACAACTACTACTGAGGGACACTTCGTTATTAGCATCACACTACATTTCTGCCTTATTTTCCATACCTAAAATGTTGGAATCCAGGTTTCCTTTTGGGGAAGTGAATATCTGAACTTTCATTCAGATAGAGATAAAATAGTGTGGAGATACCTTTTATCATTCAGATTTCATTTAGATTAATTGTTTAATTCAAAGTTCATCACTTCAGTATTTGGTTCCTCTATATTCATCACTTTGGGTGAAACAGATAGGACATTGACCCGCTCAAATCAGTGTTCAGTCCGCGCAGCCACTGCACAACTCCGACTCACATATCCAACCTAATAAATGGGTAGCCCCTGTACATGTTTCATGTGTTTGTGGCAGCCCCCACTCAGTGGCACCAGCAAGACCTGAGAGAGGGGGGAGTAAGTGGTCACTCCTTGAATGCTGTAGGCTGACAGGCGTGGCTGATGGGCAGGAGACAGCCTGTCTGTCACCAGGCTGGGCATGCTAGTGCTTTCCCCAATCCTCGGCCACCTGTCAGCTGTCTGGACACACTAGGCATGACAATATGGTGCTGGTGGACCTGGATGCAGGTGAGGCTGCGAGCAAACCTAGGGCGTCTTTAGACATAACAAAGACCGGGTGTCAAAACCCCTAAACATGTGTTTGGCCATTGTGTGTAAGCACCATAACCATCCCAACACCAGTTTGGTCACCCATTGAACATCCATTGAACATGCGATGTGAACACCATTGCATCAGAAGGACAATGTATGCGTTCCGACTGAACACGTGGCCAACGTTGTGTCTAATGATATTGTGTGACATGTTAGCAGATACAACATGGAGAATGAGGTGGCATCACCTTAATGATGAGATCGGGTGGCGAGCAAAACACCGGTTTGCCCCAAGATGGGCTATGTGTCTAAGCAGAGCCACATGGTGAACACAGGGCCAAACCAGTGTTCATATCAAGGTCAAAACACACATTCAGACATTAGTTGATGTTATGTCTGAAGACACCCCTAATGCACACCTAATCCAGGCTAATGCACACCCCTGGGTGTGCATTAGCCTGGATTCACTCTCATGGTGGACCTGCGATCTCCTGGGAGATACATGAGTGATGGTGGGGTGTTGGTCATGTGGCTGTGTGGGCTAACATCTGGAGACCACCTAAAAAATGAGTGGATTGACATGCATATGGTCAGGGTTGTGGACTAACGTCACATTTGTTTTCACCCTTTGATACCTATTTTTTTCATGAATATGATACTTTGTGTGTTTGGATCTTCAATCCTGAGTGTCTGTTTCAATTATAGAATTCAAACACAAATTTGGATTTCCCTCTACACCAGTGTTTTTAATTTAAAACTGTCTATGGCACAGCACATGGGCAGGTGTATGCTGCTCTGCTTCTCCCTCTTTTGGGGAATGATCTCGTTCAAAGGAAATGACTACACTGGTAGAACCATGGGGAATAGGTCATCCCAGAATGGCCCTTAAAACTACTCAGAGGCATTTCTTTCTTTCTTTCTTTCTTTCTTTCTTTCTTTCTTTCTTTCTATTTTTACCCCACCCTTCCCAGAAGGCTTTGTATGTGCCCTTAAATAAGAATGAATTAAATCAGGGATAAGAAGGGGAGCAGTTATCATGGTAGGCATGTTCACAAAAACCTTACCTCTGGGCAACTGCAAGGTACAGCCACCCCGAGATACTCCTCGAACTGCAATGTTATGTGACCATCTAGAGTTAGTTGATTTCCCCACATTTATTGTATGAATTCTCATATATTTTGTGCAGCTGGAGAGGAATGATAATTTCTACATACCTTACCTAGAATTCTCAATAATAAAATGCTATACCATCTTACTGGACACCTTGTCCACTGTAGCAGTGTATGTGCCCGGCGGGGGTGGGGGGGCATTGCCCATGTCTCTTTACCACTTCAATAGCATTCTCTCTAGTTTTCCCCACACAGAATTGTACTCTTCCTTCTCCCACATTTCTTTCTACGTTTCACCATGCCTGTCACATGCGGCCATGCCATCCATTGGACAAAGTGGAAAGTTGCTCAGGTCAACAGCTTCCTGGGTATTATTCCAGATCAAGGCGTTTGAATGACTCTTGGCTTGCTTTTACATGAGTGGTTGAAACAAGTGCATTGAAGAACGTGCTGGCTGAAAAGCTTCGTGGGGTGCATTTACACACACTGGAAGTAGCTGCCCCACCATAGGAATTGCCTCTCGTGGGGTCTTTTTAAAGACACATTTTGGAAGCCTCAATATTATTGGGGCTTCCAAAATGTGCTTTTAAAAAGACCCTGCAAGCAGCGATTCTTATGGTGGGGCAGCTACTTCTGGTGCATGTAAATGCACCTTGTAGGACTTTTCAGCTAGCGCATTCTTCACCTCGATGGTTTCAACCACTCCTCTAAATGTGGTCTTGGAGTTTAACAGGATGCCAGGAATTCCAAGCTCCCTGGGACACAATAAGGCTAAATTAATACGAGACATAAAAGGTGGCAGAAATTGCTTTCCCCACATTTTTATTGCAAGATTCTGCGCAACCAAGTTTTAAATCATACACAACTGATGACCTGAAAACCAATGTTTAGCAATTGAGCTAAGCCCCCTCCCACGCATTACTGATAATGTGTGAAGGACACTTCGCTGTTATTGCCCTTTCTTGTTCCTCCACTGTCATAGAGACGTGTTTTGGGGGACATTCTTGGTGGCTATCACACATACTCCCACCTCAGGTCATTTCTTCCAGCCAGAATTGCCAGTATACAAAGATCAAAGTGTGTACTGCTGGCAGCTCTCAGGCTGCTGTTGCTGCTTTCAGTGTTTAATTTCTGTATCCTCCATGTAACAAATGCCTCCCGACTCAAGCGGAGATGACAGCCTCTGAGAATGATGGGATCATTAGCAGCTCATAGGGGATAACGCATGGCAAGATTTAATGCAGGGGAGGGAGATTTGGCACCATGTGTGAAGGATGCTAAAGCATGATAAAGCAGAACAATACTTTCACACAGGTAATTAAAGAACCGGAAGGAAATGTTTGTGTGAATGCAGCCTAAGAGCAGTGCTGCATTGGTCCTTCAGGGCCATCATAAAGAGGCTAAGATTATGACCATCTCTGTGCCAGTTCCCAGCTGATCAGCAATTCAGCAGTAAGTGAATCAGTAACCTGCCTTCAAACCTACACTGGGACTTGCACTGCCAGAAGGGGGAGATGGGGAGGAGTGGCAAATTTATTTTGGACAGGTTAGCAAAAGACCTAGGACCTATGTACTGTGCTCAAGAGTCTGTAATATTCAACTACTTCGTTGAATATTATTTGATAAATGAATTAACTGATTATTCCTTATTTGATAAATTAATTTGATAAATTATTTAACTGACAGTGGGTAATTTCAGACGTGACAAAAACGCCTTTCACCACAGTGAACCCCAGTGGATTCCCTGTGGTGGTGGTGGTGGCGTTTCCATGAATGTCAGTTTGGTCCCGGCCAGAGTTTCACCATGGTGAACCTCTGGCCAGTATCAAGCTCGACCACAGTTCTCAACCTCTGGCCAGCTGGAGGTCGAGAACCGTGGTTAGAGTGGCCACGATCCGGAATGGACCAAAAGTAACATGTGTTGGCCCATCTAGGATTGTGGCCCCGAACGCGATACGGGATCGGGCACAGTGGCCCCATTGGCTGCTGTGCCTGCCCGTCTCCCCGAGGGCGGTCGGTTGGGGGAGCATGGGGGTGGGGCTGTATGGCTGCACGTTGCATTGCGTCATGCCACGCAGCCCCTCCCCGATCCCTGTTAGCGATCAGGCCCACGTCTAAAGGAAGGACGGTCTGATCACAGACTGAGATGGATCCTGGTCAGGGGTTCAGCGTGGCGGGTCTCTGGGCCCGTCATGTCTGAAATTACACAGTGTACATTGCCTAGGAAAAACCTCAGTTTTTATAGTTTGCTTCCTGCAGTTGAATCATTCTGGTAATGTAGAAATCTCTGGTGCTCTACATTATATATGATGTAATCCTACATCTTAAATAGTCATGTATGAGGATTTCCCCCCTCAGTTTCAAACTGAGTCATAAGACCCTGGGAGTGAATGCATTCTTATATCACTTGAATATGCTTACAAGACAGAAGGCTGAAGTCCAAGTAATTTCAATCATCAGAGAAGTGTAATAATCTTCCTGAAAGAAATCACTTGGGGTGTTTTAATACTATTATGAATATGAAATGGAAATAATCAAAAAGGTAAGAGCCCTACCTAGCTGTTCATCAAGGGTTCTTGATATGGAGATGACAACCTGGCAGTGAATCAGAAAGCTCCTTTTGTGTGTGGAGTGTACTCCCCCCACCCCCAACAGAGTTATTTATTTCTCTATTGAGATTTGGAAGTGCAATGCCTTATTTCTACATCCTGCTTGATGGCACAACTACAGTATGCAAACAAATATAGCCCACAAGGGCTTAGATAGATTCAGCAACAACAAAAAAGGCAGACCCATTGATTATTTGCCTGCAGCCACAAGTGGAGCAGGGTGAATCAGATACTCTCTACTTTGTATTTTGGGTGCTGCCCCTAGGCCTGCCAGCCAGGCTCTGCCCCTAGGCCTGCTGGCCAGTAGGTTCAATCCGCCCACTGCCCCACCAGCCTCCAAACCCAGCCACCACTGTATTTTGATCGAAAATGTTTTGTTTAGAGTTTTTCCTTCCTAGACCTAGTTCCCTGTGACTGAGCCAAGGAGCGACAAGTTCATTCTTACCCTGTGGAGAGAAAATGGCCATGTGAAGCCATGCAAGTCCCTTCAATGTGATCACGAACAGGTATAGCAGCTGGTGAAAATCCTATACTGAAACCTCTTATCTGACTTCAAAAGCCTGTGGCGTGAATATTATGTGAATTCTCCCATTCAGTGATACTCAAATGATTTTCCTACTGAACAAACTGCAAATACTGCATGTACTAAAATACTTGCAAGTGATAAAAAGCATCTGCAATACCAGAACATGTGTGTGGCTTTTTGAAATCCCTTCTCAGTTTTTAGAATCATTCCAGGAGACTGCTAGCCAAACTATTAACACTGGCAAGGAAAATACAATCTACTAAAGCTGCCATATTAGCAAAACAAACAGTCATATCCTTGTGTGTTATTATTAAATAATGTAACTTGGAGTAGTTCAGCATCTGGTGGACAGGAATATCAATGGCAATGACATCCATGGACTTAAAAAAAGTCAAAGTGTATCCCAAGCCATGCAGCCCACCAGGCTGGTGTGGTTAAGGGGAGAGGTATGCAATTCATTTTTGTTAAATTCGTCACTGTGGTAAAGGTCAGGAAACCAACATACATGTTACATTACATGTTCACAAATGACTACTTTGTATTAGTATTGTATAACCATGTTTGGTATCATATATTATTCAATATTAAGAAAGAAATGTAACCATGATATGAAAGAATGTATGAAAAGTACCTTAATAGTATACAAGCCAGAATGAAAGTTACAATGACAGATTAGAGAATGGGACAGAAACCCATCGGGACAGAAATCCTTTTGAGCTACCCATTCCATTATGTTTACTGATAAAGCAGAGGAGTATCCATTGTGCATACGATACACTGATCCTGATCCCAAACCTTGCAGATTGTGCGCAGAGCTGCATGCAAGATGCATAGATCACTATTGTGGGCACATTGTGCTCCGTGGAAACAGTGCACATGCGTGTGGAGGATTGGCAGGGTTTGGTATTGGGCTCATTGATTGTAGTCATCTACAGAGGATTCAAAGGGGCCAGACATAGCAAATTGTATTTCAAAGGACAGGATACAAAGGCTAAAGGACTGACAATCCAAGTTAATTAACAACTAGAAAGCAAGCAGAATGACAGAGTTAAAAGGCTTGCTTAGGACATGAGATGAGAGATTATTTTGACCAAGAGCATGTGAGATCATCTGAGAAAAACTTTTGCAACTGTAATGGAAAACCAGGGCCCCATGTCATTTTTCGTTATAATTATCATTTTCGTTATTAGAATGTGTCATTTTATCATTATTGTAATTAATAACAATGTCATTTTCATTATTGTCATTATCGATATTGGTATCAATTTCAAATTAAGATTTTGTTTTTGGTATCATTATTGGTATCAAATCAATTTTGTGCACCAACAAAGATTTTATTTTTGGTATTGTGCTCTCGCAAGACCGGGAACAATACCAAAACTGGAAATGGTAGTCCGATCGGCTGTGCAGTGGTGTGCTGTGTGACTGCCTTGTTGTGTGTGTCTGTTGCGGCTAGTTAGCTCTGTGTGTGTGTGTGTTGTGTGTGCCTGTGTGATAATGGAACGTGAAGAAAGCAGAAAGAAGAACCTGAGGAGGAAGGTCAAGGCAGAGGTGGAAGAAAACATGAAGGCCCAGGCTGGACCATCTTGTGAGGTGGTGGAAGTGGGCTCCTCACCAGAAGAGCGGAAGGGCAGAGGAGGTGCCACTGCCAGGTTTGTAAACTGTGTTTTTATTTATTTAATGTTCCATATAACTTTGAGGACAAGAAGAATACTATTCGTTAGAGTGAGCTTGCTGGCATGCGGGCTAGTGGGAGGCTGGGCTGGTGGGCAGTCAGGCATGAGCTGCAGCAGCCCAGAGAAATGCCAGAGTCTCAACTTGCAGACAGCACCCCATGAAGGGCAGGATTTGTCTGTGTCTTCCTTCTGGGTCTGCTGGAGAGAGGGGCTCTTTCAGCAGCAGCAGCAAGCATCAGCGGGTGGCAGTGGAGGAGCAGGCTGGCAGGTGGGCGGGTGCCGGTGGACAGTCAAGCATGAGCACCAGCAGCAGCACCCAGAAACATGCCAGGGTCTCAACTTGCAGACAGCACCCCAGGAAGGGCAGGATTTGTGTGTGTCTTACTTCTGGGATAGTCATTGGGGTGGGTGGGTTTGGGGGACTGAGGATAGGAATTTATAGTGGATTTTCTGTTACTGCATTGTATTTTTATCATTTTTCTGTGTTTTTATTTCTGTCTTCAGGGAAGGATGGGGTATAAATTTTAATAAGTAAATGAATAAATAAACCTGGGGGCTGGAGAGAGGGCACTGGGGAGCCTACATGACCCCCTAGGAGTGCTTTCCAGTGCCAGCTGCTTCTGTGCCTGCTTGCTGCATGCTCATGCCTACTGCTGCTGATGTGCCCACTAGCATTTTTATCATTTTATTTATGAAAATTTATTTATTTAAAACTTATATCCCACCCAAAGGCAGCTCGGGGCGGCGAACAACACACACACAGACACAAAATTAAACAATAAAACATTTAAAAATAAATCTACAAATTTTAAAACAAATCATAAAAACCTCACACTCCCTCCCAAACCTCCCCTCCCCCCCATCGCCAAAGGCCTGGTGGAACAACCAGGTCTTACACAAAAGTCAAAAAAACAGGAGGGTAGGGGCCAACTGAGCCTCCTGTGGGAGTGAATTCGACAACACAGGGGCAGTCACTGAAAAAGATCTCACATCAGTGTCCACCTGTCTCACCCGGGGAACCTCCAAAAAGGCCCCCACAGATGAACTCAGGGGTCGCATGGGCAAATGGGGAGCGAGGTGATCCCGCAGATAGGCAGGGCCCAGGCCGTGAAGTGCTTTGAAGGTCAAAACCAGCACCTTGAACCTAGCCCAGTGTTTTATAGGCAGCCAGTGCAGAGCCCAGAGCATACGTGTCATGTGCTCCCTGCGGTCTGCCCCAGTAAGGAGATGGGCCGCAGAGAGGATCCCATTCGTTTTCATAAATAAGGATATGAAAATGGATGAATAATTTTAAAACTGTCATTTTCTTTCATTTGTTTTCATTAATAAAATAAAAATAAAAAACAAAAATCCTTGCATTTATGCAAAATGGGCATTTTGTGCTTGCGTGGCCATTTTTCGCATGTGCTGTATTTTTTAAAAAAGCACTGCTCATGCACAAAATGGTTGCTGGATCATTCTGCATGCGTGCACTTTCCCCAATTGGCATCATTTTAGAAAGGGGGATGCACATGTACATGTATGGTGGCCATTTGTGCATTTGCAGTGATTTTAAATATATATATTTTTAAATTCATATTATTAAAATAATCATTTTGAAACTTAAATACCTTAAAAATTATTTTAAAAATTATTTTAAATTAAAAAATTGTTTTTGTTAGTGTGTGATTATTTTTTATCCTTTTTCTGTTTTATTACAGAGGTGGGTAAATGGTTCCCAGACAAACAGCTCTTCTTGTGGCTAGAGCTGGAGAAGGCCACCTGCAAAACCCCCTGAAACAAATAAAAACAAAAATGTTAGGGTCACTTAAGAACGTCCCTGAAAATAAAGGGATTTTTGTACATGAAAAGAAAACTAAAATGAAAATTAATGGGAGTGCCTTCTGCACACCCATAGTGCTTACCTGTTGCCTGCCACTGTCTCTCTTATATTCTTCCAAGTTGCCATTGTCAATATTGCCGTCTATGATTTTTTTATCGTTTCCCATCAATTTTGTCAAATTCCATCATTTCCCATCATTTTATGGTATTTCCCCATCGTTTTTATCATTTTCATTACTTTATGTGATTTTCTGAGAATTTTCAGGACTTTCAAAATAGTTTTAAGGCATTTTTATGGCAATTTCCAGTACTTTTCCGGCACAAAACCAGGACTTTTGCATCACCACAGGCCCAAAGGGCACCAAAGAACATGGGGTTTAAGGTCGGCCTTGTAGCAGCTCTGTTCAACTCACGAAAAATAACAAAAAATGGCAAAAACAGTGGAAAAGCTGGTAAGTTTCCATGTAGCATGAAGGAATGCAAATGGCCTGTTTTCTTTATGCAGTTGGTTGGGGCGTGACGGGTCTTGTGGTGGTGCATGGTTTGGAATAGATGACCCTTGATGCACCTTCCAGCCTTGTAACTCTACGACTCTATGATTTGTCATTTTAGGCCTACTCACATGACACCCAGCCACACTGGGGCACTCACTGCAAGTTGAAGCCCTATCATACTTAGAGTGCCATTGCCAGTGCCTACTGCTCCTCTGCCCGCCTTCTGCCTGCCAGTGCCTGCTGTTGCTGTGCCTGCGGAATGCCTGCCAGTCTGTCTCTCATATTCTGCCACCTTGGGGCACTTGCTGCAAAGTGAAGTTCTGTCATACCTGGGGCCTGTGCCTGCTGTTCCTGTGTCTGTCCACTGACTGCCAGTGCTTGCTGCTCATATGCCATATGATGCATGCCAGCACTCTCTGATATTCTGCCACCCTGGGACACTCTTTGCAAGTTTGAGGATGGGGAAGTGTCAGAGAGACAAAGTAAAACCACTATGTACAAGACCTGTAGGTGATGCCCATTAACAAAAATGGGAAACAAATGTAATTACTAAAATGGTGTTAAATTACAAACAAAATCAAATACATAACTAAATCTGGAAATGAAAACAAATCCAAAAATGAAAATGAAGCTGGTCCCTTTTGCAGTTTCCACAGCAAGCACCACATCCAGCATGCTTTGACTTCCCTAATCAAATGGTTCAGTCATTTACCCATTCATAGCTAAGTGGACTGGAGATGGCCTCCAGTGTGACACCAAGCAGGAGTGTAATCCACAGTCAGTTCAAGGATGTAGTCGAGCACCTTACCATTCAGCCACTATGCCTCTGCTAAGGTCTAGCTCACCTTTAGCACTATCTTGCTAAAAGAACTGGTGCCCATAAGCTACCTTGCATTTTAAAAATATCGGCCTATGCCAATATTTTTAGAAATAGCAACCAAAATTTAGGATTCTAAATTCATAAGGGAAAAAATGTAAATAAGGGATAAAAGAAAATAAAAATAAATAAATAAACAAACAAATAAACAGCAATAGTTCGGTCAATGAAAGATTTGGGTTTTAACCACATAAGAAATTAGGACTCATGGCTTTAAGATTTTATTGGGGCAAGTGCTAGAGTTGTATTAAATAGATGTATTCATACATTCAGTTCAATTCAGTTTGGTTTATTAAGCCTTCGTCCCTTCTCCCTCACTGCCCCCATGGCTGGAACTTCCTCCCTGCCCACATCCGCCTCGCCCCCTCCCTTCATACCTTCAACTCCCTCCTCAAAATCCACCTCTTCCTTGCCGCCTTTTCCGACGCTTGCTAGAACTTTCCTCTCAACATTTACCGTCTGCCCTCCCTCTGACTCCTCCTTAACTGCAACCAAGCCAAGCACGTGCACCTAAGACTTTGCATCCGATTGAATGTTTTTATTCCTTGTCTCTCCCTATGTCCCCTCTCCTTGTCTCCCCCCTCCATGTCTATTAAATTGTAAGCCGTAGGCAGGGACCACATCCATCTCATTGTTCTGTAAACAATGAGATGTTTACATCTCATTGTTTACAGAACTGGCACTATACAAGTGCTAATAAATAATAATAATAATAATAATAATAATAATAGCTTTCACCATGATCCAAAAGAAAACAATTAATATGAACATACAAGATATAAGTACAATACTATTATTTCTGACTGAGCATAAACCTATGCCTTAGTCCTTCTGCTCGTAAGGTGAATGCTGAAAAGCTAGACAAGAAAAATCATCATTCCTTTTTTAAATTTGTTTTTATTTTGTTAAGATTTTAAATTATATTCAAACAATATACAGTGTACAAAACATAACAAAGAAAACCAAACACAAATAAACATACAGCAAGGACAGGTGAAGAGATTGCTGTCTATTATTTTTTCTTTCTTTCTTCCATTTCTTTTTTATTAGTACAGCAATAAATAAATTCCTCTAACCATTTCAATCCAAAATACAATTCCAATTCCACGCAGCATAATCCATACGTTTCCCCCAGTGAATCGTAATCTCTTCTCCTAAGAACCTCTCCTCCCTACTTCTAACAATATCAGTTAAATTAATCATGCTATATAAGTCCCATACAGCATATTTCCAGTCCGCAATCTTTAACTGACTCGCACTCTTCCAATTTTTTGCTATCACCAGTTTTGCCACAATCAACAAATTTGCTATCATTTCTTCATCTTGCTTAAGTATTTTACCATCCATCATACCCAGCAATACCAACTGAGGCTCCCATAACACCTCATACCCACATATTTCCTCACATATTAACCATATCTCTTTCCAAAAATCAAAAACCACCACACATTCCCACCAGCAGTGAAAATATCCTGCTTTAAGCTGTGCACATTTCCAACAGGTATCCAAGGGTAATTTCAGGCGTGCATTCACCACGTCCAAAACACGCCTCCATCCATTTCGGATCCCGGTCAGGAATCAGGCTGTACGTCCTTTAGACATGCTGGCCTGATTCTTACAGGGGATCGGGGAGGGGGTGGGGCTGCACGGCAAAACGTGTGACCACACAGCCCTGCCCCCGCACTCCCCCGGCCACCCGCTCTCTGGGAGATGGACAGGCACAGCGGCCAATCCAGCCACTGTGTCCAATCCCACATCGGGGTCTGGGCCATGGTCCGGAATCGGTTGAGGTAACAGACGTTACTTTCTGCCAATTCCAGACAGTGGTCCAGCTATCCAGGATTCTGGACCTCCAGGCAGCCAGAGGTCCAGAACCGTGGTCAATGTGTTTCCCGCCGGAGGTTCACCATGGTGAACATCTGGCAGAACACACTACAGACGTTATGGTGCCGTGGTGCCACAGTGGTTCACTGTGGTTGATCATGGTATCATAGGGTGATTTCAGATGTTATGGGCTCTGATTCACCACAGTGGATTCCCAGCGGTGGCGAGCCGAACAACCACCTCCTGTGGTCCAGGAAGGCCCCGAACAGATGTGACGGGAGCAGGACCATGGTAGGGAATTGGCCCGATGGACCACAGTTGGGGGCAGCACAACAGACATGATGCTGATTCCGAGCTGTGGTAAAAAAAACCAGAAGGCACTGTGGAGGGGCAGGAGGCAGACTTGGCCGACTGAGGGCAAATGAAGCCAGAAGGGCCAAAAGGAAATGCCCACACAAGGGAAATGGGAAGGCAGGGGGAGGAGGGAGAAGAGCTGCCGAGGCGGTACACACAACGGGCACAGACACAACGAGGTCACAGTGGAACACATAGCACAAACACACGCCCGGGTGCATACACACCTGCATGGGAAAGGAAGGGAAGGGGGAACACAGCGGGATGGACAACACACATGACACAATGGGCATGGGGGGGAAAGGGGGACCTGGGGCCAGGGAAGCCTGGGAGGTTGGCCCGGGGGCAGTGCAGGACACGGGGGACAGCAGCCAGAACCCCCACAACATCACAGCCCTCACGGGCAACCCCACAGATAAACAGGCACCCCTGGAAGGGGCGAACCCTCAGGGGAACAGCACAGGCACAGGGGAAGGCCGCACGGACCAGGGAGTATCCCGGGAACGGTCCAGGAGCCGGTCAGGGACCTCATGCACTGGAAGGGGTGTGATGAATGGGATGGAGGAGAGACAGAGCCAAGGGGCAGTGCAGTCGGTCCACACACACACACACACACACACACACATATGGGAGGTGCAGTCTGGGGACCCCGGAACCCCACGGTCAGAGAGTCACCTAAGGGGGTGGGGGGCACAGGCAGCGGAGGGATCACCTCCGGGCGATGAAGGACAGCAGCATGCAGGGTGCTGGGAGCGGGCTCGGAGATCAGGACACAGTCAGAGGAGAAGGCAACCATGGTGGGGAACAACGGTTCCAGAGGTGGATGGGGGGGGCGTGGAGCGGGCCCAGAGCCACAGGCAGGTGCAGTGGAACCCCAGAAACCAGGCAGAACAGCAGCAAATCCCAGACAGCATGGAAGGAGCAGGCAGTGACCCACAGCATCAAGGCAGAGACGGGAGCTCACACCGGGGCCAGCAGCCAGGGTCCATAAGGCACAGGGGACCTCACAGCCAGCTGCAGGGGGCCACAAAGGGGCCTGGGGCCGGTTGTCCCACCAGGTGCACGAAGTGGGGCCACTGGAGCATGCCCCGATGGTATCCCAGCACAGACATGTGGTGGGCAATGGGGTAATATGCCTCGAAGGAATCCTGCACGGCGAGCCCCACCTGGACATCAGAGCGGGACCACACACCAGCCAGTGCAGTCAGATCCACCCCGGTGGTTCCAACAAGCCATAGTCCGCAGCTGAGGGCCACGGAAGGTGACCCAGCTCCAACAGGCGGTGATAGACCGCCCCACGCGACTGCTGGTACCCACGGGCCCCGTGAACACAGCCAAAGAAGGAAAAAGAAGGCAGGGCCCCCCTCCTCCAGACAGGCCATGTAGGTGGCCAGGCTGCACACAGAGAGAGTAGACATGGTGTCCGTCGCAGACCACCCCACATGCAAGCACCTCATCTCCGGGATGTGCCCATTGGGACAGGGATGCAGGTCCAGCGTCTCCGCATGCAACGGCAATTGTGAGCTCTTGTGTCATAGCTAAAGTAGCGCAGGCTTGAGCTCAGACTCACATAGGCACCTGTGAGGCTGTCTGGGCAGTTCAGGAGCAATTGCAAGGCCGGGGAATGCCACAGATCACACAGGGCCATGATCTCGCAGAAGGTCCGGCTATGGGGGGCGCCAGGGGTGGTGGGGCCCGCAAGTCCTGGGGAACAGCTGCCAGCCATGGTCAAGCAAGTGGATGATAATAAAAGCAAGGAAAGAGGGGCCCCACAATCCCTGGAGGGACAGGAGGGGAAGCATGGGAGCTCCAAGGCCAAGCGATAAAGCCAGAGGCTGCAACATGGCACGGCGAACGAGTGAGGTGTGGGGTGCGGACCCAGCCCACCTGCTGGAACCAAGCACACAGACAGGACAGCCTACACACTAATCAGGGCGGCGAGGATACCCAGCAGCCAGCACAGAGAGGTGGGAGGTGATGACATCAGGAATGCAGCTGCTGCTCGGACGCAGGCTCAACCATGCTCCAGGCCCCATGCAGGGACCGCAGGTGTGCACAATGGGGCGCCCCCCCCCCGCTGCCCCAGGCGCCCTGCAGGAGCCAGGCCATCCAGCCTTGGGGGGGCAGAGGCGAGCCGGGGACCCCCGCCCAGTCGCCAGGTCGCGACCTGGGAGTGGGGCACCACAGGCACCATCCTATAATGGGTGCGGCTCCAACCCACCCTGGGCACTGTTCACCATGGATCTGGGATGGCTGGGCACCTGCGGGATGCACCTAGCAGTCTGCGCTGAGTGGTTCCACTCGCACATGGACCTCCTGCACATCCAGGCTGCAGAGGTGCACCTGGCCGGCCGGCTGTGGGTGTGCATGGCCAGGAGTGCTGCTAGAGCCTGGAGATCCCACCATGGGTGCAGGCGCTCCCTGGCCTGGCTCAGGGCCATGCGGGTGTCCAGGATGGCCCGACAGGCCCTCTTCCATGCCTAGAAGCGGGCTGCTGCACTCTGCGAGGCGTGTCGGCCACCTCCAGTGCCGGAGGGAGACCATGGACCATGCTGCCTAGCTCACTATTTCCATTGCCCGGCTGGTATGGGGCACGGAGCAGGCACAGGGGTGGTGGGCCAGGGCGCTGGCCCAGTGGGACAAGGCTGCCTGGAAAGCGCACTTTTGGATGGACAGGCACATCTTCCTGCGACTCATGGAGCTGTTAACACCCTGACTGGAGCGGCAACACACCCTCATGTTGTGTATTTCTTCGATTTATTTGCATGTATTGCATTGACGCAAGTATGATATTTTGTAGTTTGTGAGTATAACTGACAATAACCTTTGGTTGAGGCAAATAAAGTTATTTATTCATTCATGTGGGCCCCCATTTCCATGGTCCAGTGGGTGGCCATAAGGGTCTGGGCCCTAGCAAATCCCGACTCCTGCAGGTCCGTCTCGCAGTACTTCGGCGTCAGGGGGAGCATCGTCGCCGGTATTTTGCGAGACATCTGTGAAGTGGTGGAGGGAGTGCTCCTGGAAAGAGCGATCCAGCTGGTGGACCAGGAGGCTGTGATGGCTGGCTTCACGGCTGGAGGATTCCAATACTGCGTGGGCACTGTGGACAGGACCCACATTGAGATTCTCTGCCCATCCGATGGGGAAGCCGCGGAATAAATCAACAGACATGGGTACCACTCCCTGAAGCTGCAGGTGATCGTGGACCACTGGGGCGGTTCATAGACATTTAGACAGGCCACTCTGGGTGAAGCCACAATGTCCGGATCATTACCATCTCTCCCTTCTATGCCCGGATGTACCGCGGGGACTTCGCAGACATGGGGATGACCTGGATTGAGGGGGTGCTGATGCCCCCCTGCATCCTGGGGGACCCAGCCTATCCCCTCACCCGGTGGCTGATGAAGGCATACCCGGTCACCAGGAACCCTGTGGAGACACTGTACAATACCCACCTGTGTGCAAGCAGGACCATGGTCGAGAGGGCCTTCGGGGCCCTCAAGTAGCATTGGAGGTGCCTCACGGGCCAGTTGGACTACACGGTGGAGACCTCAGTCCTGGTGATTGGAGCCTGCTGTGTGCTGCACAATGTGTGCGAGACCGATGGGGTTACCTTCAACTACCCCGTACCCCGCCGCCCTCCTGGCCCTGTGCCTTTCTATGCAAATGTTGAGAACCCAAGGGAGTACCGGTATGCAAAGCACATCCGTGCTGCCCTGGCTAGGCGGATCAGCTGGGAGGCCAAGGCATGAGGTCACACACCACCATCTCCACCACCCAGGGGCCCCCACCTGCACTCTGGGCGGGTCCCTGCACACCCCAAGCCCCAGACCCATACATGGACGAAGGACTGCGACTGTGGTGCCCATGCATTTATTGTGAATACCTCCTACCATTCACCCCACCATCACCACCACCACCTCCCACTACCCAGTGCTGTCCCCCCCACCTCAGGCTGCATGCCCCCTTCCCCCACGTCTCTGGGGCCTCCCTCTTGGCTGCCTTGTGGCCGCCATGGAGCTCTGGGAGCTACCCTCACACCGCTGACCATGTCCCCGACAGTGTCCTAGGATGACTTGGTGTCCTGAGGGGCAGGCGTTGTTGGGAGGGCAGGCAGATGTGGGGCCAGAGGGGACCCCCTGGGCGGCTGCTCCCTCCAGAGGCCTACCGGGATCAACAGGCGGATGCGTGGGCCCAGCAGGCATGTCAGCGACTGGGGCGGTGGCAGAGGCAGTGGCGGAGGCTGTGGGGGCACCAAGGGGCCTGGCATCTGGGCCAGGGCAGGCAGGTTGCCCGGCAGAGCAGCAGCCATCACGTAGGCGCACATGGTCCCTGCGTGCAGGAGCAACGCGGTGCCAATGTCATGGGACCAATCCATCTTGGCAGAGTGCTCCCTCACCATCCGGTTGATGGCCTGTTCCAGTCGCCAAAATGCCTCCACCAGCCTGATGTGCTCCCGGCGCTCCCGCCTGTATTCGAGGCGCCCCTCTGCCTGGAGCCTCCTGTCCCTGACCTCCGCTTGCTGCATGGCCCTGTCAGTAGCTGCCTCCATGAGGTCAATGGCCTCTATCATCGGGTCGCCCTGTTCGGTGGTGGTGCAAACTATGTGCTCCACCTGCTCTTCCCTCCGGCGCCGTACCCGTGCACGGTGCTGCCTCCTCCGCTGCGCCGGTGGCACGGGGCCGGCTTGCTGGGACCCGCTGGGTTGTCCTGTTTGGGAGCATGGCAGGGGTTGGTTAGGAGGGGTTGCTGGGGGCGGCCCCGTGGCCAGTGTGCCCCCCTTCCCCTCTCGGCCCATCCCATCCAGTCTGCCCTCCCCACCCGCTTGCTTACCCTCGATGTCAGTGTCTGAACCCTCCGAGGCTGACCCCTTGGTGTTGCTGCAGTCCCCCTGTGTGCCCTGGCTGGGGGCAATCTGTGTGCTGACCTCGGATCCCCCTGTATCGGACATCGAGTGGGCGATCTTGGGGCTGGTGCGTGAGGGGGGCCTGCTGGTCCCAGAGGTCCCAGGGCATTCCTCTTGTGGGGCGGGGCCCCTCGAGCCAGTGCCTTCTTGCAGGGCATCAAGGGGAGGGGGTACCTCGGCCTGTTCCCTGTCCTGGACCACGGTGCTCCGCACGAGGCATGGGGCGACTATGGATCCCTTCATGTGCAGGATGCGGTCCAGGGCATCATAGTAGGGGGAGGATTGGGCTCTGTGGCCAGACTGCCGGTTGTTGTCCTTAATGGCCTTGTATCCCCTCTTGAGCTCCTTGACCTTTGAGTGGCACTGGGCCACTGTACTATGGTGCCCTGCGGCCTCCGTGTCCCGCACGAACTTCTGGTACATGTGCTCATTCCTCTGTTTGACCGCTAGCTCCAGCTGGTGCTCCAGGGTCCCCCAGATCCTGATGAAGTCCTGGGTTTCCCTGTGCCCCCATTTCCGCCCTCGGTGGTACGGCCGTTTCCTGTGTGGGCCCTCCTGGTCCTGGTCCTCCTCCTTCTGATCCTCCTCCTGGTGCTCCTCCTCCTCTGCATGCCCTCCGCCCGTCGCCTCTGGGGGCTCAGGCTCACGGACCCATTTCCATATCTGTGGGTCATAAGGGGGGCGGTTGATTGTCAGGTTGCGTCAGTCCCGCGGCCCTCCCCCTTTCCTCCCTCCTGCCGGCCCTTGTTACCCCTGTGCCACTGCCCCCTTTGCTCCCCTTACCCGTTTCTGGGGTGCCTCATCCCCCGTGCCGGTTGTCATCTCCGGGGTGGCCTGTCCCGGCTGCTGCTGCTGCTGCTGTCCCTCCACTGCCTCCATGTGCAGCATGACTTCCTCCTTCGCCTGCGCCTCCTCCACCTCCTCCTCCCTTGCTCTCTCGCCCTCCGCTCTGCTCTCCCTTCTGCCTTGCTCCTTCCCGCCACGTTCCCCTGCTGCTGTGTGCCCTTTAAATCTCCCTCTCTGGCCTGTGTTGTTGCTCGTTGCCTGGCAGTGATGCTGCATGCTTTGTCCCCGGCTGGGGATCGTTTTGCTTGAGTCTGGCTGGTGGTTGCTGTTCAGTCATAACATTTTGTTGTTTCCTGGTGGGAATTGCTTTGATCACCCTTTCGGAGATGGTCCAGGCCGGACCTCCGGAAGGGTGCTTAATTTTGTCCCCTGCTAGGGATTGTCTGTGGTGAACATCTGGCGCCCACCGAACAGACATTCAGGGTCCTTTCACCCCGCCGTGGGGTTGTGTGTGGTTCACTGTGGTTGACTGTGATCTCATAATGTCTGAAAACACCCATGTCTGAAATTACCCCATACCTTCATATATCTTAGCAATCTTTATAGGAGTCAGATACCATCTTGTCATCACTTTATAGACATTTTCATTCAAATATGGATATTTTCAGACGTGACGGGGCCGATTGGCCTGGCACGGAATCACCCCTTTGATTCCCCACTGGATCCACCACGTAATGGGCCAACAGACGCGGTGACCAATCCTGGTGGGGAATCTGGGGGCGGGGCTGCGCGGCTCTACGTGCAGTCTCACATCTCCCACACACACACTGCCCCGGCCTCCCGCCCTGCAGGAGAAGGGTGGGCGCCACGGCCAATGTGGCCGCAGTGCCCACCCGCATTGACCATGACCTGGAATCCCGCTGCGGATTCCGGGCTGTGGTCTGGGGACAGACATTATGGTACTCTTCATCACGGGAGGGGAATCACATTCACCACGCAAATGGCGCCGGTCCCATCATGACCACCGTTCACATGGTGAATGTGAGCCCCCCCCCGTGATTCACGGGGGTGAACATCTGGGGGGGAACTTCCATTCCCCCCAACAGATGTTCCATGATAGCGACCACCATGTGGGGATTCACTGTGGTTGACCGTGATCACGGAACATCTGAAAATACCCTATGTTGCTTGTGTATACTTGAACAATTTATCCCACACCTTCCTCCTATCTTCTATCATAATATCTTTTATATCTTTTCCCCAGACATACACATAGCCAGGTTTAATCTCACCAAACTCTTCCTTAGCCAATAACCAATAAACTCTTTTTAGCATACCCTTGGTGGGTAGTCTTAATTCTAAATAAATTTCTAATTTAAACTTTTGTCTTAAAGATACATCATCTCCCAATTTAGTATTAATAAAATGTCTTATCTGCAGATATTGAAACCATGGAGGAACAAAACCTTCCAAAGAATCCTTAATTTCCTGCCTTGCCAGAATATTATTATTTTTAATCAAGTCCTGGAAACAGAACATTTTATTTGTCATCCATAAATCAAAATCCCCCAATTTACCTTCCATATTAAAATCTTCATGTGCCACTACAGATTGAATGGGGGAAATCCCTGGGCATAATACCTTTTTTTACTTTCAGCCACACTTTAAAAAAAAGAATTCTTAAAAATATTATCCATAATTACCCTAGGAATATTTTTCTTTGAACGCCAAACAATATTTTCAAAAGATTCAACTCCTAATTCCAATACATTCCAATCTTTATTTTGTTCATAAATTTGGAATAATGTAAGGAGAACTGATGCTTTATACTATCTTATAATATTAGGGAAACTCAAACTTTCTTCTTCCCTCTTTCTTTGCAGTACTGACCATGAAACCCTATCTTGTTTACCTCCCCCCGCAAACTGCTGTATTTATCTTTGCCAAGACTGTACTATTTTCTCAGGACAGAATATAGGCATTGTCATAAATATAAACAATAGTTTTGGCAATAACATCATTTTTATCATTGCTATTCTACCAAACCAAGAAAGATATAATTTTTTCCATTCTGTTAAAGACCTATCTAATAACTTTGAAATTTCCCCATAATTATATTCTGTGAGTTTAACTAACTGATCCAAAATTCTAATCCCTAAATATCTAACAGAACCAGAAACCCTCTTCATCCTAAAATCCTTTCTAATCTTATCCTGTAATTCCTCAGAAATTCCTTCTCCCAATATTTCTGACTTTTCTACATTAAGTCTATATCCTGATACTTCTGAATATTCCTGAATAACCTCTTTACAATTTATTAAAGATTCATGAAGATTTTCTAAAGTTAATACTACATCATCAGCATAACAGCTGATCTTAAATTCTGTCTGATTCACTTTTATTCCTTTTATATCTTCCCTATTCCGAATTAAATTTACCCATGGCTCCATTGCAATATTAAACAACATAGGGGACGGAGGGCATTCTTGTCTTGTCCCTCACTGTAACATAATCTTACGTGAAACCATATCATTCACTGCAACCACTGCACATGAATCTTTATATATCATCTCAATCCACTTTCTAAATTTTTTCCCATAATTAAATCTCATCAATACCGCTTGTAAGTAGCTCCGTTCCACCCGATCAAAGACTTCTCTGCATCTAAAAAGACACATAATAGGTCTTTCTGCTTTTGCTTCTTCCTCATTATAATATTAATAAGCCAACGTATATTATCCAACAAATCACATCAAGGAATAAAACCTGTCTGATCAGAGTGGCTATATCTACCTATTCCACTATTCACTCTTAATGCCAATATTGAAACAAAGATCTTATAATTCGAGTTCAACAAGGAAATTGGTCTATAGGATCCCAACTTCTCTCTATCCTTTTCTGTTTTCTTTATCACTTTAATAATAGCCTCCTTCAACATGCTGGTATATTACCTTCCTGCAAAATATCATTACACACTACCCTTAATTCCTCCCCCAGTTCCCTTCTGAACATTTTATAAAAATCCCCCAGTAAACCATCTAGTCCTGGAGCCTCCCACCCCCCTTAATTTTTTTCAAAAACAACTTCCATTTCTTCAACTGTAAATTCTTTATCCAAACTTTCTATAATCTTCATCTATATTAGGAATAGAGCATTTATCTAAAAATTGATTTATCCTAAAAATATCTGGACTTTCAGAAGAATAAAGATCTTTATAATGGGTGTTTTCAGACATGACAAGGAGGAGGAGGAGGAGGAGGAACCACAGTGGAGAAGAGGGAGGAAGGCGTACCACAGAGGGGGCCAGTGGGGCTCCAGGAGACCCGGGACTTCATAAGGATATGGGGGACCTTGGAGTACCAGCTGGAGCTCGCGCTCAACCAGCGCAATGAGCATGTCTACCGGGACATAGTGCGGGACATGGAGGCGGCGGGGCATCAGCGCACAGCGGCACAGTGCCGCTCAAAGGCCAAGGATCTGAAGAGGGGGTACAAGGCCATCTGGGACAACAATAGGTGGTCCGGACATGGAGCCCAGACCGCCCCATTCTGCAATGCCCTGGACCGCATCCTGCATATGAAGGGGCCCATAGTCACCCCATGGCTCGTCGGGAGCACTGTGGTCCAGGGCAGGGAATGGGCCAAGGTACCCCTTCCCTAGATGCCCCCCTAGTAGACACAAGCTCCAGGGCCCCGGACCCCCAGGAGGATTGCCCCGGGGCCCCCGGCACCTGAAGGCCCCCCCCGGACAGCAGCCCAGAGAGCACCACTCCAGGCCGGGCAGGCAGAGTCCGAGGCCGGCACCCTCATTACCTTCAGCCAGTGGTCCATGGGGGAGCACTACCACACAGAGGGGCCGGCCTTGGAAGGATCTGACACCGACATCGAGGGTAAGCAGGTGACCCAGAGGGGGGTGGCACCGGGCCCACGGGGGCAGGGGCCAAGGGGGGGATG
>QEPC01015080.1:35979-58882 GCA_003113815.1 Sphenodon punctatus | reverse complement strand
GAACATCCGGGCATAGAAGGGGGAGATGGTCATGATCCTGGCGTCATGACTGCGGCTGGAGTTGCCCGTGAAGATGTCTATGAATCGGCTCCGGTGATCCACAACCGCCTGCAGCTGCAGGGAGTGGTACCCGTGCCAATTCACATACTCTGCTGCCTCTCCTACGGAGGGGTGGAGGATCTCGACGTGGGTGTCGTCCATGGCGCCCATGCAGTTGGGGAAGCCTCCGGCCACGAATCCCGCCATCACGGCCTCCTGGTCCACCAGCTGGATCATCCTGTCCAGGAGCAGGCCCTCCACAGCCTTGCATACATCCCGGAGGATACAGGCGACGGTGCTGAGGCCTACCCCGAAGTGCTGAGACACAGACCATCAGGAGTTGGGCGTTGCCAGGGCCCAGACCCCTATGGCCACCCGCTGGACCATGGGGATGGGGGTCCTCATGGAGGTGTGCTCTGGCTCTAGCCAGGGCATAAGGAGCTCCGCTAGCCACAGCAGTGTGAGCTTGTCCATCCTGAGGTGGGCCCTCCAGGCTGTGTCACCCCACTGGACCAGCGCCCTCGCCCACCAACCCTGTGGGTGCTCTGCGACCCATAGGCGCCTCCCAATGGGTATAGCAAGCTGCACAGACCAGCGCATGGTCTCCCTTGCCCACAGGAGCCGCCTGGCCACCTCGCAGAGCGCCGCGGGCTGGGGCCGGGCCTGGCTCACGGCCCGCCAGTCTGCCCTGGATAGCATCTGGGCCCTGAGCCGGGCACGGGCTCTCCTCCGGCCATGGTGCGCCCTGCGGGCCCTTGCAGCTCTCCAGGCCAGGGAAACCTGCAGCTGGGCAGCCAGGTGTACCTCCACACCAAGGAGGTGCAGCTCCTCGGTGTGGTCGCGGTACCACTCGGCTGCGAGCGCGGGGTGCATCCAGTAGGCAGCTGCCCTGTCCTGCTCCATGGTGGTGGTGGCCCCGGAGGTTGTGAGATGTTTATAACAGCCCTCTGATGGGCGGCCATGCCGGGGGCCAGCCCCCAGGTGACCGGGGCCCCCAATGGGGTGCATGGGTCCGTGGGCGTGCCCATGGTTATGTGTGCTGGCTGCGCATGGGTGCTCACGCCTGCATGGGCGCGCGGTTCCATGCGCTCCTTCTGCATCTGCATGCCTTAACTCATCAACCCCCCGCCATGCCTGTTTGCAACACCGTGGCCTTGGTGTCCTGATTAGCTGTTATGTGAGTGCTATTGTGTTGGGCAGCTGTGTCGGGTCTGCACCCCATGCCTCACTCTGTTGTGTTACAGTGTTGTGGTCCATGGCTGCTTTTCCTGTCCTTGGGGCCCCTTGGAGACCCTCCTGGCCCTGGAGGGTATGTGTGCCCCCCTGTCCGTGGTGTTATTCTCCCTGTCTTGCTGGACCATGACTGGTTGTCCGTCCACCAGGCTCCCACTCCCCAGCCCCCATGGAGCCCCCCATATCTGGACCTTCCGCGAGACCATGTCTATGTGCGACCTGTGGTATACCCTGGCCATGCAGCTGCTCCTGGGCATCCCGGCCAGCCGTGCGGGTGCCTTTGCGAACTTGAGCTCTGGACTTCACTACTTTGGCTATGAGGCAAGCGCTCGTGATTGCCGGCTGCATGCAGACACCCTGGGGCTGGTTCTCTTCCCTGATGGATTCATTCTGGACAAGCAGTGTTCCTATGTGCCCTGGTCTGGGGCTGAGAGCGTTCTGTGCTGTGTGTGTGCAGCCTGAGCGCCTACATGGTGTGCCTTGCTGAGGGTGGCCCTGCCTTGGCCGTGTCCTACTTTGCCTGTGTTCATGGGGCACATGGGTACTAGCGCACCCATGCGGCGGTGTACCACCGGTTGCTGGAGCTGGGACATCTTCCTTGGCCCCGTTTTGCTGCCTGCTGTGTGTTGGAGCCTTCTGCGGCAGAGCTGTCAGCCCTGTTGGGGGTGTGGTCCCATCCAGACATCAAGCTGGGTCTCTCCATGCATGATCCCTTCGAGTCCGTGCTGGGGTACCACCAGGCCTTGATCCATTGGCCCCACCTGGTTCACCAGGCGGGGCACCCGGTCCCTGGGCCTGCAGTGGCCCCCAGTGGCTGCCTGTGAGTCCTGGTGTTCCTCCCGGCCCCCCGGTGTCCTGCCCCCGTGTGGGCTCCTGCCCCTGTCTGGGGGGGCTGGTCCCCGCTGGCTGCTCCCTCCCTGATGTCTCTTCCATGCTGTGGTGATGCCTGCTTCGCGGGGTGCTGCTGCCCCTTCCTGTGGCCCCGGGCCCCCTCTGGGGCCCACCCCCTCTGGGCCCCACCCCCCAGTAACCCCCTGCACACCCGGGGTTTCCCTCTGTGGTTGCCCTCCCTGGTGCTTGGGTGCGGCGCTCTGCATGGCCTCACCGACCTGCCTGTGTCCAGCTACCTGTCCCCACCCACCAGCGCTGCCACCTGCTGCCACACCCCCCTTGGGTGCTTGTGTGACCTGGGGGTTCCGGAACCCCCGGACTGGCCCTCGGTGCTTCCTCTGGGGGTGTGTGTTCATCCTTGGACCTGCAGCGCTGCGCTGGCTGTCCTGCCTGCCCTCCATTGGCCCGGCGGTTTGCCCCCCCTCTTTCATGTTTATTTATTTATAGATTTCTACCCCGCCCCTCCTGCCACGCAGCTCGGGGCGGCTCACAACATTAAAACATACAATAAAATTTTTTAAAAATTCACAATCATATTAAAATATTAAAACAGGGCAAAAAACCAATATAAATATAAATAGGTGGGGGAACTAAAACATTCCCCTACCCCTCCCTCCCAAAGGCCTGGGCGAACAGCCAGGTCTTACAACTACGCTGGAATATTAATAGGCTAGGAGCCAGGCGAGCTTCCTCCGGAAGGGAGTTCCAAAGCCGCGGCCCTACCACCGAGAATGCCCTCTCCATCATGGCCCCACGCTTAACACGGGGGACCTCCAGGAAGGCACCCCCGGCGGACCGCAGGAGCCGCTCTGGGGCGCGAAGGGTGAGGCGGTCCCTAAGGTAAGAGGGGCCGAGACCGTGTAGGGCTTTATAGATCATCACTAACATCTTGAACCTGGCTTGGCACGCTATCGGCAGCCAGTGCAGAGCTCAGAGCACCGGTGTAATATGCTCCCGGCGGCCCGTCCCCGTAAGAAGACGAGCCGCCGCATTCTGCACCAGCTGCAGCCTCCGACCCAGGAACAAAGGAAGCCCCACGTAGAGCGCGTTACAGTAGTCGAGCCTCGAGGTGACGAAGGCATGGATGAGGGAGGTCAGGTCCGGGCCGGAGACAAACGGACGCAGCCTACATACTAGATATAGCTGGCGGAAGGCAGCCTTAGCGACTGCCTCCACCTGCCGCTCCAGTCGCAGCTCTGCGTCCAATATAACCCCCAGACTCCGAACCTGCAGGGCTACAGGAGGGCGAACCCCCCCAACCAGGGGGGCCACCACCCCCTTTGCCCTCCCCACCAACATCACCTCCGTCTTGTCGGGGTTAAGCCTCAGCCTGCTCAGTCTGCTCAGCCTGTTCCCCCCCTTTGCTCCCGTTTTGCTTAGTGTGTTGTCCGGGCGCCTGTGTCCCCCTTCCCTTCCTTTGTGTGTGTGTGTGCCCGGGTGTGTGCTTGTGCTGTGTGTTCCACTGTGCCTCTGCTGCCTGTGTGCCTGCTGTGTGTGGTACCTGTGCGACTCTTCTCTGTGTCCCCCCTCCCTTCCCGTTTCCCTTGTGTGGGTGTTCCCTTTAGTGCCTTTTGGCTTTGTTTGCCCTCAGGCGGTCATGTCTGTGTCCCGCCCCTGCCCGGTGGGTTCTGGGTGTTTTGACCACGGCTGGGAATCAGCGTCACGTCTGTTGCGCTGCCCCGGTCCATGATCTGGAGGCCCGATTCCCGGCCATGGTCCCGGTCCTGTCATGTCTGTTCGGGGCTTTTATTCATCCTGGGGGGTGGTTGTTCTGTTCACCCCCACCAGGAATTCACTGTGGTGAACCGGCCGCCCATAACGTCTGAAAACACTCTTTCTGTACCGTAAATCTTTCTCCTGATTCCAATATTATTTCATTTATCCTTTCTTTTTCCCATGACCAACCTGGCCATTAACTTAGTAGTCTTATCTTTTTTTTCAAAAAACTTTGTCGGTTGTAAATATAAAAATTAGTAATTTTACATGCATCTATTAACTGAGCTCTGACTTGTTTCACCTTCTCCCATTCCTGTATCATCGGATTATTTATATGATCTCTCTCTGCTTTTACTAATTGGGCCCAAAAAATATCCTTTCCTCATTTCTTATTTTATTCTCATAACTAATATAGCTTATCAATTGTCCCCTAATATAAGCCGTAAATGCCTTCCAAATAGTACCTGATTTAACTTCTCCATTCATATTAATTCTGAAATACTCCACAATATGCTCCCTCACCTTCTCCTTGAGACTATCTTTAGATAGATAAAACATACCCAGTCGTCAACCCCCTTTTTTTACATGATCTCCCAATTTTTATTTTCTCCGGTGCATGGTCAGCATATATTTTTGGAGTAATTTCAATACTTACCACCTCATTAAGTAGCAAATATGGAATAGGGATGGACAAACAGAACCAAGTTCGGAAATTCGATTTGGTTCAAAAATCGAGTTTGGTTCAGTTGACCTAACTATTCAAGTTCTGTCCGAACTCCGAACTTCCGAACAGAGTTCAGAAATTCAAAACTCATTGAACTAAATGGAATATTATCTTATAGGGATGGGCGAACAGAACCAAGTTCGGAAATTCGGTTCGATTCGAAAATCAAGTTCGGTTTGGAAGTTCGGTTTGGTCGACCGAACTGGTCGAGTATGTTCCGAACTTCCGAACTGTGTTCGCCCATCCCTAATATGGAACAAAAATATAGTCTATTCACGAAAAAGATCGATGTACACGAGAAATAGGTATATTTCTTCTCATTTAAATGGAACTGCCTCCACGCACCACACATCCCAGTATCATTCAAATATTTTAAAAACATTTTTGGAAGGCGACCTCTATTACTAAACTTCTGTGATTGATTTAACTGTTTGTCTATCATAGGGTTCATCACTATTCATATCACCGGCCAGAATTAAGTCCCCATCCACAGACATTCCCAACTCCTTAATCAAAGTATAAAAAAAATTCCAATTAACTATATTTGGGGCATATACAGATACTAATGTAACTTTCCTTTGTTCTGAAAGCCCTTTAACCATGACATATCTGCCATACTGATCTTTCTTTACTGCAATTTCCTAAAAATATAGTCCCCGTCTTATTCCTACTGCTACTCCGTTCTTTATTTGATTTGTTGATGGGGTTATCAAATAACCACCCCATATCTCTTTCAACAAATGTATCTTAGACTCCTGAATATGAGTCTCCTGAACAAACAATACATCAACCTTATCTTGCTGTAATAAATATTTAATATGTCGCCGTTTTTTTGGATTGTTCAGTCCATTCACATTAATTGAAAAAAACACCCGCATTCCTTAACTGTTATTACCTTGCTGATTATTAATAAGATTTTTTTATCAAAAGATCTGCTGTCATGTATCCTGTATATAGGCATATATTTTTGACCATTTGTGTTTCAATATATTGGAAATCAGAATTAGCCTCTCTGTATGATTACTTCCTAAAGAGCTGTCCTATAGTGACCTTTCTACTGAACGCTTGACCAGATACTGGAAAATCAGCCTGTATTCTGGAATAGAAGATATAATCAAGTCTCTCTTAAAGAAATCCACATTTTCTGTTGACTAGAGTCAAGATACGTGACTCCCTGGAAAAGGGCAAGAAAAGGCCTTGTGTGTTTGGAGTTTACTCATTGTTAATCCTATGTTATATGATAGCAACCTGTTTTAGAATGTATCAACAGGCTTCTTACTATGTATTTTGAGAAAACCCTCCCTGTCAGCAGTCTTGACCTGATGTCATTTTTAGCTGACTTCCAAGCAAATTTCATTCTATAAGAAGGGAGAGGAGAAATGGATTTTTCAGAAACAGTTCCTTCTATGGAGCTTTTCTCATATCCATCTGGCAGAANTGGCAGAATGGGGAAAGGACTGGGTAATATGTTATATCCTATATGATGCATTGAGTCAACCATAGCAATAATACTTAGAGCATATGTTATATCTTATAGATGTTAAGATCTTTGAACTTGTAACAGAGCTGTTCCTTGAACAGAAATGTCTTTCTAAGTCATGTATTTTTAACTGACACTGTTTCTTTTGTACTATGTCTTTATTTGAACTTAAGTAAACTATTGCTTCATATTTTTATAATATTCCTTGTCTAATTTCTTCATTTATACAAATAAACGATCTTTACAGTTTTCCACCAACACAATTTCTTTCGCAAAGAAAATCTGAAGTCTACAAGGAATCAACCAGCGATATCGTATCCCCTGATTTGCCAAAACACGGGTCAAGCCCTTAAATTCTCTGCGCTGGTTGCTGTTGCGCTACCACACCCACTCACTGCGCTGCCACACCCACTCACTATTCTCTGCGCTGCCACACCCACTCACTATAATGATGCATTGGGCCCAGCTGGAAAAACATAGAGTCAAATAAATCCAGAACTTCAGCAGGCGGTTACCCATGAAGGGATCCCCTGCCCCGCCAACAGTAGATGGTAAAGTCCGGAGGGATGAGTGGGGGCTAATTGCTGGGGGTGGGGGCAAGTCTCCTGCTCCCAGCCCTCCCACCATTAACCTAACTGCCACAGCCACACACCGCAATGGTACCAATGAGGCCAGATAGAAGTAGATGTAGACAAAAAAAAAATCCCGGAGCTTCAGCAGGGGGTTACCCAAAAAGGGACCTCCTCCCCACAGACATCTTGTGATGAAGTTCGGTGAGGACGAGTGGGGACTGAGGGTGAGGGGCGAGCCTCCTGCACCCAACCCTCACACCACTGCCTTTAAAAGTAAGCAGGGAGCATATTACAACATGTAACATTCATATAGATGGAAGAAATTGGTATTACCAAAGTTCCAGTTACCACTGCTACATCCGCCACATGAACGGCCACACAAACAGCCAGCACCCTTAGTGTGCCATCCAAGGGCTGGCGCCCTCTGGGGCCACCCCTTGGAGATATACCTGTAACACAGGGGAAGGTCAGCTGTCAGGGATTAAGGCCAAGTAGCCACAAGCACAGGTCCTGCAACACTGCCTCTGCAACTCTTCTCCGCAGTCTCCGGGGGTGTGCACAGGGCACACATGGGCTTTGGACCAGCCTGTAGCAGCTCCATTCAACTTTCAAAAAATAATGGAAAATGGCAAAAATGCAGGAAAGCCAGTACATGTCTGCATTGCATGAATGTCTATGAATGATCTACTTCTGATAGAAACAGCACTTACCAATATTTCTTGTTAAGGCCTAGGTTCAAAGCCAAAGACAAAACTTGTAAGAGGGTACTCTTGGCTGATCTTAGGGGGTCGTGAAGGGACGTACGGAGGAAGGCAGTCGTACATAGGCACATTGGTGGCTGGTGGGTTCTAAGGCTGGTGGGTCAGTGGGTGGGGTCAGTAGTAGGGAGGGAGCCAATGGTAGGTGGGGCCAATCAGAATTTTGAAATACTATGGAACTTTACAGTCTCAGTTTCCCATCTGTAAAAAATGGGAGCGTGTGTGTCTGTCTCTTCCTGTGTTCCCCTCACCCTTGTCCTCCTTAGATTGTAAGGCCACTGACAGGGACAGCCACCAGCAGGCAAAGTGTTCAGTGGCAGGAGTACCATAACAGCTAGTCCAGATTTCAAACAAACCAACTAACAGGTCAAACTCAGAGCTTAAAGCAATAATTAACCTGGGGTTCTTTCCATTTGCCTTCTCTCAGCCGAACACTGCATTCATGTTTTAAAGTTTCTCTCCACAACTTTAGGGAAATTTGCTTTCTTAGTGAAAATCAAAAGTCACAGACTTATCAGAACTCTGGACACTTATGGATTTTCAACACCCTTATGTTGCTCACCCCACTTCCCTGGGCGGTGGGAAGTTCCAGGGGCAGCCTTGCTCGGTCAGTGTCCCTTCAACAGGAGAGAGAAACTGGAGAGACTTACTGTGTGGTATAATAAACCATTTATTTACAAATGTCCTAGCTCCTACAGGTCCAGCACCACAAGGGCTCCCAAAAAGGCGCTCTCTGTATCCTTCTGTCCCCAAAGTCCAGCATGCAATCTCCAACCAGACTGCAGCTCCCTACTTAGACACAGACTGAAAGCTGCTCCACTGACTCAATACTTAGCATCGCCCAGCCCAAACCATTGTTATAAGACATGGGGCTGGCAGCCAAGCTTAGGTGTGACTGAGGGCCCTATACAATGACTTGCATTCCAGGGAAAATTAATTCCAACAGGGAGTTACATTCCCAGGGGGACCCCAAATCTGTAACACTTACAAACATGAGGTGGCAACACTGAAACAGGCAAACTCTTTAAAAAACACAACCAAAAAACTTCCCAAACCTGTAATTTTAGAGCAATCAACCAACCCCAAAGTCCAGTCCACAAACAAACAAATATCACCCCCTCAAATCTACTCAGTAACCACAGGCTCAGGGGCCAGATGTAGCCAATGGTAAGGTTTTATGCTCTTTCCCAGCTCCTGGATCTGGCCCCTGGATCCACTTCCTACCCCCAAATACTAAAAGACTGAACTCAGGATAAGGGAGCAGAGATGAGCGCACACACAATGATAGGGTGTGGCAGATCCATGGTAAAGTCCCCCCCTCCCCCCCATCTGCTATGGGGAAAAACAGGCAACCAAGCAGAACCAAGTCCAGTGTACATTGGGGAAGGAGGCAAAAAGCTCCCTTCATCCCCACCCCCATCTGGCCAGGGGAAACATAAAAGGCAAACCCTCTCTCTCTCTTTTTAAAATCACGTTTAGAAGCAGCAGGTTAGAACCAAGTTCCCCACAGTGCACATGGGGTCACAAATCTTAACCTCCCCTAACCCCCAATCTGTCCAGAGAAAACACAAGCAAGGCAAAAAACAACAACAACCCTCTCTTTATTCACTTAAGAAGCAGCAGGTTAGAAGCAAGTCCCCACAGTGCACATGGGGGCAAGCAGGGGACACAATTTAATCTTAAAGCACACAACTCCCCCCCAGCCTGCTCTCCCCACCTCAGGCCTGCAATCTGTCCAGGGGAAGAAAAAAAATAATTTAAGTGGAGCCCAAGGGCCCTGAAACTGACCAGACAGGAGCAGGTAGCTGCAGTCATGGCCATGTGCAGAAAACTGGCTCCACTGAAATTGAAGTCTGGCTCCACCCACTGAAGGGAGGGGAGAGGAGAAGTCAGAGGGTCTGCCCTGGGAGGTGTTTTTTCAAAGTGCCCTGCCAGGCTATTGATTTTAATGGCTGCTGGGCTCCCATTGGAATCCAGTGTCTGCTGCTGGCCACACCTCCTGGCTATGATGCTTTGAGTGTTCACTCTGGAGAGTGACCCACCTCACATCACAACCAGGCCAGGCCAGCCAGGGCCAGAAGGAAGGGAAGGAGCCAGGAGCAGGACTGCCTGGGAGACATGATTCTAATGGCTGCTGGGTTCCAATTGGACCCCATTGTCTGCTGCTGGCCATACATTCTGGCTGTGATGCTCTGGGTGTTCACTCCAGACAGTGAGTGCTCTACCAGCTGGGGGTGGGGTGTCTTCAGGGCAGCAGGCCACACACAGGTGCAGCAGTACCAGAGGGGAGATAAGAGGTTTGGGGGATGCAGGTGCAGGTGGGGTGTATGTGTGTGACATGGGAACAAGAGGGTCACTGGCCCCAGTGCCCATATGTACTAGCTGCCCCTGCGTAGGCAGTTCCTGCATATATATGGAGGGCCTGCCCAGGTTGATTAGGGCTTTATATGTCAAAACCAGCACCTTGAATCGTGCTCATAACACTATTGGCAGCCAATACAGATTCTTAAGCACTAGTGTAATGTGCTTCTGGTGACGCCACCCCCCACCATGTTCTGCATGAGCTTCAACTCCCAAACAGTCTTCAAGGCCAGGTATTGGTGTTATGTTTGCTATCCTCCAATTCTCAGGTACAGAGGCAGATTTTAGTGACACGTTACAAATTACCAATAGTAGGTATTAGATAATAATAGTTCATTCTATTAGTAGGCAATGGGCTTTGGCTCCCCAAAAGCATATGATGTGAAATAGTAGGTCTTCAAGACATAGTTTAAAAATAAGGAGAAATTTTTGTTATCTGATTCAAATCATTTGAAGAACTTAGCACAGTTCTCTAAATGAGTGTTCACTTTGTATCTTGCCAAGAAAGGTAAATTAATAGACTAACTTCAATATTGATTGAGCTCCAGGGAAAGCAGAAAAAGCAAGCCAAAATGGTACTCTGAGCACCTGGGGATAGAAATATTATACACAGTAATCTTCTCTCTACTTTTGCGAATGAAACTCAAAATAATTTTTAAAATCCTCATATTAAGTTTAACAGCATGATCCTCATGCTTTTTAGTACTGACATTAGTCCTTAGTAGCAAATGTAAGCCCCATTAAAATAAATGGGATTCATAATGGTGCAAAGGGCTATACCAGCAATTAAACTACTGAATAAACACTAGGAAGATCCAAAGGAATTTGTTCCAAATTTCAAAGATTTTTCTTCCTCTTTATGACTTTTCAAAATATTTGCAAAGGAAGATGAAGATGCAGAGAGATAATGATTGAAAAAAAGCGCAACTACAGAAAACAGATTTCCAAGAAAGAGTATTTGTAAAGTTTTTCAGCTTTTGACACTAGCACTATTTGTTACTGTGCATGCTTGATAAAGATTGTTCATGTCCCCAAGTCATGAACAATCGCATTTAAATTCGATTAAATTTAAATCGCATTGTTCAATTGCATTTAAATAAAAATAAACAAATTAATTCACAGAACTAAAATAGTGGCAGGGGCTGTTTAATGCAGTAACTCATAAAATGTAATGTATTACTGCATTTGTCTTCACAGTTAGACATAAAGCAGGGAAATACAACACAAGTAATTAAACCAGGAAGACCATTAACCCTTCATCTAGCATGAAAATAAAATGGGAAATCTGCCATGCCAAACTGTACGATACATTTACTTGAAAAGAAAAGGAAAAAAACCCCTCCTAAGCAAAATTGTTTAATTGTTTTATAACTAACTTGTTAGCCGCCCCGAGCTGTTCGCAGGAGGGACGGGATACAAATTGAATAAATAAATAAATGAATAAATAAAATAAAGTCAACGCAATATATAAAAAAATAACATTGTAACAGGGCAGAATTCCAGCAGCCCACTGGCCCTTTAAGAAAGCTAGCACCGGCAAGCTCAGAGTGCTAGCTGAGCTGGAAGTGCTATCAGTGCTGTGGGATAGTTCTGAAGTGGAAGCAGCTGTGTGCAGGGTGTGGCAAAGCCAGACCAGACACTGATAAAAAGCTGCGCTAGAGCAGAGAGAACTCAGTTTGGGAGAAGCTGCTGAACTGAGAGGAACTCTGTCAGTGTGAGAGACAGCCAGAGGAGAAGGAAACATCTGGGTTGCTTGGGAGACTGTCAAATTGGAAGTCTTAGGGGTGTGCAATTCATTTTTGTTGTTATGATAAAATAAATCATTTTCTTTTTCACTTTTGTAAAAACAAAACAGTAAATAATAATAACAAAAACAAAAAAGAAATTGAATGAATTACAAATTGATCTTATACCACAGTGACACGTAAGAGAATCCCTGGCATAGGCTCCTTCTCTGCATATGCTGTGCAGGCTTATAAAATTGGGACCCTTTATCACATCTTTCCTATTTTTGGCAGAGATAATCCTGAAGGTGTGAAATACAATCTTGCCAAATTTCATGTACACTGGTTGACTTACAAAGATGTTACAGTCAGACATACATTTATAAGTTCATTGCTTATACCACCAGAACCCTTTATCCATTCCTTCTGAAAGTTGTCAAAGGAAGTAAACTTGGGTAGGTATAATAACTTGATAAATTTAATCCACATTAAATGTGAGGCAAAGACGTTAAAGCCAGGAATGTATTTCCAGGTTTTTGAAAAGTAACATAATCCAACTGCTTTAAAAGTTGGATTCCTTTCTCCAATCTTTCTGAAAGTTGGTACACATAATTCTGTTCATTGGAGGTACAATACATCCAAGTTTCATCCAAATATAATGAAAATCAAAAAGATTACAGCCAAATATGTGTTTTACATTGAAACCAATGGAAAGCAAAAACAAAAATGAAATTTTGCTAATTGCAAAAACAAAAGACTTAAATAATGAAAACAAAAACTGAAAATGAATAACAACATGGGTCCCTGGTCCACACCTCTAGACTTTATAGTCTATGAGTAAGTAGAGACTGAGACTGTAAAGAGATCATGCTGAGCCCTACCACTCTAAAGAGCAACTTGGAGAGCCAGAGGCTTGTGCCAGGTACTGAGGGGCCTGTGGGGGCCTGGAAGCTCTGAGAGTATAAGGGACTGTACCGGAGTCTGTACTGTGAAGACCCAGCAATGGGGAGCTGCATGACTGTGTTAAAGGCTATGTTATATCGACTAAGGAAGCCAGAGGACTGTGTCTGGTCCAGAGGGCTTTATACAGAATGGATAACTGGCTAATGGTGATGATGGTTGTGCATGGATCCAGGCTGTAAAGTTATTAAAGAGATTGGAGCTAATTCCCAGACTTGAGGGAGTGTCTGGGCCCTGATTCTTTAATTACTTTCCCCAAGGCACCACCACCCTGTTACAAATATATCTGACTTTGACAAATGAAGACAACACAATCTAGAATGAAAAAGAAAATATTTAAACATGATTTTTTTAAAAAAACCAAAACAACACAAACACCTTGATTATTATCAAATGCCACTGCATAGTCTTGAACTACTAACCTTTAAAACACACAGGTGTTAATTTCAAGACTTCCACCATGTAGAGAATGATATGCATTTTCTTTACTTTTATATGCATCTTGTTTACATTCTCTCTTCACATTTGGCATGTCTCATTAATTGAGCCAGAGGTTTTTGTTCTTCATGGAGTATTTGTTATTGGCAAGACTCTTACAACCTAAATAGCTGGCTAGACCTGAAGCACTTGGTATGAAATCTGTCACCCTTCCAAGGAGGAATGCAGTATACATGTAACAAGGCTCACCAGCCAAGAAGGTATTTATCTGTCACACTGTTTCCATGCCCCAAACAACCAGGGGCAAGACTCAGCAGGTCTAGGAGCCAAGCAAACAGACAGGATGTGGGCCCAGGAGCAGCAGCTACTGGCTGACAGAAGCATGTTCAGACCCGTGGAAAGCGGCCAGTGACAGCAGTTCACTCTAAACTTGCTTGCTTTTAACATTAAACTGCTGGGATGTGGAGGGGGGATGGGTGGGCTGGATTGTCACAGGTGGACGGAGTGTTCTCCCTCCCTCCCCCCAGTGAGAGGGAGGTACAGGCACAGGGGAAGTGGGTGGGAGGGAGTGTCTTGACCCTCCTGTGAGAGGGGGGTACAGGTATGGGCGGAAAGAGTGGGAGGGAAGGGATTATGGGAGGGGTATGGGCTGGGTAGGGAGAGGGGAGAGATTTCCTTGCCTGCTTCTGGGGATGCTGGGCTCAGGGGTCCTTCTCCAGCAAACCCTTCCCCCAGGCCCTCATGGGTCCTCTGAGTGCTATCATTTTGGAGGGGGGGGGGAGGGAATTGTTAATTAGAAACTGGGGAGGGGAGCATTTCTGGGGCAGTGAGGACAGAGGGGCAGCTATTGGGGTCATGTTGGGCATGAGGAGGTATGGCGGGGAGAATAGACCATTGGGTCATTCGGGAGAGACACTTACCGTCAGTTTCCATGTCCCACTCCCCCCCGTCTCAGGATATTTGTGAGTTGAGGCCAGTAGGGCCCTTGATCTGATTCTGATGCTGCTTAATGCGAGCTCAGTGGCAAATAAAAAACATCTACTATCCACAGTTTGATTCAGGACAAGGCTGCCAACCTCATATGCATTACAGAGATATCTGGACCATTATTGTCCCAGGTGGTGCCAGCTGGGTGCTCGGTGCAGCATCAGATGAGGCTTGGGGGACGAGGGCGGAGTGGTCATGGTCTGTATTAACACCTTGTTCTTTTGGAGGCATCTGGTTTCTAACTCATCTAATATAGAGTGTGTTCACCTCGTGCTGGATTTGGCTGGGGATAGATTGGTAATCCTCTTGGTGTACTGAACACCCCAGTGCACAGCTGATTCCCTGACTGCTCTAGCAGAGCTAGCCTTGGAAGTGGTGTTGAAATTGTCTAAGCTTATTGTTCTGGGTGAGACCACTACACACTGAGGCCAGCCTTTTAGGGGGGAACCTCCATGGTAACCATGGCCCTATCCCAAATAATAGATTATCGGGCCTGACACATGAGGTGGGACACACATTAAATTTGATGTTTTGAACCAACCTGGTGACAGGAGTTCTGATTATCGGGGGTGTTGTGATAACACCATGTTTGGTCAGATCATTAACTTCTACAGGCCCAGATACAGGCCCTCCTATGCCCTCATCGGAGTTGTGGACCAGTTAGGTTGGTTCATTCCCAGAGACTGATGGATCTGATTAGCTTCCAGAACTCTCTAGGGGATATATCCACTGACCTTGATGGCTTCTCTATTGATGACCTGGCTGCCTTGTGGAATGACATTTTGACCCAGAACGGTTGCACCCAGGTGTCCACTCCCAGAACTTCATTAGCACAGGTCTCCCTGGTATACAGAGGACCTGAGCCAGTTGAAGTGGGAAGGTAGGCCGTTAGAGTACAGGTGGCACTTGACTCGTGCTGAGTCCAACTGATTGTGGCATAGATTGCTTTTGAGTGACTATGTCGTGGCTGTGATGGCGGCAAAGTAGGCTTTCTTCTTCGCTATCAAAGTTTCATCCAGTGGAGCTGTTCCAGGCGGTGAGGGGTCTGGTTAACTTGACCTGTCTCAGCCAGGAATGGAATTATCTAATGCCCACTGTGACATTTGTATTAATTATTTTGCAGGCAAAATTGCTCATATTCACTATAAGTTGGGCACTGTCATTTCAATTGCAAAGTCAGAGTTTGGGGTTATGGAAGCTCAGTCTTGTTCTGTTTGTTTGGATCATTTCCAATTGATATCACCCACCAATATCAAGGGAGATGCTTGAGATGATCTGGTGATGAGGGCAACCAGTTGTGAATTAGATTGTTGCCCATTCTGGCTGGTGAAATCCAGCTGGGAGACATTGGGGCCAACTGGGAGATATTGGGTCCTCTGTTGGCTGGGGTGGTCAATGCCTCCTTACAGGAGAGGAGAGTGTCTGATACTCTTAAAACAGCAGTGGGCTGGCCCCTGCTTAAGAACCATCTTTGGACGCTGACTTCCCGGCGAGCTATTGGCCTATGTCTGGTCTTCCCTTTCTAGGGAAGACTATTGAATGGGTGGCTGTCCAACAGCTCCAGTCTTATCTTGATGCTATCAGATTTAAGTCAGCTTTTCATCCTGGATATGGCATGGAGACTGTGCTTGTGGCTTTGGCCGATGATCTGTGCCTTGAAATAGAAGGGGAATTCTACCTTGTTAGATCTTTCAGTGGCCTTTGATACAATTGATTATGGAGTGTTGAAATGACTGCAGGCCCTGGCATGGGTGTGAGGAACCACTCTTGTGTGGTTCTGCTCCTTCCTGTCTGTGAGGACCCTGTGGGTGGTCATGAGTGATTGCTCATTGTCCTTTCAGGACCTCCTCTGTGATGTTCCATTGGGTTCTATTCTGTCTTCCTTTTTGTTTAATGTTAGGGATGGGCGAACAGAGCTGAGTTTGGAAATTCGGTTTGGTTCAGAAATTCGGTTCAGTTTGGAAGTTCGATTCAGTCGATCGAACTATTCGAGTTCAGTTCGAACTCTGAACTTCCGAATAAAGTTCGGAAATTCAAACCCCATTGAACTAAATGGAATATTATTTTTTAGGGATGGGCAAACAGAGCCGAGTTCAGAAATTCGGTTCGGTTCAGTTCAGTTCGAAAATCGAGTTCTGTTCGGAAGTTCTGTTCGGTCGACCGAACTGGTCAAGTTTGGTCTGAATTCTGAACTTCCGAACCGCATTCACCCATCCCTATTTAATGTATATCTGAGGCTGCTGGGCAAGATCATTCAGAGGTTTAAGTTGAGATGTCAGCAATATGCTAATTAAACTCGGCTCTTCATCCAAACCAGGTCCCACAGTCTCAGTGCTTTCTCGATGTCTGGCTGCTTTCATCGACTGGATGAGGGTGAGCTGATTGAAGCTGAATCCTGACAAGACTGAAGTGATACTGGTTGGCCGGACTTGTGACTTGTAGGGAATTGGGACACCTGATTCCCTCAGAGTGGGAGATTTTATTGTTTAAATGTTATTGTTATTTTATTAATTGTGAGCCACCCTGAACCTCTATGGGAAGGGTGGTGTATAAATCGGAATAAATAATTAAATAAATAAATAAAGTAAAAGTGGCCAGTGGCAGCAGTTCACTCTAGACTCCAGGCAAGAGCAGTCATGTAGGGGGCTATATATAGCTCCATCCACAGCCCAAGATGCTGTCATCCCTTCCTGGCTCCCCCTAGAGGTGTCCAGGGCACAAGGAAATCAGTGGCCCTGCCTGAACAGAGCTGCACCCGGAGAGTGTCCTGTAGGCCAGTCCCCCTTGCCCAGGGGTGGTGGGTCCCAACTGGGCATAAGGGTGGAGTGTCACCCATGCCACACAGTGCATGCCTGGACTTGTCACCATTGCTGCCCCAGGAGGAGATTTCACTGCCTTGTGGGGCAAAATCCAAGGAGAGTGGGATGGACCATGCAGGCCTGGGCTTGGGGGACCTCCCTTGGTCCCTCCTTCCTTCCCTCCCTGTTCTCCCGGCCATGCCATCAGCTGACAGACACTCGGTGGGGGGGAGGGGACTATTCTCACTTCCGATATGTACCTAGGGCTCAAATGAGATCTCTCAAAAGTGAGACATCTCTTCAAAATCCAGGTTCTCAGTTTGTGTCTGACAAATCGAGAACTGGGACTGTTTTGTCCAGTTCTCGGTAAGAAAATAAAATAGATTTTTTTTAAAAAATAATAATTGTGCAAGCGCAAATGGCTGCCATTCTTAACCAAAATGATGGCAATAAAATCACTGCCATTTTGGATAAGGCCAGTGATCATTCTGTGCATGCACAATCCACTGCCCTTAACCAAAAATTGTGGTAATGATATTGCCACCATTTTGGTTAAGGGCAGCAGCCATTTGCGCATTTGTACAATTGTCTAGTGGCCATTTTGTATTATTATTATTATTATTTTGTTTTATTGCCCAAGAACTCATTCTGCGACTGAGCTCTCATGCGATCCTGGTCCTGATTGCTGAAATTGTGTTTTTTGGTAATAATTTGCTTTCTCATTCAGCCCTGCCTGTACAATCAGCTGACAGGTGTCTGGTGGCCATTGCTCCTGGGTCTGATCCTTCCTAATACTGCAGTCTTGTACATGTTGCTGTCAGGCCTTGCCACACGCATAAGCTGCATGGGACCTAAGAGATGGGGGGGAGGGGCTCACTTTAGCCTGGATTATACAGATGTGCGAACACGGTTCAGAAGTTCGGAGTTCGGCCCGAACTTGGTCTGTTCGTACAACTGAACCCGAACCCGAACGGACCGAACCGAACCGAACTTGATTCCAAACTCTGAAATGACCGAACAGTTCGGTCGGTTCGGATCAAATTCGGATGAGTTCGGGTAGCAAAAACATGTCACTGGAAGGCAAACGTGACAGGAAGGGGAAGTCACCTGAGGAGAAGACTTCCAGGCACCAGGGGTGGAGAGGTTTGGAGTAGCAGCCAGCCTGCCCAATCATCATCCCTTTTCTCCTCAGACCACTGGCTTCACAGTCTGTGATTGGCCATGGGCTAGGCTGTATGGAGCCAATAGGGCTTGCGGTGATGTGGGCGCAGCAAGTAACAAAACTCATTGCCCTCCCCCATCCCAACACCTTCTGAGCTAGTCACTCTTCCTGAACAGCAGGCGTTTTCAGAAGGTTTCCTCTCCCAGCAGTTTTGTACCTCCCAGCTCACCAATTCATTGCCATCCTCCTCCTATTTCACCCATCCAACCCATTTACCTCCATATTATCATTAATTTAGATTACATTAGATAGATTTAGCTGTTATTTTTTGTTTTTACCCCTTCCTGTGTTCCCTGTGTTCAATCTTCCTTCCTCCCTCCCCCCTCCATTGAATCCTTTCCCTCTCCCTCTTATTCCATCCCTGATTCCCTTCTCCTGTTTTAAGTTATGGATTTATTTAGAGTAGGATTATTATTAGATTGATTTTCATTTCAGTTTTGTACCCATCCCTGTGTTCTTTGTGTTTCCCCCTGTGTAATATTGTATATATATATATATATAGATAGATATTAGGTAGTTACTAGATAGATATACATACTAGTTAGCTTAGTTATAGAGATAGATAGAGATACAGTATGTTTGTAGGACAAGACCTTTGTAGTTATTAGGATATTCCATTTAGTTCAATAGGTTTTAGAATAGTTAATAGCAGTTAGACTTAGTGTAGAGATAGATATAATATTAGATTTAAAAACTGAGTAAACATTTTTTTTTAATAAAATGTTTGTATTTGTTTGAATTGGAAGACATGGAGAAGGGAAGTAGGAGAGGCCAGTCTGCTGCCCATAAGACAGGCAATAGGTCACATGGGAGAGATGATAGGGGCTGTGCCAGCAGAGCAGCTCCAGGCAGCAGCAGCAGCCCAAGCACATCACCACACCCCAAACTCCGTAGGCCTTCTTTAGGGCAACAGACTTCAGCAGCTCAGCGTCACCTCCTGGCAGTGTCCTCCACTGCCACGCAGTCGCAGGGTACTGGAAGGCCTACAGTACATGAGGCTGCAGCTTCAGGAGCAGGTGCTGCTGCTTCTGATGTTCCTCCAGGGCCACCAATGCCCCGCATTGTGGAGATGATTCCCCAGTAGTCCAAAGCTGGTGGATCCCACCCCAGCTGCTAGAGGCAGGGCCTGATCCCCAGGCAATGGAAGTAGGGAGAGGAGGAGTAGCAGCAGCAGCAGTAGCAACTATAGAGGGGGGCACAGAGGGAGTGCAAGCAGCATGGCGGGCACGGGCAGTCTAGCCTCAGGGACCCAGTACTCTCCTTCAAGGGACATCACCGTGATCGTGGACAGTGAGTCAGAGGCAGACACTACTGCCGCAGAGGAGATGTCTGGAGCTGAGGGGATGGCTGACCCTCCTCCCATAGCTGTGTAGCCAGTGCCACCACGTTCTGCCCCTCCCAGCAGTGCTGGCAGCAGTGCATCACCTGGGGTGGGCCAGAAGGCAGGAGAGGGGGAAAATCCTCTGTATGGGAACATTTTAAGCTGGCATGGGCAGATGATCCCAGAGAGGTGCAGTGCACTTTGTGCAATAAGCTGGTGAAGCGTGGGTAGGTGCTCGCCAACCTTGGGACAACGGCAATGGTGAGGCACCTGAAGTCATGCCACAGTGCTCTGATGCTATGCGGGAAGGCAGGAGAAGTGGATGTCAGCAGGTTCCCAACTACAGCAGCGAGTCGCCTGGCTCCTTCAGACGGCAAGCGTCCTGCACCAACTGCTGCCTCTACCAGCAGGAGCAGGGGGGAAGAACAGCATCAGGAGCCTCGCCAGCAGCATCAGTCCACCATGGAGGAGCTGGGGTGGGGGCAGCTACCAAGGCCAGCAGCAGGAGGGGGGAGCACGGTCCACTTCACAACGGACCTGTGGTCCAGCAGGAATGCCCAGCATGTGTACCTGGCGGTAATGGCACACTGGTGGCAGGACCCAGAGGCAGTTTGTGGGAGTGGCAGGAGGGGTCTCGAAGCAGGGTATAGGTGACCCCTGATTCAGGCACAAGTCATGGACAGCACCCACACTGCCAGAAACATCGAGGCAGTCCTGTCCGCCATGGTGAGGGAGTGGGTTACGCCAGGTGCAGCCTTCACCAAGGGGTGTGTGGTGACAGAAAATGTCGCAAATGTACTAAAGGCAGTCCATGAGACGGGCTTCACCAGCATCCATTGCACCGCACACACCCTTTACTTGGTGGTCAGGGATGCTCTGGGCTTGGAGGATAAGGGAATTGGGGAGGGCACCCTTAGCTCCCTGATAAAGCAAGGGAGGAAGCTGGCTGGGTTCTTCAACTAAAGGGCTGCAAACTCCTCTGGGAGAAGCAGGCCAAGAAAGGCTCTTGCGGGAAGGGCAGCAAACTCCTCCGGGAGGAACAGGCTAAGAAAGGCCCCCCAGGGCACCAGGTGGTCCAGGATGTGGCCACATGGTGGAATTCCACCTTCCTGATGCTCGAGCAGATTCTTGAGCAGAAAGCCGCCCTGCATCAGGTGCAACTGGAGATGGACTGCGGAGCACCGGAAGGATTTAATGGGGTGGAATGGGAGCTCCTGGCTCAAACGATCTTTGTCCTGAGACCCTTCCTGGCCATGATCGAGACCATGAGCAGCTCCACCGCCACCCTCAGCCAGGTGACCCCTCTGGTCAAGACTCTCCAGAGGAGGCTGGATGAGATTCTCAGGGGGCGGGATTGTGGCCCTGTGGTCAGAAAGCTGGCCAATGAGGCATTTACCTGGTGCAGAAACTGAAGTCAGGGCTAGAGGCACGTTTTGATGTGCTCCTGCAGCGGGAGCAATATGTCCTGGCAACAATGCCAGGGTCTAGGGCAGCATGGCATGCCAGACAATGCTCTATGCCTTCCGTAAGGATGCACTGGTGGAGAGGGTCTGGCAGGTAGAGTCGAGTATGCAGCAGGACATCCTTGGGGATGGTGGGAGTGGGAGCAGCCACCTCTCTCAGCCAGGCAGGTCTATCCCTAAAGGTAGCAGCAGCAGTGCCAGCAGCAGCAGAAGCAGCTCAGCCTACTTGCAGGCCACTCTGGGAAACATGGGGTCCCCCACAAGAATACGGCAAGCAGCGTGGCTGAGGGCAGTGGTGGAGGTGGTGCCCAGGCAGAGCTACAAGAGGGAGTACGACGGCATCTCAGACGCCATGGAGACCTATCTGGAGGAGGAGCCATGCATTGATCCCAGTAGCGATTCCTTGGCCTACTGGGCCGGCAAGGCCAACATGTAGACGGTCCTGTCAAAAGTGGCCAAGGGTCCCTTGTCCTGCCCACCAACCAGTGTCCCCAGCGAGCAGGTGTTCTCTATGACAGGGGAAATTTGCTCCCCGCACCACCTGAGACTGGGGGCCAAGTTGGTGGAGCAGTTGCTCTTCTTTAAGGTCAACCTTCCACTGCTGGGATTCCCCGAGCTGCTCCTGGACAAGGATTGATGGTGCAGTGGCATGCTCCATCCCATGCCAGGAGCAGTCATAGGACGGGGCTCCTCCTCCTCAATCTGGACTAGGGCTACTGCTGCTGTGCTGCTGTGATGCTGTCCCTCCCTCTCAATGCCTGGCACCTGCTCTCTCTCTCTCTCTCTCTCTCTCTCTCTCTCTCTCTCATACTAGACAGCTTCAGTCGCCTTATCTGACTGACCTCATGACGCAGGGTGGCATTGGGAAACTCTAAGCCTGCCAGCCAGCCTATGGCTACACGAACTCGGCCCGCCAATGTGACACTGAGTGGCTCTTGCTCTATCGCTCTGCACAGTCTTTGCTAGCCTATCTGAGTGCCCTGCTGGCAATGTCCCAGCCTGCCTGCGGGGATACCTTAGACAAACATAGCATTCATAAAATCACATATTTTTTAATAAATTTAATCAACAATGAATCTCAAAACAGATATGTATCCACAGGCATGGAAATCCAATTGGGGTACTCACTAGCACTCCAAAAACAAATGCAGTCAATTAGAAACACGAACACTGCAAATAAACCTATACCGTGCTGGGTACACTGTGTTTCAGACCATCTTGTGGTCTTTATCAACAGCACCAGTGAAATAATGGAAAGGATTACAAAACAGGTGGGTGGTCTCTAAGTTTTACATATCCTCCATACATGGAACATTTATGAAATTAAGAAACAATTAACAACCCAATGTATCTTATGGCAACATCATTTTGTAAAAAGGTATTAATTGAAGCTTTCAACCCCAATATATATTGGATGTTAGTTTCTATTTTTTATGTTTATTTAACTTATGTCCCCTTGGAGGATAATCTACTCACCCCCTGTCCACATGAATCCATGCGTGCATTGCTCTGAAGCAATCATAGCAACCAAGATAAGTTTGTTGTTTGTTCCCCCAGTTGAATACTACAATATATAAAAAGCAATTTTAAACTTTATTAAATTATTTTTTGACATTTAAAACTCATATCCACTGGGAGAAGAAACCCACTTACCCCCTATCTGGGTGAGACCATGTATCTCACTATTCCATAACAATCCTGACAATGGAGTAAAGGCTACTGTTTGTTTCCCCGGTTAAATACTCTCAAGCCCATCCAGCACACCTGATTTGAGCATATATGTATCAGTGATTAACTCAAATGCTAATGTTGTACACACTTTACTAAGGGTAAGTTGTACAGCCCATGTGTGAACCAGGGGCGGCTGGTGGCTTTTTAATTTGGAGGGGCAGTAGGGCCGGCGAGCTGGTGGGCGGAGCCAAGGCAACGGTAGGCGGAGCCAGGGCAACAGTAGGCGGAGCCAGGGCAACGGTAGGTGGAGCCAGGGCAACGATAGGCGGAGCCAGGAGTTCCCAGGGTTAACATCAGATGGAAGAAAACCCAGTCTAAAATGCACTTCAAGCTTAAAAGGGAAACAGTGGCAAAACCCTGGCACAACCCAGGAGCTCCCAGGGTTAACATTGGATGGAAGAAAACAGAGTCTACATGCACATCAAGCTTAAAATAATGTATAAATCCAAAACACAGGGAAACACAGAACACGCTGGCAAAACACA
>QEPC01015080.1:0-25077 GCA_003113815.1 Sphenodon punctatus | reverse complement strand
GCCTGAATGTTTGTTTGTCTTCTCCCATGTCTCTCCCGCTGTCCCCTCTCCTTGTCTCCCCCTCCTTGTCTTTTAGATTGTAAGCCACAGGTAGGGACCGCATCTGATTGTATGTTCTGTACAGCGCCAGGTTGCAACTGGCGCTTTATAAATGTTCAATAATAATAATAAATAATAATAATAATAATAATTCCAAATATTCCAAATCTAAAATTTACCTCCAAGAAAATTGATCAATAGTCCTGTTGGTAACACTTTCCATGGGGTTTATCGTGTTAAATTGTGTTGTGTAACAATGCCCCTATTGAAGAACTGGTACCTTTATTCAAAGGTGTTCTGAGATGCAAATCCTTTCCCACAGCGTTGGAACAGCTACTGACGTGTGACACGTAATACTCCAGCATGGTTTGTTTCAATTGCCTTAAATTTGTGGGAAATGTAATGCAAACAAAAACAAAACAAAAACAAAAGGACTACTTATCCCCTCCTAACTCTGAGTTTCTATCTAGTCTTCTTGGTATGTGTAAAAAAGAAGGTCTTGATACCAAGTGCAAAAAGTTTATGTGGTCCTAGAGCATATCATCTGACCTACTGAATGGTACTGTGATCAGGCATGAGCATGAAAACCTGGCACTCTCTTCACAAACATTTCTCCAAACAACTGTGAGGGAGAAGAGAAGAATACAAAAGCAGAGTTTGTCCATCACACAGAATAAGTGTGGAGGCTCTGTTCCTATCGCAGAACAACAGGTCAATAACACCTGGAGAACAGAAACTTCTACAATAAATACTTCTGCTTCTGAAATAGCTTCTGTCATATTCAAGCCTCAGTTGAGGTAGGCACTGCCACAAAAAACATAAAAAGCCCTTGTTCCAAATGAGACCTGGTCACATAATCTCACTGAGAATGTTATCTTTTACACACAGCATCTCTGAGCTCAGGTTCTATATTGGCAGTATTATAAATTTCCCATTGGTTTGTTGCCACAATCTTCAGGAGATTTTTAGTCTCACTCTTCAATGCTAGAGTAAAGTTTGAATGGTTCTCCCTCATGCTCTTTAGTTTTCTTTCTGTGAAGGGTGAGTATAATGGGCAAAATACAACACACTAACTTGCTAAATCTAACAAGCTTTGAGGGGCTCATTGGCAGAGTTCGAATCTCTGGCAAACAGTTGCATCTCTAGAGAACGTTTCAATTTCCCATTCTCATCAGTAATAAGCTGCTTATCAGGTTCAACACTGATTTCTGTTCTCAGATTTGAAACTCATTGTTTCCAACACTATCAGTCTTTGCCTCGGGTTATAGTAATGAATCTTGTTTAGTCAATAACTTATGGTTCTCCCAGGGTGTCTGTGCAGCCTCAATTGCAGTGCCCAAAGTACCTGATGACTTGTTATTGAGAGATGCATTTTTCTACAAAATTGCATTTTGAAATATTTAACACACACAGGGAATTATGCTGAAAGCATGATCATTTTAGAGATAGCCGCTGATGAGGCGCACATGCTCAGAATGGCCACAGCAGCCATTTTGCACATGCACAGAGCTTTTCTAAGATTTTTGAGAATCTCGTGAGATTCTCAAATATCTCAGCGAGATCTCGCTGGGGCTGAGAGAATCTTGCACATTCTCATGAGAAAGTGCAGCTTTCTCATTTCAGCGCTAATGAAAAGTTGATCTTCTACACCCATTTGATGCTCTTGCTTTAGATACATTATGACAAAATTAGCCTCTTTCCTATGAAGAAGGGGTTAACAGTTGTCATTATTTCCAATATGTAGAAAATAAAATATTGATAAGTATTCAGATTTCTGACATACTTAAAAATGATTCAAAATTTCAATTTCTCATTTGGTCAATGACCAACAACAAGGAGGGCTAAAGACCCATAACCTAAACATATATGGAAATTAGTAAAATATATAATATGCAACAGGGACATTTCTTCTGTCCTCAACTCATCTATTAGTGTGAACAATGAAGTATCTCTTACCCCACCAAATTTCACCCTGATGTGCCATAACAAATGCTACAGAAAATACAGCGGATATATTTTCATTGCTTCATGTGAAGTATTTTTACAAGACCAGTGGTATAAGGGAAACTATCCCTTTCCAAAAGTGAGAGAATAAAGCTCTTACTAAATCTGAAAGTTACTTTTGAAGGGAAATGAAAAAGATATATTAGTCTTCAGGGAAGTAAATGTGCAGGTTCTATTAAATTGATTTTGAGTCCGCTTCTGAATGAATGAATGAAAACTGTGAACGTCATATACTTGCAAAAAGGTGTCTTTGTTAATAAGGCAATCTCTAAACAGGTCTGTGTTTGCCTTTATGTAAGTGGTTCTCAAGTCAAAACATCATAATAAGTGGTGATTCATTATTGTATGGATGCTTTAAGGTATGACTATAGTCAGTGTATACATCAAGAAGGCAAAGGCAGCCTATATTACTGTTAATAAGAAATAAGCTTCATTTCAGCTGAACTTCAATTGTTTAAAGCATATTTAATCCATAAACATGTTTGAAAGAAGATTAGACTTTCCACTAAATTTGGCAAGCCTTCTAGTTAGCTGAACAGCAGCCTAGAACTTCCAAGCTAGACTGATGTTTAATCTCTTGAAATGTGAAAAAATATTTTTCCGTATCTTATTTTTATCCAGGATTGGAAATGGAAATACTGAAAAGAAGGTTTTTTGTTTTTGTTTTTCATCCATAAGTAAAAGATGGATTAATTAAAATATCAAGGCAAAATCTGTTCTCATGAAAGATACAGTTCAGATCCTACACCGTGGGAACTTAGATTTGCTTTGGATAATCATTCAGATTTATGGATACCTGTGTGAAGTTCCAGTCTTCCCTTATCTTTTGTTAAGAAATAAGTAACTCAGCCTGTAATACTATAAAATGTTTTGTTTGGCACTGTAGGAACAGAAACCTCACACTGGTATGCCAGTACTAGTTCCATTGGATTGAATAGAGCTGGCGCTGGTACAGCTACTCGAGGACCATAATAACACAGATTTGTCCGGGGTCAGAAAATTGATGGTGTTAATTGAAGGGTAAAATATCAAATAATGTTGCCAAGTTTACCAACTAAATAAATAAATAATTTTTTTACTAACAATCACAGTATTTTTACTGGTAACAATATTTTTTAACTGACAATGTTTATAATGATGTAAAGAATTTTTTCCCCCAAACTAAAGGTTACAGAAAATTGATCTCCCAGTGAACCTGTCAAGCATAACAGTGATACTCTTCTTCGGCTCTGACCTTGAGGCGGGTGGTCCGGTAGTGGGGGAGCTTATGGCGATGCCCTTGTCATGGACGAACCATTATCTCCTTCAGGCCAGTCTCTCAGCGCACCCCCTCCAGAAGGGGAATGAGCCAGTTAGGATGGTCTGCCCTTGGAGGCTGATGGAACCTCAATAGTTCCAAGAGGCCCTGAGGAAGTTAACCTTGGGTCTGGTCGGTCACTCTGTCGATGAGCTGGTCCAGCATTGGAACAGCTTGCTGGAGGAGGCCATTGACAGGGTGACTCTGAGACACCCTCTGCCTTGGTCTTGTCATCGCAGGGCCCCTTGGTTTACTGAGAAACTGTGGTGTATGAAACGAGTAGACAGGAGGCTGGAGCGATGCTGACGTCGGACTCGATCTGACTGTGACCGACTTCTCCATAAGGCCCATTTGTGGTCCTATGTTGAGGCTGTGAGGACAGCAAGGAAGGACCTTGGCATCTGCAAAGTCACACCCGGCGGAGCTGTCTCAGGTGGTGCAGGGGCTGGTTAGTCCGGCCTCCCTCTGTCTGGATGGGGACGTGTCCCAGGCCCGCTGTGAGGAGTTTGTCACCTACTTCTCAGAAAAGATTGCTCGGATTCAGAGCGACTTTGACGCTGGATTAGGGGCAGTAGGTGGAGAGCGCGAGGTGATGGAGGTCCCGTATGGTCAATCTTTGTGGGAGGAGTTTCAGGAAGTGATGCCAGCCAATGCGGTGGATGTCTTGGGGTCTGTGAGAGCCACCTGTTGTGAACTTGATCCGTGCCTGTCCTGGTTGGTGAAAGCCTCCAGGGAGACATTAGGGACAGTGCTGGCGAGGGTGGTTAACACGTCCCTGCAGCAGGGGAGGTTGTTGCTGAGCCTCAAGGAGGCTGTGGTGCACCCCATGCTGAAGAAACCATCTTTGGACGTGGATGCACTCGCCAGCTACCGACCTGTCTCTAACCTTCCCTTTTTAGGGAAGGTTATTGAGTGGGTGGTGGCGATCCAGCTCCAGGCGCATCTAGATGGCATTAGTTTCCTGGACCCTTTTAAATCTGGGTACCGCCCCGGCTATGGCACCGAGACGGCATTGGTGGCTTTGATCCTTGGTTTTTATCCCCCTGCACTCTTATTTATTGTATTATTAATCACGTTCCCTGGTCCTGTTTTAATTGTTGTATTTTATGAGTGTTTTAAATATTTTATGGTTGTATATTTATATTTATATTTATATAAATATATATATTCAACATATATATATATATATATAGATAGATAGATAGAGAGAGAGAGAGAGAGAGAGAGAGATTGTAAGCTGCCCGAGTTGTTTCAGGAGGGGTGGGGTATAAATGTAATAAATAAATAAATAAATACTAGGCTTTCTTCAGCTCATACATATTCAAACTGACATATGTTATTGAGCCACCTATCACCTTATGGGCTGCTCACTGGAAGTGCATAGAAAAAAGTTCTGGACTTTGTCTTTATCTGCATTTTCCAAAGGTGCTGCCTTTGGAGAGGAATTGGGCCTTTCCACTCCAGCGGGGCTTCCTTCTCCCTCTTTACCACTACAAAATTTATGAGACAGAATTTTGAAAACAGATTTTTTGCACTGTCAGCTGGCAATCCTGAACCAGTGATAAAACTAAGTTTAATAGAGCAATGAGGGAAATCCAGTTACTGGGTTCCATATCAATCTTTCCTTTCCTCTCTCATTTTCTCTCATGCAGGTGCGCATGCACACACACACACGCACACACACGCACACACACACAGAGACATTCAGGGAGGTGAGCAGTGGTTTCTCCCTCCTTGTTTGTCTGAACAGGAAGTGGGTGGCAGGTGAGGGCAGTACTGTGCAGGCAGGCTAGCTAGGTTGGAATCGGCCCTGGGGCAGAAGATGGAATGGGTCCCCCTGCTGGGGCACTCCACTCCAATAGGTTTATGCATGCTACATGCAAGTGCCTCTCCATAGGCTTCTGGGCCCTAGTGTGGCTGCAGCTAGCTATGCACCTATCGTAGCTATGCCACTGTGTGCAGGCACATGCCCTGCTGTTGTGCTGCTCTTTTGAATTAAAAGTGGGATGTGACAGCAGAAGACAGGATGCTTTTTTGTCCCACCCCACCCCTAAGACTGAGAACTCCCTGAATGCCTGGTCACTGGGTGGCTTACCCCAAAGCCCTCCTATTTCCATGCCACCTATTGATCATTAACTTTAATGTTTTACAAGCAGATTTGGTGGATAAGCTAATAAAATATTACCATTTTACTAATATTTGGCACTATTTATTTTATTATTAATTATTATTATTAGCAAGCATTTATATAGCACAAGCAATGTACCTGGCACTTTAGTATTTATTTTGTGGTTTTTATGACACCGCCTCATGCATAGCATCTTAGGGTGGCTAACAACATTTTAAAACTAATATCATAAAATCAAAATTTTGAAAAACAACAACAATAAAACCAATAGCACAACCCTCCCATCCCATCTCCCTTGGCAAAGGCCCAGCAGAACAGCCAAGACTTACATTGTCTACGAAAAGAGGGGAGGTCTACGGTCAAGCAGACCTCCAATGGGAGGGAGTTCCACAGCTGAAGGGCAGTCACCGAGAATCCACTGCTCATAGTCGACACCTGGGGAACCCAGTGATCCTCAAGGAGGGCGCCCCCGGATGACTTCAGAGGTCGATCCAGAATCTGGACAGTGAGGCGGTCTTGCAGATAAGTGGGGCCCATGCTGTTTAGGGCTTTAAAGGTCAAAACCAACACCTTGAATTGGGCCCAGAAAACTATCTGGCAGCCAGTGCAGAGAGAAGAGCACCGGAGTAATATCCTCACAATGACTTTTCCCCCTAAGGAGATGAGCCACCACATTCTGCATCAGCTGCAGTCTCTGGATCGACACCATGTGTAGCCCGACATAGAGCACGTTACAGTAGTCCAGTCTTGAGGTATTAAAAGCAAGGATGATTGTGGCAAGGTCCAAATCGAGACATAAAGCCTAAGGCGTCATACCAGGTGTAATTGGCGATATGTGCCCTTCACCACAGCTGCCACCTGGGCATCCAGGCAGAGCTGTGTATCTAGGAGCAGACTTAGACTATGGACCTGAGATACATGGAGGGAATGGACCCCATCAATGATGGTGGCTATCACTCCTCCAGTTTTCCACACAACCATCACCTCCATCTTGTCGGGATTCAACTTCAAGTGGCTTGCCCTCATACAGTCCCCCGCAGCTGACAAACATCAGGTAAGCATTGAGACTGTCGGGTCTCGGTCTGATAAAAAGGAGAGATATAGTTGGATGCCATCAGCATATTGATGATACCTTACACCAAACCCTCAGATGACCTCCCCCAAAGGCTGCATATACACATTGAACAGGATGGAACCTTGCGGATAAGATGGAAACTTGTGGGACTCTGCATGTGAGGCCCTGGGGAAAAGATGAACAATCACTAGGGATGTGCGAACAGAGTTCAGAGGTTTGGTGTTTGGCCCAAACTCGGGGGGTTTAGCACGTTCACAAACACCCCGAACCCGACCAGCCAAACAAAGTTCGGGCAGGGGGCAAGGTACAGGGGGGAACCCGGTTTTTCCTCCCGCCTCCCCCTCCAGGCTGCATGGGTGGAAGGGGCACCGGGGTTCACCTCCCCCCTTCCCCTGCCCAGCTTGGTAAAAAAAAAACCAACCCACCCTTTTGGTGATGAGGGGCTGGAAGCCCTCCTTCAGTTCTTGGAAGGCCGAGAAGAGTCCTGAAGTGCTCCAGAGTGCTGCCGGAGCCGGACCCGCTGCCGCCATGACCAGACCCAGAGCCCCGGCACCACCAGGTTGGTCAATCTCTGGGGTGGGGTTGTTGTTGTTGTTTTTAATTTTACCAGGCTGTACAGGGTGGGGGGGAGGTGAGCCCTGGTGCCCCTTCCACCCGCACAGCCTGGAGGGGGAGGGGGGAGGGAAAACCAGGTTCCCCCTGCCCCCTAATGGGTTTGGGCCAAACAGCCCAAACCCAAACAGTTTTAGGGGGGATGAACCCCGAATGGGCCAAACCCTGAACCCCACGGTGTTCGCACATCCCTAGCAATCACCCAGTACCACACACTGAGTTCTCCCGGCCAGGAAAGAGCAGGACTACTCAAGAACAGACCCACACACTCTGGTCCGGTCCTGCAGCTGAGTCACCAACAGCTCAAGATCAACTGTATCAAATGCATCTGAAAGATCTAGTAGTATCAACAGGGTCGAATGACCCTGGTCCAGCTCTCAGGAGAGGTCATCAACCAAGGCCACAGACTCCATCTCAGTGCCATAACTCAGTCTCACCAACTCAGCTGAGTCACCAACAGCTAATGATCAACTGTACCAAATGCAGATCAAAGATCTAGTAGGATCAACAGGGTCGAATGGCCCTGGTCCAACTCGCGGGAGAGGTCTCAGTCTCAGTGCCCACTGTGACCTTTTTGAGGATTATTTTGCAGAGAAAATCGCTTGTATTTACCAAGATCACAATGCTGCAATTAATACAATGGAGGAGGTAGAGGTGGCAGAAGCCCCACCTTCTCCAATTTTGTGGGATCAGTTTCAGTCAGTGACACTGACTGAGGTGGTGGAGGTGCTGGGGGCTGCTTGAGCCACCTCTTGTGAATTAGATCCATGCCCATCCTGACTGATTAGGACCTTCCAGGAGACAATGGAGCCGTTGCTGGCTGGTGTGGTCAATGCCTCCCTGCGGGAGGGCAGAGTGTCGGCCTGCCTCAAGGAGGTGGTGGTACGGCCTCTGCTCAAGAAACCATCCCTTGATGCTGACTCCCCTGCCAGCTATTGGCCTGTCTGTAACCTTCCCCTTTTAGGGAAGGTTATTGAACCGGTAGTGGCCCAACAGATCCAAGGGCATCTTGACCGCACCGGTTATCTGGATCCCTCACAGTCTGGCTTTCATCCGGGGCATGGCACTGAGACAGCATTGGTGGTTTTGGTCGATGATCTGCGCCGTGAAAAGTATAAGGGTCGGTCAACCCTTTTGGTCCTATTAGATCTGTCAGCTGCATTTGATACAGTTGAAGTTGGTGACGCGCCTGTGGGACAGTGCGGAGGTGGGTGGGATCGTTCTCGAATTGTTCTGCTCATTCCTAACCAGGAGAACTCAACGGGTGGTGCTCAGTGATCATTTTTCATCTCACTGAGACCTCTTGTGTGAGGTCCCACAGGGTTCTGTTCTGTCCCCTCTCCTGTTCAACGTGTACATGCAGCCACTCGACGAGGTGATCAGGGGGTATGGGGTGAGGTGTCATGCAGCATGCAGATGACACCCAAGTGAACCTCTCATTTTCAGTTGACCCAGGCCCAGCTGTCTCGGTGCTTACTCGGTGTTTGGCAGCTGTGGAGGACTGGATGAGGACTAATTGACTGCTACTGAACCCTGAAAAGACAGAGGTGATTTTAGTGGGTAAGTCAGTGGAGATGGTGACCCCCTCAGTTGAGGGACTGTGCCCTCCACTGACTTCCCAGGTGTGGAACCTGGGGGTGCTCCTTGATGCACAGCTCCGCCTGGATCACCAGGTGGAGGCTGTGGTGAGGAGTGCCTTCCGCCAGCTACATCTGGTGCCACGGCTTTGGCTGCTGTTTTAGGTTCTGGATCCGGCCATGATCATCCATGCTTTTATCAACTCTTGGTTAGACTACTGTAATGGCTCTATGGGCCGCTGAGAGGACATTACACCAGTGCTCTGATCTCTGCAGTGGCTGCCAATAGTCTTCTGAGCCTGATTAAAAGTGTTGGCTCTGACCTATAAAGCCTTACACGGTCTGGGCCCTGCCTATTTGTGAGATCGCCTCACTCCCCAGACTCTTGACTGGCCCCTGTGATCATCTGGAGGCACCCTGTTGGAGGTCCCCCGGGTTTCCCAGGGTCACGGGGAAGGGTGAAACTGACGAAATGGCTATGGAATATGGGGGTTGGGGTAGGTTCCCCTGGAGGGGAGAGAAAGAAAGAGGAAGGATCCCCGGACAGGCTCCCCCAAGTGGGCCAGGGAAGACACGCACAGCAGAGGCGGCTCTCTCTCTCTGGGAGATCTCTATCTGGGAAGTAAGGTCCCTCAGGGTATAGGGTGGGCTTTCCCTCTTTAACAGAGGGCAACTCTTTTCATCATAGGGACAGAGAGAGAGCCAATTGCCCCTATAGACAAGGACAGACAGAGGAGGGAACCACACGCTCAGGGAACTCCTCGGGCCCAGGGCACCTTGTGCGGGGGTAGGTGCAGGTCAAGGAAACAGGGAAGGGAATCTCAGCAGGGAGGGGGAGATGGGTAAGGGGATGGGAGTTGGGGAACAGGGAAGTGCGGAGGGTAAGGGCTTACACTCAGGGGTAGATGGTGCAGGTACTAAATAAGGAGGGACTGGACAAGGAACTGGTAGCCACCACCCAAACTCACTAGACACTAATTACACAGGAAATAACACGACAGGACAATCACACTTACTCACTCAGTCCACACTAGTCACTCCAGGAAGTGGATACACAGGGATCAGGCACTCTCCAATAAACAATCTCAGGCTAAGGACACAATGGAACACAATCGCTCTAGGGCCAGCCTCTCACAAATGATTACCGGCAGGGCTACTACCTCCACCAGTTTCCTTTATAGGCCTCTCCTTATTGCCAACAGGTGAGCCTAGGGTGGGGCCCCCATCCACCACTACACTCGACGTCGCTCTTTGCCTACTGTGGGGTGGAGCCAGGAGTGTCCAGGGAGCGCAGCGTAGCTCCTCCCCCACAGCAGCCTCCCCGATGCTCCCAGAAAGCCTCCTTGCCACAGCGGCTGTCTGCCGTCGGGATCCCTGCCGCCGTGCCACTTCGTGGCTCCTGACAGTACCCCCCTGTCCAAGCCCCCCTCCGGTTCCCACCAAGGTCCGAAGACCAGGTTTAGAGGGGTGGCGAATGTGGAACAATTGAATGAGTCGGGGGGCATGGATATTCATGGATAGTTCCCAAGATTGTTCAGAGGGTCCATATCCCTTCCAGTCTATTAAATAAAAGAAGCGGGAACCCGAAATCCAAGAGTCCAGGATGGCGCGGACCTCGTATTTGGGATTTCCAGCCAAAAGGGTTGGAGGGGCCAGTACGTTTTGCTGGATAGGGGAAATAGGGGGATGAGCCTTTTTTAAAAGGGAAACATGAAATGAGGGATGTAATTTCCTATGAGGTGGCAGCCCTACTACATAGGTCACCTCATTCAGTTTTCGGGCAATGGGGAAGGGACCCATGTACTTATTGTCCAGCTTGGCGGAAGGGCGAATCATCAGATAGTGGCTTTTCCACACCCATACCAAGTCACCTACCCGAAGAGGGGGACCTGAACGTCGTCGTTTGTCAGTGGCTAACTTGTAGCAAATGTGTGCTGCTCGGAGGTGAAGTTGTGCAATTCTTTGCACGCGGAGTATTTCTAAAACCATGATTTGAGCTGCGGGTACCGACGAGAGGGGTACCTCTGGAAGGAAAAGGGGGGGGATGGAAGCCATAAGATACATAAAAGGTGAAGTGCCTAAGGAGGAATGAGGACTGTTATTATACGTGAACTCTGCCAGCACTAAATGGTGTACCCAATCATCTTGATGGAAGGTACAAAAACATTGCAAATATTGTTCAATATGTTGATTAACTCTTTCAACCTGTCCATTGGCTTGGGGATGATAGGCCGTGGTGGGTCGTAATTTAACTTTAAGGAGTGTAAAAATCGCCTTCCAGAATCGGGAGATGAATTGAGGGCCTCTATCGGAGACAATTTCTTTTGGTACTCCATGAAGACGAATTACTTCTTGAAGTACAAGACGTGTGGTAGCGGGAGCAGAAGGAAGTCCTTTACAAGGGATAAAGTGACCCATCTTTATAAAATAGTCTATAATCACCAAAATAGAATCATAATTGATTGCTTTAGGTAGCCCCACTATAAAGTCCATGGCAATCCTCTGCCAGGGTCCCTTGGGATTATCCATTAATTGTAATAATCCTATAGGTAAGGTTCGAGGGGTCTTAGTCCTTGCCCATGTGACACATCCTAGGACATATGCTTTAGCGTCTTTATAAAGAGAAGGCCACCAAAAGTACCTACGAATTAAGGACAGAGTTCATTGGAACCCAGGATGTCCCACCAAAGGGGAATCGTGATGGACCCATAATACTTGAGGTCTATATTTTGGTGGGATGACCACTCTTCCTTTATAATAAAATGGTCCATTTTTCTGTTGGAAGGGAGTATGGACTATTTCCTTTTTACTTACAGTTTGCATTTGTGCTAAGGACGGAAGTGTTGCAGCAAATGTCTTGGGTGGAAGTATAGGTCCATGGAGATCCTCTTCCTTTTCAACGATGGTGTAACATCTGGATAATGCGTCTGCCATGGTATTTTGAGAGCCTGGGCGATACTGTATGGTGAAACAGAAACGTGCAAAGAACAAGATCCATCGGGCATGCCTAGGGTTGTTAATATGAGCGGACTGAAGATATGCTAAGTTCTTATGATCCGTATAAACCAGGATGGGATGAGGGCCTCCTTCTTAGAAGTGTCTCCAAGTTTCAAACACGGCCTTGATAGCGAGTAGTTCTTTATCTAGGATGGGGTAGTTTCGTTCGGAGGGGGTTAGTTTCCGGGAATAAAATGCACTAGGGAGACGATGATTTAAGGGTCCATGAACTTGGGTTAGAACGGCTCCGATGGCTATGTCCGAGGCATCAGCCTCCACTATAAACGGTAAGGAAACATCGGGGTGTTGCAGAAGGGGGGCTGACATAAAAGCCTGTTTTAAGAAACTAAACACCTTGTCTTGAAGGCCCCCCCCATTCGAAGCATACTCCCTTTTGTAGCAATCTGGTAAGGGGTTTCGTTAGGTCAGCGTAGTGAGGTATATATGGTCGATAATAATTTACGTTGCCTAAAAATCATTGTAAGGCTTTTACCGTAGTGGGAGCTGGCCATCGGTTGATAGCTTCTAACTTAATGGGATCCATATCTACTCCGCTAGCAGAGATAATAAATCCAAGAAAGGGAACAGAGGAAACATGAAACATACATTTTTCTAATTTGCAATACACTTTGTGTCACTGAAGACGTTTTAGCATGGTCCGTACATGTTGTATATGTTCCTCCATGGAGGAACAAAAAATAAGGATATTGTCCAAATAAGCCACTACATACAGGTCAAGTAGGTCATGTAGTATATCATTAATTAAATGTTGAAAGGTGGCGGGGGCATTTACCAGTCCATAAGGCATGACTAGATATTCAAAATGGCCAAACCTTGTTCGGAAAGCGGTTTTCCATTTGTCACCCTCCCTAATCCGCACCAGGTTGTAGGCACCCCTCAGGTCCAGCTTAGTAAAGATGGTAGCTCCTTGGAGTTTTCCAAGAAGCTCAGAGATGAGGGGAAGGGGATATCGATTCTTGATGGTAATTTGGTTGAGCCCTCGATAGTCGATACATGGTCGGAGATCCCCTTCCTTTTTTGGTACCAAAAAAACGGGGGCCCGGCGGGGGAGGTAGAATGGCGAATGAAACCTTTAGCTAAGTTGTCTTCAATATATACCCTTAATGTTTCTGTTTCCCCTGGGGACAGATTATATATTCTCCCGAATGGGGGTTCACTATTTGGGACAAGTTCAATGGGGCAGTCATAGGTCCTGGGGGGGGGGGAGTTCAGAGGCTTCTTGTTCACTGAATACTTGAACCAGGTCCTGGTAAACGGGGGGAATAAGGGAATCTGTTGGAGCAGTTGGGGTGATGGGTGCAAAAATCTGGCCCTGGGGAGGAGAGACCTGGTGTAACTGACAAAGAGGGGATAGAAAGGAGAGGGTATGGATAACCCAGTCTATAGAAGGGTTGTGGTGCTGGAGCCATGGTAATCCCAAAACTAAGGAAAAAAGGGGAGAGGAAATGAGATTAAATTGGAGCAACTCACAATGAGTTCCTATCGTACATGTTAAAGGGCCCGAGCAGGTCTGCAAAGGGCCTGAACTAAGGGGAGACCCATCTATAGTCTGGACCATCTCCACAGACTTACGTGTCTACTGTGGAAGCCCGTGGTGAAGGGCAAAGGTTCTATCCATGAAATTTCCCAAGGCTCCGGAATCTACCAGGGCTCTAACCACCAGGGACCGGTGGGTATTCCACTGGAGAGTAAGAGGTATAAAAAGTTGGGGCTTGGGCAGAGAGGTGTCACCAGACCCCAAGAGGGAATTACAACCATTCACTGGGAGGTCCCCCCATTCCCCCGGCCCTTGGCGTTTCCCTGCCCCAAAGTCATGTGGGACATTCCCTTGAAAAATGGCCCGGTTTCCACAGTAAAAACAAAGGCGAAATTGGGGATGCCTTTCTTGCTCCTCAGTACTAAGGGGCCCTCATTCAGCACCTATTTGCATCGGTTATGGTCCCTCTAGCTCTGCAGTTACCGAAGAGGGGGTATTCAAGGGTCAGGGGGCCCACCACCCTAGACTCCTACCTTGGTCCTGCCTACATTCCCGTTTATGCTCCATGAGGCATTTGTCAATCTGGAGGGAGAGGGTGACCATGTCCTCTAAGGTGAGAGGAGTGGTGGCGGCACAAGCAAGTTGGTCTTTGATATCATCATTTAAACCCTGTCGAAATAAAGCTCGAAAAGCTGAGTCACTCCAATTCAAGTCAAAAGCTACTTTCCTAAATTGGGTTATGTAGTCTAGTAAGGGGGTTTTCCCTTGGCGGAGATGCAGAATGGTTTGTTCAGCATCCCTCACACGGTGGGGGTAATCAAACAAAAAACGAAATTGTTGAAGGAACCCTTTATAGTTTCGTAGGGCGGCTAAAAGAGGGGTAGCCCAATCCAAGGTGACTCCGCCTAATAATCCAACAATGTAAGCCACTTTAGACTGATCTGACCTGTACGTAAGAGGTTGAGTATGAAAGGTAAGATTACAAAGTGCCAGGAATCCCTGGCACACCTTCCTCTCTCAGTAGAATTTATTGGGGCGTGGAGCCTTAGGTTCTCTAGGGAATGGTATCAAGGTGGGTGAGGAGGAGGAGCTGGCGTCCTGGGGCGCACCTTCCTCCACCTCCATCATTTGAGAAGGGGACTGCCTAATGGAGTCTCGTAAGTCTTGATACCGGGCCCTAAGCTCCTTGTTTTCATCTTTTAAGTCCTGCACCTGCATTGTGAGGGATTGGACTGTATGCATCAGATCCTTTATCTGTTGGTATGAAGCCATATTTACACATTGGGAAAAAGGGGGAGGAGTGCCGGAAATTCTGTCACAAGGGAAGGGTGAAACTGAGGAAATGGCTACGGAATATGGGGGTTGGGGAAGGTCCCCCTGAAGGGGAGAGAAAGAAAGAGGAAGGATCCCTGGACAGGCTCCCCGCAGTGGGCCAGGGAAGACACGCACACCAGAGGCGGCTCCCTCTCTCTGGGAGATCTCTATCTGGGAAGTAAGGTCCCTCAGGGTATAGGGTGGGCTTTCCCTCTTTAACAGAGGGNCCTCCCGCCTCCCCCTCCAGGCTGCATGGGTGGAAGGGGCACCGGGGTTCACCTCCCCCCTTCCCCTGCCCAGCTTGGTAAAAAAAAAACCAACCTGGAGGGGGAGGGGGGAGGGAAAACCAGGTTCCCCCTGCCCCCTAATGGGTTTGGGCCAAACAGCCCAAACCCAAACAGTTTTAGGGGGGATGAACCCCGAATGGGCCAAACCCTGAACCCCACGGTGTTCGCACATCCCTAGCAATCACCCAGTACCACACACTGAGTTCTCCCGGCCAGGAAAGAGCAGGACTACTCAAGAACAGACCCACACACTCTGGTCCGGTCCTGCAGCTGAGTCACCAACAGCTCAAGATCAACTGTATCAAATGCATCTGAAAGATCTAGTAGTATCAACAGGGTCGAATGACCCTGGTCCAGCTCTCAGGAGAGGTCATCAACCAAGGCCACAAACTCCATCTCAGTGCCATAACTCAGTCTCACCAACTCAGCTGAGTCACCAACAGCTAATGATCAACTGTACCAAATGCAGATCAAAGATCTAGTAGGATCAACAGGGTCGAATGGCCCTGGTCCAACTCGCGGGAGAGGTCTTAGTCTCAGTGCCCACTGTGACCTTTTTGAGGATTATTTTGCAGAGAAAATCGCTTGTATTTACCAAGATCACAATGCTGCAATTAATACAATGGAGGAGGTAGAGGTGGCAGAAGCCCCACCTTCTCCAATTTTGTGGGATCAGTTTCAGTCAGTGACACTGACTGAGGTGGTGGAGGTGCTGGGGGCTGCTTGAGCCACCTCTTGTGAATTAGATCCATGCCCATCCTGACTGATTAGGACCTTCCAGGAGACAATGGAGCCGTTGCTGGCTGGTGTGGTCAATGCCTCCCTGCGGGAGGGCAGAGTGTCGGCCTGCCTCAAGGAGGTGGTGGTACGGCCTCTGCTCAAGAAACCATCCCTTGATGCTGACTCCCCTGCCAGCTATTGGCCTGTCTGTAACCTTCCCCTTTTAGGGAAGGTTATTGAACCGGTAGTGGCCCAACAGATCCAAGGGCATCTTGACCGCACCGGTTATCTGGATCCCTCACAGTCTGGCTTTCATCCGGGGCATGGCACTGAGACAGCATTGGTGGTTTTGGTCGATGATCTGCGCCGTGAAAAGTATAAGGGTCGGTCAACCCTTTTGGTCCTATTAGATCTGTCAGCTGCATTTGATACAGTTGAAGTTGGTGACGCGCCTGTGGGACAGTGCGGAGGTGGGTGGGATCGTTCTCGAATAGTTCTGCTCATTCCTAACCAGGAGAACTCAACGGGTGGTGCTCAGTGATCATTTTTCATCTCACTGAGACCTCTTGTGTGAGGTCCCACAGGGTTCTGTTCTGTCCCCTCTCCTGTTCAACGTGTACATGCAGCCACTCGACGAGGTGATCAGGGGGTATGGGGTGAGGTGTCATGCAGCATGCAGATGACACCCAAGTGAACCTCTCATTTTCAGTTGACCCAGGCCCAGCTGTCTCGGTGCTTACTCGGTGTTTGGCAGCTGTGGAGGACTGGATGAGGACTAATTGACTGCTACTGAACCCTGAAAAGACAGAGGTGATTTTAGTGGGTAAGTCAGTGGAGATGGTGACCCCCTCAGTTGAGGGACTGTGCCCTCCACTGACTTCCCAGGTGTGGAACCTGGGGGTGCTCCTTGATGCACAGCTCCGCCTGGATCACCAGGTGGAGGCTGTGATGAGGAGTGCCTTCCGCCAGCTACATCTGGTGCCACGGCTTTGGCTGCTGTTTTAGGTTCTGGATCCGGCCATGATCATCCATGCTTTTATCAACTCTTGGTTAGACTACTGTAATGGCTCTATGGGCCGCTGAGAGGACATTACACCAGTGCTCAGATCTCTGCAGTGGCTGCCAATAGTCTTCTGAGCCTGATTAAAAGTGTTGGCTCTGACCTATAAAGCCTTACACGGTCTGGGCCCTGCCTATTTGTGAGATCGCCTCACTCCCCAGACTCTTGACTGGCCCCTGTGATCATCTGGAGGCACCCTGTTGGAGGTCCCCCGGGTTTCCCAGGGTCACGGGGAAGGGTGAAACTGACGAAATGGCTATGGAATATGGAGGTTGGGGAAGGTTCCCCTGGAGGGGAGAGAAAGAAAGAGGAAGGATCCCCGGACAGGCTCCCCCAAGTGGGCCAGGGAAGACACGCACAGCAGAGGCGGCTCTCTCTCACTGGGAGATCTCTATCTGGGAAGTAAGGTCCCTCAGGGCATAGGGTGGGCTTTCCCTCTTTAACAGAGGGCAACCCTTTTCATCATAGGGACAGAGAGAGAGCCAATTGCCCCTATAGACAAGGACAGACAGAGGAGGGAACCACACGCTCAGGGAACTCCTCGGGCCCAGGGCACCTTGTGCGGGGGTAGGTGCAGGTCAAGGAAACAGGGAAGGGAATCTCAGCAGGGAGGGGGAGATGGGTAAGGGGATGGGAGTTGGGGAACAGGGAAGTGTGGAGGGTAAGGGCTTACACTCAGGGGTAGATGGTGCAGGTACTAAATAAGGAGGGACTGGACAAGGAACTGGTAGCCACCACCCAAACTCACTAGACACTAATTACACAGGAAATAACACGACAGGACAATCACACTTACTCACTCAGTCCACACTAGTCACTCCAGGAAGTGGATACACAGGGATCAGGCACTCTCCAATAAACAATCTCAGGCTAAGGACACAATGGAACACAATCGCTCTAGGGCCAGCCTCTCACAAATGATTACCGGCAGGGCTACTACCTCCACCGGTTTCCTTTATAGGCCTCTCCTTATTGCCAACAGGTGAGCCTAGGGTGGGGCCCCCATCCACCACTACACTCGACGTCGCTCTTTGCCTACTGTGGGGTGGAGCCAGGAGTGTCCAGGGAGCGCAGCGTAGCTCCTCCCCCACAGCAGCCTCCCCGATGCTCCCAGAAAGCCTCCTTGCCACAGCGGCTGTCTGCCGTCGGGATCCCTGCCGCCGTGCCACTTCGTGGCTCCTGACAGTACCCCCCTGTCCAAGCCCCCCTCCGGTTCCCACCAAGGTCCGAAGACCAGGTTTAGAGGGGTGGCGAATGTGGAACAATTGAATGAGTCGGGGGGCATGGATATTCATGGATAGTTCCCAAGATTGTTCAGAGGGTCCATATCCCTTCCAGTCTATTAAATAAAAGAAGCGGGAACCCGAAATCCAAGAGTCCAGGATGGCGCGGACCTCGTATTTGGGATTTCCAGCCAAAAGGGTTGGAGGGGCCAGTACGTTTTGCTGGATAGGGGAAGTAGGGGGATGAGCCTTTTTTAAAAGGGAAACATGAAACGAGGGATGTAATTTCCTATGAGGTGGCAGCCCTACTACATAGGTCACCTCATTCAGTTTTCGGGCAATGGGGAAGGGACCCATGTACTTATTGTCCAGCTTGGCGGAAGGGCGAATCATCAGATAGTGGCTTTTCCACATCCATACCAAGTCACCTACCCGAAGAGGGGGACCTGAACGTCGTCGTTTGTCAGTGGCTAACTTGTAGCAAATGTGTGCTGCTCGGAGGTGAAGTTGTGCAATTCTTTGCACGCGGAGTATTTCTAAAACCATGATTTGAGCTGCGGGTACCGACGAGAGGGGTACCTCTGGAAGGAAAAGGGGGGGATGGAAGCCATAAGATACATAAAAGGTGAAGTGCCTAAGGAGGAATGAGGACTGTTATTATACGTGAACTCTGCCAGCACTAAATGGTGTACCCAATCATCTTGATGGAAGGTACAAAAACATTGCAAATATTGTTCAATATGTTGATTAACTCTTTCAACCTGTCCATTGGCTTGGGGATGATAGGCCGTGGTGGGTCGTAATTTAACTTTAAGGAGTGTAAAAATCGCCTTCCAGAATCGGGAGATGAATTGAGGGCCTCTATCGGAGACAATTTCTTTTGGTACTCCATGAAGACGAATTACTTCTTGAAGTACAAGACGTGTGGTAGCGGGAGCAGAAGGAAGTCCTTTACAAGGGATAAAGTGACCCATCTTTATAAAATAGTCTATAATCACCAAAATAGAATCATAATTGGTTGCTTTAGGTAGCCCCACTATAAAGTCCATGGCAATCCTCTGCCAGGGTCCCTTGGGATTATCCATTAATTGTAATAATCCTATAGGTAAGGTTCGAGGGGTCTTAGTCCTTGCCCATGTGACACATCCTAGGACATATGCTTTAGCGTCTTTATAAAGAGAAGGCCACCAAAAGTACCTACAAATTAAGGACAGAGTTCATTGGAACCCAGGATGTCCCACCAAAGGGGAATCGTGATGGACCCATAATACTTGAGGTCTATATTTTGGTGGGATGACCACTCTTCCTTTATAATAAAATGGTCCATTTTTCTGTTGGAAGGGAGTATGGACTATTTCCTTTTTACTTACAGTTTGCATTTGTGCTAAGGACGGAAGTGTTGCAGCAAATGTCTTGGGTGGAAGTATAGGTCCATGGAGATCCTCTTCCTTTTCAACGATGGTGTAACATCTGGATAATGCGTCTGCCATGGTATTTTGAGAGCCTGGGCGATACTGTATGGTGAAACAGAAACGTGCAAAGAACAAGATCCATCGGGCATGCCTAGGGTTGTTAATATGAGCGGACTGAAGATATGCTAAGTTCTTATGATCCGTATAAACCAGGATGGGATGAGGGCCTCCTTCTTAGAAGTGTCTCCAAGTTTCAAACACGGCCTTGATAGCGAGTAGTTCTTTATCTAGGATGGGGTAGTTTCGTTCGGAGGGGGTTAGTTTCCGGGAATAAAATGCACTAGGGAGACGATGATTTAAGGGTCCATGAACTTGGGTTAGAACGGCTCCGATGGCTATGTCCGAGGCATCAGCCTCCACTATAAACGGTAAGGAAACATCGGGGTGTTGCAGAAGGGGGGCTGACATAAAAGCCTGTTTTAAGAAACTAAACACCTTGTCTTGAAGGCCCCCCCCATTCGAAGCATACTCCCTTTTGTAGCAATCTGGTAAGGGGTTTCGTTAGGTCAGCGTAGTGAGGTATATATGGTCGATAATAATTTACGTTGCCTAAAAATCATTGTAAGGCTTTTACCGTAGTGGGAGCTGGCCATCGGTTGATAGCTTCTAACTTAATGGGATCCATATCTACTCCGCTAGCAGAGATAATAAATCCAAGAAAGGGAACAGAGGAAACATGAAACATACATTTTTCTAATTTGCAATACACTTTGTGTCACTGAAGACGTTTTAGCATGGTCCGTACATGTTGTATATGTTCCTCCATGGAGGAACAAAAAATAAGGATATTGTCCAAATAAGCCACTACATACAGGTCAAGTAGGTCATGTAGTATATCATTAATTAAATGTTGAAAGGTGGCGGGGGCATTTACCAGTCCATAAGGCATGACTAGATATTCAAAATGGCCAAACCTTGTTCGGAAAGCGGTTTTCCATTTGTCACCCTCCCTAATCCGCACCAGGTTGTAGGCACCCCTCAGGTCCAGCTTAGTAAAGATGGTAGCTCCTTGGAGTTTTCCAAGAAGCTCAGAGATGAGGGGAAGGGGATATCGATTCTTGATGGTAATTTGGTTGAGCCCTCGATAGTCGATACATGGTCGGAGATCCCCTTCCTTTTTTGGTACCAAAAAAACGGGGGCCCGGCGGGGGAGGTAGAATGGCGAATGAAACCTTTAGCTAAGTTGTCTTCAATATATACCCTTAATGTTTCTGTTTCCCCTGGGGACAGATTATATATTCTCCCGAATGGGGGTTCACTATTTGGGACAAGTTCAATGGGGCAGTCATAGGTCCTGGGGGGGGGGGAGTTCAGAGGCTTCTTGTTCACTGAATACTTGAACCAGGTCCTGGTAAACGGGGGGAATAAGGGAATCTGTTGGAGCAGTTGGGGTGATGGGTGCAAAAATCTGGCCCTGGGGAGGAGAGACCTGGTGTAACTGACAAAGAGGGGATAGAAAGGAGAGGGTATGGATAACCCAGTCTATAGAAGGGTTGTGGTGCTGGAGCCATGGTAATCCCAAAACTAAGGAAAAAAGGGGAGAGGAAATGAGATTAAATTGGAGCAACTCACAATGAGTTCCTATCGTACATGTTAAAGGGCCCGAGCAGGTCTGCAAAGGGCCTGAACTAAGGGGAGACCCATCTATAGTCTGGACCATCTCCACAGACTTACGTGTCTACTGTGGAAGCCCGTGGTGAAGGGCAAAGGTTCTATCCATGAAATTTCCCAAGGCTCCGGAATCTACCAGGGCTCTAACCACCAGGGACCGGTGGGTATTCCACTGGAGAGTAAGAGGTATAAAAAGTTGGGGCTTGGGCAGAGAGGTGTCACCAGACCCCAAGAGGGAATTACAACCATTCACTGGGAGGTCCCCCCATTCCCCCGGCCCTTGGCGTTTCCCTGCCCCAAAGTCATGTGGGACATTCCCTTGAAAAATGGCCCGGTTTCCACAGTAAAAACAAAGGCGAAATTGGGGATGCCTTTCTTGCTCCTCAGTACTAAGGGGCCCTCATTCAGCACCTATTTGCATCGGTTATGGTCCCTCTAGCTCTGCAGTTACCGAAGAGGGGGTATTCAAGGGTCAGGGGGCCCACCACCCTAGACTCCTACCTTGGTCCTGCCTACATTCCCGTTTATGCTCCATGAGGCATTTGTCAATCTGGAGGGAGAGGGTGACCATGTCCTCTAAGGTGAGAGGAGTGGTGGCGGCACAAGCAAGTTGGTCTTTGATATCATCATTTAAACCCTGTCGAAATAAAGCTCGAAAAGCTGAGTCACTCCAATTCAAGTCAAAAGCTACTTTCCTAAATTGGGTTATGTAGTCTAGTAAGGGGGTTTTCCCTTGGCGGAGATGCAGAATGGTTTGTTCAGCATCCCTCACACGGTGGGGGTAATCAAACAAAAAACGAAATTGTTGAAGGAACCCTTTATAGTTTCGTAGGGCGGCTAAAAGAGGGGTAGCCCAATCCAAGGTGACTCCGCCTAATAATCCAACAATGTAAGCCACTTTAGACTGATCTGACCTGTACGTAAGAGGTTGAGTATGAAAGGTAAGATTACAAAGTGCCAGGAATCCCTGGCACACCTTCCTCTCTCAGTAGAATTTATTGGGGCGTGGAGCCTTAGGTTCTCTAGGGATTGGTATCAAGGTGGGTGAGGAGGAGGAGCTGGCGTCCTGGGGCGCACCTTCCTCCACCTCCATCATTTGAGAAGGGGACTGCCTAATGGAGTCTCGTAAGTCTTGATACCGGGCCCTAAGCTCCTTGTTTTCATCTTTTAAGTCCTGCACCTGCATTGTGAGGGATTGGACTGTATGCATCAGCTCCTTTATCTGTTGGTCTGAAGCCATATTTACACATTGGGAAAAAGGGGGAGGAGTGCCGGAAATTCTGTCACAAGGGAAGGGTGAAACTGAGGAAATGGCTACGGAATATGGGGGTTGGGGAAGGTCCCCCTGAAGGGGAGAGAAAGAAAGAGGAAGGATCCCTGGACAGGCTCCCCGCAGTGGGCCAGGGAAGACACGCACACCAGAGGCGGCTCCCTCTCTCTGGGAGATCTCTATCTGGGAAGTAAGGTCCCTCAGGGTATAGGGTGGGCTTTCCCTCTTTAACAGAGGTCAACCCTTTTCATCATAGGGACAGAGAGAGAGCCAATTGCCCCTATAGACAAGGACAGACAGAGGAGGGAACCACATGCTCAGGGAACTCCTCGGGCCCAGGGGACCTGATGCAGGGGGAGGTGCAGGTCAAGGAAACAGGGAAGGGAATCTCAGCAGGGAGGGGGAGATGGGTAAGGGGATGGGAGTTGGGGAACAGGGAAGTGTGGAGGGTAAGGGCTTACACTCAGGGGTAGATGGTGCAGGTACTAAATAAGGAGGGACTGGACAAGGAACTGGTAACCACCACCCAAACTCACTAGATATTAATTACACAGGAAATAACACGACAGGACAATCACACTTACTCACTCACTCCACACTAGTCACTCCAGGAAGTGGATACACAGGGATCAGGCACTCTCCAATAAACAATCTCAGGTTAAGGACACAATGGAACACAATCGCTCTAGGGCCAGCCTCTCATAAATGATTACCGGCAGGGCTACTACCTCCACCGGTTTCCTTTATAGGCCTCTCCTTATTGCCAACAGGTGAGCCTAGGGCGGGGCCTCCATCCGCCGCTACGCTCGACGTCGCTCTTTGCCTACTGTGGGGTGGAACCAGGAGCGTCCAGGGAGCACGACGTAGCTCCGCCACCACAGCAGCCTCCCCGATGCTCCCAGAAAGCCCCCTTGCCACAGCGGCTGTCTGCTGTTGGGATCCCTGCTGCCGTGCCGCTTCACGGCTCCTGACACCCAGGGGGCCATGCAGGACAAGGCATTCTCGGTAGTGGTGCCGTGCCTTTGGAACTCCCTCACGGTGGGGGCCCGTCTGGCCCCAGACCTCCCGGGGCTCTGTAGGAATTGTAAGACCTGGCTGTTCCATCAGGCGTTTGGTGAGGGAGAGGACTGAAGGTGGGGATGGGGTGGGTGTTTTGGGTTTTGTTCTCTCCATTTTAGAGTTGTATTTGTTATTTAATGTTTTTATATATTTTAACTGATTTTGTTACCCACTCTGGGCTGCCTGGCAGGAGGGGTGGTGTAATTTTTTTTAAAATAAATAAATAAATAAATAAATAAATAAAAATAACCTGTACGAAATCCAGACTGTGAGGGATCCAGAAAATAGATTTGGTCAGGAATGAATACAATCCTCTGCCATTAAAGTTGGTCGGGCCGATCCCATGGCCTGTGGATGTTGTGTGGAGCTGCATGTGCACAGAGCGATGTACAAACTGTGTGGACCTCCATTGAGACCACATTGTGTCTCTCAGAAACTGCGTACATGCAAGCATGCGGGATCCATGGGGCATGGGATCGACCACAATGGCAAAATCCCCATTGACCTTAATAACAGGGGATTGTCCTGAAAGTTACCAAGAATTTGTTACAGAAGAGTTTGCACAAGAGAAAGTGGACCAGTACCAGTCTGCACTTTAAGCCCACTTCCTTGAATCCCTGCTGTGTGTTTATACAAGCAATAGGCCCTAAAAGTATTTTTTATAAGAGACAGGGAGAAAAAAAAAAGCTAAGGGTCTTTTCATATCGGTGTCCCTCTCACCCCCCCCACATGTGTACAGTGGGGGGGGGGGGCTTCTATGCAAATTATGTAGCAGGTGAGAGGGATGGGGGGGTGCCTGTAGGAATGGCACCCATGATGGGTGGGGGTGCATGAGCACTTCCACACTCCACCCATCACCCATGCATGGAGCAATGAGCTCCTATGTCAGTTACTCCGTGTGTGGAGATGGAGGAGGTGGGTGGAGATGGGTGTACACTCATGGGAATGGGTGCACACCCACCTCCACCCACCGTGGCCTGTTTGAAAAGGGTGTAAATTAAGGCCATTAAGGCGCTGCAGAGGACAATAGAGAGTCCCTTAAGTATGGAAGGGGACACTTTGAGCTTGCCTGGGAAAACTTGGTTGGCTGGTCTGGTTCTTTCAGGCTGGAAAATTCAATCAATCGTCCCATTGAGGATTTGCAAATTGCTTTTCTTTTATCCATCCCTTCCTAATGGGAGACTCTGCAGCAGTTTTCCATGACTGATAACAATAAAGGTGACACTTGTGAGAGGTGGTTTGTCAACAAATATCTAAAAATATCTAACATGGTAATTTTCTGAAATCACAAATGTGGGCTAGAAGTAATGGAGGAAGCCATGATGGTATGGAGAAGATACTGAATGCAGTGTTATGACTGAGGTCCAGTGGAAGGACAAATGGACAGGGTTCTGTCTAGGGCCATCTCTTGCTCATACAGGAGTTTTGTGCTGGAGTCAAAGCAGGAATAGATCTGTAAGCCTCAGTTCATACCATTCCCTGATTTACTGCTAATATGGAGGATGTAAGGTCTAGATTTTTTCATTCCTTTTTGCAGATGTGCAACAAATTCAAAACTGATAAACAGAATACCATTTTTACTATGTGCATAAATAAATAACCTGTGGAGCTCATTGCCACTTGGTTATATTACAAAAACATGACAATTGGTTTTTTTTTAAAAGGATGAAACATACAAAATACATATATCATAGAGAATAAAAGTACATAATATTTCATTTTTATGGAAACAGACAAAATCATGACTAATATGGGCAGGAGGAGGGTTGTTGTTGTTTTGTTGTTAAGGGTTGTTTTCAGAGAAGCTTCTGGAATAGGGCTGTAGCGGCATACC
>QEPC01015076.1:25037-73569 GCA_003113815.1 Sphenodon punctatus | reverse complement strand
AAACCTTGCTCCACTCTGACTGAACTGGGGAGAAGCTTCAAAGCAATAGGATAGCGTGGGGGGTGGGAGAGAAGTCGGAGAAGAAAGGGGAGGCATGCGGGAAGGGGGAGGAACCAGCAGCCTGGGGTTTCTAGCTGCTCCAGGGGAGAGAGCCCAGCTCTGGGGCTAAACATTTTAAATGAACACTTATGAAAAATACATGTTTTGGGGCCTGCATTGGCACCCTAGACACCAATGCCGACCCTGCAACATGTATTTTCATAAGTGTGTCATGAAGGAACATAGGGTCACACACGTGTGATACTGGCCTACACGTAGGCTGCGAGCCTAATGAATATGTAAAGCAAAAGGTTCAACATGTATGTAATGTTACCCTTGAGACCTGTAAAACTCAATTCATGTACTGTGAAAGGAGAACCGGGAAACCAGGAAATGGCCAGACGTGGATTCACCCCAGACTGATAGCCAGAGACATTTAAATGCTAATGCAGGCAGCCACTGCCTACATGCAAGCAGACACAGAAAGCTGAGAGAGAGAATAAAAGGAATTCTAGAAGCCTCGAGAAGATGCTAGGAGTTTACTCACAAGGATATAAGGAGAGATGTACCCTATTGGGGGGAAAATAGTGACTATTGGGAACTCACTCAACATCTTGCAGCCAGGAAGACTGAGCAAGCAAGCCATGAACTGAGAGAGGGGACTTTGATTTAAACTCTCTAAGAACCAGCGCTCAGTTAACTTACACCATTGACTGTGTATGGATTGGTTCCATGGACTTTTTATAGGGTAAGACTTTACCTAGAAGCTTGCTCAGTATAGATTAGGAATGTGTTATATTTACCTTTGATTGAGGGGGAACCTCACTCTGTATCAACTATCTTGCTTATGAAATCAATAAACTAACTTCTTTATTGAGAAGCAGTGTCTGGTGTGCCATTGGGAAACGCGCTGAGCAACAGCGCCTCAACACTGGCCAACCCAGAGAATAAAGAGTCTGTAAACGGGAAGGATCGGGCCCTTGAGTGACAAAGGGGTTGTCCCTGCTTCAGGATTGAATCCTCCAGAGAGAAAAACTGATTCAAGTGGGCTGTAAGCGAGGGAAACTGAGTCACTCAAAACCGGTAAAGTGGGGGTGTGGACCTGCAACCCGTGACAACATTTGCATTGTTGGCAACCTACTGGGGCATGAACCCTTCCCAGCCCAGTTCTGGGGAAGCTTCTGAAGGGATCCGTGTCCTGCCCCCCATTGGGCGAGAATCCAAAGCCTGGGCTCTGGGCAGAGGCTACTGGGGGACAGGTTTGCTGCAGGGGAAAGATCCTGTTGGGGTCAGGGAGCAGTTTCCCGCTGGGCAAGCAGGAGAGGCCTCCAGGAACTGGGAGCCTATTGCCTCGGCCTGGTGGCTGCAAATCAACCTGGAGGAGCTTGCAGGTGGTTTGCACTGGACCCGGCTCCTGCAGGCAAAACCAGGGACCAGGAAGGTGGGGTCTTGATTCCTGGCTAGGGCCCAATTCTCCCCACTGGCAGGGAGTGGGGCTCTTTCTTGGGGGGAGGGGGAACCTCCCAAAATGGCCACCACTCCCATTGCTCTCAGCAGGTCTGACTGAAGCCAGGCTGGACCCTGGGGAAAATGGCTGCCTCAAGGTTTGGAGACTGGAGAGGGGATGGGGAATGAGGAGCAGAGGAGGGGGCTGAAGTGAAACAGGGAGTGTGGCAGGGGAGTGGGGATCCCTCCCCTCCCCTTTGTGCTTCAGCTACCATTTTGCTTCAGGCTTTGCCCACAGAAATGAGGCTGCCCCTATGAAATGGCCAACAGGCCCCAGGGCTCTCAATGGGGCAGAAGCCAGGCTGCCCCCCTAGGGAAGATGGCAGACACTTATACGGTGTCTGGTGAGGAGAAACTGATGATGGGAAGGAGTGTGTGGGGCGCAGGAAGGGGTTGGAGGAAACAGGCAGGGGGCAGAGTGAGGGGGATGGGGATATTGAGGAGAGATGGGGCAATGGGGGGAGTGGAAGTCACAGAGGGGGGAGCAGAGCCATGTGGAGAGTAGGGAGCAGCTGGGTGTGTGTGCAGAAGTGGCTGGAGGGGGAATCGGGGAACATATGGGCAGGAAACTGAAGGATTAAAACACCCTTAAAATGATCATTTAAACAACTGATCAACTGAGTATCTTTTTGAATAAATTTGAATACATTTGAATAAAAATACAATTTTTATTTTCCTTCTGGCTGCACGGTTGTTAGGGCACACGCTGCAATTGTGGTTGCAAGTTTTTTCTCCCTAAATGTGAGGACTGGGGGAATTAAAAAAAAAAAAAAAGCAGTCAGATTTCTCCTAACCAACAGTCCATCCAGCCCAGCATACTGTCTCCGACAGTGACCAGCCTTGGTTGTTATAGTGGAGGACTCAGCTGGTTACAATTTCCTGCCATGCTCCCCCAGCTTCCCAGTCAAGTGTCTTTGACCCCAACCAACCCAACTAGTAGCATTTAAAGGACCTTGCTTTCAAAAATTCACTCAGTCCCTTTTTGAAGCCAGATAGGCTAATAATCATTTTATTCCTAGCCTTCTCCATACCTTCTTCACCCCATTTAACAGATCCCTCCCCCCCAGTGGGGGGTAACGTCAAGATCCTTTTTACAAGTGAAAATTAGACCCCAGTGCTGTGTGTGGAAGGAGAGTTAGGATTGTTTTCTCATTGTATATTCCTCTGCACATGGCAGCATTGAATTCCAGGTTCTCCTCCCCTCCACTCCCCCATTTCACTCAGTTTTGTGAGACCCTTCTCTGTGTCTCTTCACAGCCTGGTTTGCGCTTAACTACTGTGAGTAATTTTCTATCCTCTGCAAATTTGCACATCACATTCATTCATTCATGTGGAGTGTGGTAGAAAAACCCATATTTCTGTTTGCCCCGTGGTAACCCTCCGCCATCTTAGAAATATTAAAGGCCTATAATTCTGTTTGACCTGTAGTTACCTCGCCATGTTAGAAATTTTTGCTTTGCCCTTGAAAGCAAGACAAATTGCTCAAAAAATGCAGCTGGCTTTAGCTTAGATAGAGAACCTCCCTTTTTTTCCTTCTTTCCACTGTTATCTCACCACCAACTTGAACTTAGAAGTAAACTGTCTTTTCTCAATATAATCATTTTGAAAGTTGTGTTGTAATCCACTCCCCTGCGCAGGCGTGACAAGCTATGTAACAGCTTTTCAGCCAAGAAATTCTGTATAAAAAATGCATAGCCCTTTGTATGGGCGTTCTCCAGATCTCTGATCTTGGAGGCCCACAGATCTGCTCCTTCTGCTGAATAAAGACTCTGCTGTTTGAATCTGCTTCAGCCTCCTCGATTCACTATTCTACCCACGAGAAATCCACCACATTTCTGGTGTCAGGGGTGGGATTTGAGGAACACAGGATTCTACAATCCTGCGGTAAGTGCTGATTTACTGCTGTAAACCCAGGGAGACGTCCCGGGGCTCCGGGTGTGCAGGCATCAGGACTGAGTCCTCCAGGCTGCCTCGGAGTTTGATTAGATTGCAATCCTGCTGCTGTACTAATTATAATGGGATCGGCAGAGTCCAAGATTCCCCCAGGTGATGCTCCCGTGGGATACATGACTCGTCAATATGGGAAATTCGCTGTAAAATGGGTTGAGAAATGGAATTTCTACACTCGGGATCAACCAGAGCTGCAGTTTCTTTTGACTGGCTCTTTTTGTATCCCAGTTTTAACTCATTTGAGACATTATTTAGAAGCAAACCACCCGAGACAGATGGACGTTTGGTTTCTCTGGGACGACGAGGTGAATCGGCCAAGTGTCCAAAAGGGATTCTGTCCATTGGCTGGGACAGACCCTGTCTCACCCCTGCCTTCGGCTCCTCTGCCGCGTCCCATCTACCCGGTAATCTCCCCTGTCTCAGATCCCCCAGGGATGGAATCCTAACCCTGCTCCAACCTCACCCCCTTTCATCCCCCCTGCATACCATGGGGATAACCCTTTCCACCCTGCCCCACAAGGGCTGCAAGGACAATTTTACCAACACGTCTCCCCTGACGATAAAGCTCAGCCCTGATGGGAAATGGCCTCAGCTCCCGATGCCTCTGATTCCCTTCCCCTTTCTCCTGATGGTACGATTTCCCTGACCGTTGCTGGGGCTGAGGCCCCCTTTCTGGTTCATACTGGGGCTACTTGCTCTATGCTCCAGTCTTCTTTGTTTCCTATGGTACCACCCTCTTCCTCCTCCATCCCTACTATAGGAGTGGAAGGTATCTGTTCTAGAGTGCCCCTCTCTGAGCCCACCACTGTAACCATCGGTCCGCTCACAGAGAGACATTCTTTCCTCTTAAGCCGCAACACGCCGGTAAATTTACTGGGGAGAGACTTGCTTTGCAAATTGAATGCTAAAATTCTCTGTTCACCTGATGGTGTTTTCCTGGACCTTCCACAACCAATTTTTCCTGTACTCTTGATGACTCTTGCTACTGAGGAGGCAGGACAGGAGCCTCTGCCTGATCACCAGGAGCTCTTGTCCGCCTTGCCTCCCGAATTGTGGGCAGCCACCCCTGATGATGTGGGGCTGCTGCAAGGCATTGCACCTTTACAAATATCAGTACAGGCTAACAAGTCTTTCCCCTCAGTTCCTCAGTATCCCTTGTCTGCTGAGGCCATGGCTGGCAATCACCACATTATTCAAAGTTTCCTGGAACAAGGCATTTTAACACCCTGCCTGTCCCCTGTTAACAGCCCCATCCTGCCGGTAAAGAAACTGGGAAAATTCCACTCTGATGGCTCCCCTGTTTATCGTTTTGTCCAAGATTTGCGAGCAGTGAATGATTTTGTTGTCCCTTTGCACCCCATTGTTCCTGACCAGGTTCTCACTATTGCCTCCATACCTGCTGATGCTAAGTTTTTTACTGTCATTGATTTATCTCAAGCCTTTTTTTCTGTCCCCATACACCCAGATTCCCAGTATTTGTTTGCCTTTACTGACCCCTCCACACATTGCCAGCTTACTTTTACCCGCCTCCCCCAGGGTTTCCGTGATTCCCCTTCCCTTTTTGGATTGGCCCTCCACCAAACTTTGTCTGATTTTGTTGTGTCTTCCGAGGCAAATCCTCATAACGTATGCGGATGATTTGCTTATTGCGGCCCCAACTTTGGAAGTCTGCAAGGCAGCCTCTCTTGCACTCTTACAGCATTTGGCCCTGAAAGGACATAAGGTTTCTCGTGCTAAACTCCAGTTTTGTCAGCCTCAAATTCAATACCTAGGTCATGTAATCACTGCTGAAACCCATTCCCTTTCATTGGATCAGCTGAAAGCTATTGTGTCTACTTTAAATCCTGCCTCTCTCCTGCCTGTCTCTGACTACGAAGAAACAACTCTTTCTCATGACTGTGCTTCCCTTGTTTTTCATTCCACCTCTCCTCATCCTGATTTAACAGACATGCCTCTTACTCACCCTGACTGTCATTTGTTTGTTGATGGTAGCTGCTACTGTGACCACAAAGGGTTACATGTTGGGTATGCGGTTTGCATGCCCTATGCTGTATTGGAGCAAGGGTCCCTCCCCTCCCTTCGCTCAGCTCAGCCAGCTGAATTGATTGCTTTAACCCGTGCTTGTTTTTTGTCTGCTAATCAGCATGTTAACATTTACACTGACTCCCGATATGCCTTTGGCATCTGTCACTCTTTTGGCACTATTTGGAGAGAAAGAGGATTCCTTACATCCTCTGGTGCCCCTATCTCTCACGGACCTCTTATTTCAGATCTTTTATCTGCTTTACTCCTTCCCTCTCGTGTGGCTATTATCCATGTCAGAGCTCACTCTACTTCTCGTTCCTTTGAAGCTCTGGGCAACAGATTTGCTGATCAGACTGCAAAATGAGCAGCAACTTCTGATCCTTCCCTCTATCTCGTTGCTGCAGTTTCCCTTTCAGGTGACGCTCCTGCTGATGTTCCCTCCCTTGAAAACCTTGCTGCCCAGCAGGCTGCTGCCCAACCCTTGGAGCAACGCATCTGGACATGCGCTGGCTGCTCCCCGGATCTTGATGGCATCATGCGCTACCCTGATGGACGTCCAGTAGTGCCTCGCACCTTCGTTCAGCATTTGGCTAGAGTGTCTCATATCATGACACATTCTAGAAAGGGAAGAATAGCTGCCATGATTTCTGCCTCATGGTTTGCCCCTTTTATCACTACTGAGGCTTGCCATGTCACCCAGTCCTGTGCCACCTGTCAAGTGTTCAACCCAGCTCATACCCAGCCTTGTCGCTTATCCTCCCACCCATGGAGCGATGGACCCTTCCAGAATCTCCAGATAGACTTTGCTGATTTGCCCCCAGCACAGGGCTACAAACACATGCTGGTGGAACGTAAAAACTCTGACTTAAAAACCAGACTTGCTAAAATAACTCATGAAACCGGTTTTAAATGGCCTGACATCTTGCCTCTAGTACTCATGGCCATTAGAGCTACTCCCATTTGCAAGCATGGACTCATCCCACATGAACTGGTTTTTGGGAGAGCCATGTGACTGGGCCCCTACATCCAGACAGCAAAAAGATTTGTCTGGCCTTGATGACTCTATTACGCAGTATGTTCTTTCTCTTTCCAGAACTTTGTCAACAGCTCACCAGAGTACCAAAAATGCCTATATTCCTTCAACCACAGAACCCTGCCATCCTTTCAAGCCAGGAGAAAGGATATTGTTGAAGGAGTTCAAAAAAGAACTGTCTAGCGCCTCGTTGGACAGGCCCGCACCTGGTATTGCTTACTACTCACACTACAGTGAAACTAGAAAACAAGAATGCCTGGATTCATGCCTCTCATTGCAGGAGGGCTGATGCTCCTCCTGACAAAGACTAGCCCCCAACCTGTGCCTTGATAAAAAGTGAATGTTGCACTTACATACCAGACAATACTTATACCATTTTTCAAAACACACAGCACTTTAAATATGCAGTGGCAAAGTTACATGAATCACAAGATTGGGGTTTGTTGTCTTGGCTCAATGTTCTGTTTCCAGATATCCCAGGTTGGATCAAGCACATGTTGTTTTTATTATTTGCTGTCATTTTGGCCCTAGGCCTCTTCTTTTTACTGTGTAAACTGCTTCTTTGGTGTGTTAGGAGTTTAGCTTCCTCCACCTCAAAATTTAGGCCTTCTTCCTTGTTTGCTGCTGTAATTCTGCCTGCTGTTTCCTTGTACAAGGGATTTCCCCAACTAGCCCCAGCAATTCCAAGACCCCGTATTCCCCTGAGGGTTCGTAAACAAAAGCGGTGGTTCATTTGGTCATACTTTTCTCTAAAGTATCAAAGGGAGGAATTGTGGTAGAAAAACCCATATTTCTGTTTGCCCCATGGTAACCCTCCTCCATCTTATAAATATTAAAAGCCTATAATTCTGTTTGACCTGTAGTTACCTCGCCATGTTAGAAATGTTTGCTTTGCCCTTGAAAGCAAGCCAAATTGCTCAAAAAATGCAGTTGGCTTTAGCTTAGATAGAGAACCTCCCTTTACTCCTTCATTTCACTGTTATCTCACCACCAACCTGAACTTAGAAGTAAACTGTCTTTTCTCAATATAATCATTTTGAAAGTTGTGTTGTAATCCACTCCCCTGCGCAGGCATGACAAGCTATGTAACAGTCTTTTGGCCAAGAAATTCTGTATAAAAAATGCATAGCCCTTTGTATGGGCGTTTTCCAGATCTCTGATCTTGGAGGCCCGCAGATCTGCGCCTTCTGCTGAATAAAGACTCTGCTGTTTGAATCTGCTTCAGCCTCCTTGATTCACTATTCTATTCCCGAGAAATCCACCACAGGTTTTTTAAGCAGCCTGGGTGTCAGTGAAATTAACCTGCATGAAGTACAATTGCTCCGGGCTCATGCTCTGTCCTTCATTCTAGGGATTGGCCAGGCTTGCTCTGGAGGAGCTCAGATCATTGATATTGCACCGGCAGCTAGAAAATCAGGTGAACCCCCCTGCTGCCCCCTGTAGACAAAATCCTCTGGCTCTCCAAGCTCTCTGACACGGAGCAAGATTTCTCTTCTTACGGGACGTATTTACATGAGCATGAAATGGAATCACCTGTAAAATTAGCCACACACAAATCCAGTGCTAATAACTCTTCCTGGGACTTCTGTCCAACTCCCTGTTATAGCTTCCATTAACTTAGTGACTGACTTTAATCAGTGCTGTGTTAGCATCCCCTGCAAAGGGAACCCCTCTGTCCAGAGAAGAAAACAGTAGCATAGACACATACCCCAGAGCTGAGCCCATGGGAGGTACAAGTAGACAAGGAAACTGATCGCGATACACACTTTCATCGAAACAAACAGAAATATGCTTTGAGTCGCTTGAGGGACTGATAAGAGGAAACACAGAGAGCTAATTTGAGTAATTGGAAATGATGAGCAAATATTTGAATAGGCTATTTAGACACATAGGTATTGTTAGAATGGGCGATCGATGGGGGGGGGCTGTCCATGGTCACACTTCTGTGGGGGTGGCATGTATGGAGGGGTGCATACAGGCACACATTCATCTCCCCATGCCCCCCCCCCCATGGAGCAACTTGCATTTTTGCCAGTTGCTCTGTGCGGGGACGAAGGGTGGAGGTGCGTGTTTCACGGAAGCTTACACACATGCGAAACCCACCCAGCCGACTGCCACCGCTTTCACATGAGATGCACCCACCCATGTCCACTGGGTGGACAAGAGTGAAGATCAGTGGGGGCATCTCATTTTAAAAGGGCCATAGATTGATACCTGGACAGACAGACTATTGCATGGATGAGCCGACTCTGTATTTCCAGCTGGGAAGCAATATGGCGAAGAGGGCAGAGTATTGGCTGGACAGGTCATGGCTTCTGGTTTCTAGTCCTAGTTAATGACACTGAACTGCATTAGACATGAGGCTAATTCTGTGCCTCTACTTCCCCTCCAAAGCCTTTATCTCTTTAGGCCACAGCCACATTTGGAATATGCTACAGGTTAGTGGGATGGACAGAATACATTAAGGGGAACCATCAGTGGATCCTGAAAGCACCTGGAGAATAAACAAGTCTTCAGGAGCTTTCTGAAGGGGAGGAGGGAGGCACTAAGATGAACGTCTGGAAATAACAGGTTCCATAGGGGTGTTTTTAGATGGACGGGGAGATCGCCGGAGGCTGGAGCTGCTCTGGGGGCTTGCCCCTATGGCTGCCCATTCTCAACTCTGCCTGGGTCTTCTGCATCAGATGGACTGGTGGTGTCCCATGGCTTCTGTCAACTTGCGCGGCACCTCCCCCTTCACCATAGAGTTGCAATCACCACTCACCCAACGCTCTAGGCTGGCGTCCATGACTCCATAGTGCTGAATGCGGCAATGGACAGACAGGCGTGGAGCTGCACCTTGGGTCCACCCAACAGATGGGCAGCAGCGCCACATTCGGCCATTGCCCTGGGTTTGGCCGGCCCACTCTGTGCACCATGCTCCTGGATGTTGCAGAGCACACCATGTTGGGCTTCCCCCTGCAATCTGGTGGGCACCTTTTAGATGGACCGATCAACCCTTGGGTAACAGGGCCATCCAGGCCCAATTGCCTGCCGACTTAAGGCACCTTGGCAGGATCTGCAAACAGCAGTTGATTTATAAGTGCTGATAGCCACTGGGGCAAGATTCCAGGAACAGGAGTGGAATGTAACCACAATTTAGACTCCAAACCTTTCAGGGCTCTAGAAACCGGCAGGGCAATCTTAAATTCAAATGATAAAAAGTGACAAAAATTGCACTTGCCTTCTGAATACCCATTCCCCGCCTCTCTCTTTGGACACTCTATGTTTATGCCTTTCCCTTCCCTTGGAGGTTCACCAAAGCCCAAGCCTAAGGGACTTCTGTGGGCAATGTGAGACTTTTGTTTGGCCAAGCGTTTGTCTGGTGGGGATTGAGTTTTGGGAAGGATTTTAAAATAAGAGCATTAGAGCGTAAGAAGTGCCATACAGTATCAGGTCAATGGTCTGTTGATCCCAGCATCCTGTCTCGGCCACTCTCAGACATTTCAGAGAAGTACCCAACAGGTCATAATGGAGTGATCCATTCCCTTCTGTTCACTCCAAGCTCCCAAAAATCAAAAGTGATGTCCCCCCCAATCTACTTGATCAATAGACATTTATGGACCTATTCTCAAAGAATTTATTCCATCTTGTTTAAACCCAGCTATGCTACCGGCCCTCACAACATCATCTGGCAACAGGTTCCACAAGTCAATTGTGCGTTGCATGAAAAAGTGCTTCTTTTTGCTTGTTATAAATATATATTTTGGAACCTCGGTTCACTGTGTGGTTCCCCCTTTGGAGACAATGGATAAAACACAGTGAACATGGGTTCCTTTATGTAATGTTTTAATTTATGTTGTAAGAAAGCCTTAGTTCACAGGACGGATGGACGGATGGACCGACCGACCGGCCAACCGACCGACCGACCAACCGACCGACTTCAGCCTTTCTCCAAGAAAATGCCGAACATTGATTGCTTTTTAGTTTCAGTGCTTTTCTCAATGCACCAAGTTTCAGCCATGTTAATCAGTGCAAAAGGGCAGGCAAAGCCCCTGGCAGTACTGAAGGGTTCATTATATCATGATCAATCTTGCTGCCAGAACATTCATTATTGTGGGGTTATTTTAAATGGAAAGAGACAGTTCTTGATGTTGAGATTGTTATAACCAGGGTTTGTTCTAGTGAGATGTGACTGCACAGTTTTACCTTTCACAGTAGTGAGTGAGTTGCTTGCTGCCCCATCCCACTAGAGCACAGGTGTGTGTGTAGACAAATGCATCATGGGGCAAGTCCCTCCCGCTTAACTCTGATTGTCTCCCCCCACCCTGTTGATGGGTGATTTTACACACACATTTCTCCTGCATGTTTGCTGTTAAATCCTGAACTTTCTGTGTGCCTACATCACTCACCCAGATCTCAAACATCTGGCTCTTTGAACGTCTGTGTAGAACTTCTCCCAGAAAGATTGTGTGTAAAACGTTCTCCTGGTAAACTGCTTTTCTCCAGGCAGCTGTGGTCACTCGGTTTCCATGGCAGCCCCTCACGTCTACAGCTGAGGCTACTTTAGGCTGCCTCAGGGCAGTGTTTGTGTGAAGAATGCATCCAGGAACTGCCTCAGGGCAGTATGTGTGTGAAGAATGCATCCGGAACTTACTTGTGGACTTGTAAACCCAGAAGATTGAAAAATTTGGAACTTTAAGGTGTGTGTAAAAATGCCCATTGAGACAAGGCGGTGCGGTGGGTCATATGAAAACTTGCTTGCAATCCATCAGTGTGTGCTGCGCCCAAGGCCTTTATTTCAAACATTTAAAACAAAAATGTGGAAAAAAGCATCCTGTACAAGCGCATAATATTTCAAAGGCAGCCCAACTGAGTCAGATCTATATGCCATTTCACATATCACCTCAGTCTTTCCTGGGTTGAGCATGAGGTAGCTCTGACACATCCAGTCAACTATGTCCTTCAAGTAGTTTTACAAGGCAATAGGGCTTAGACAAGAACAAGAGGGGGGCTTTCAGAGCAGCAGAGATACGGAACCCCATATATATATGCTACACAAGGAAGGACAGATTGATGGTGCTACTAATTCAGCCACCAAAAGAAGGACTCTTTGAATTATGTGGAGTTAAATGACAAGAGCGCTAACTCTAAAATTAAATGGTGGTATATCGAAAACAAATTGTTGCCGTGAAAACCAGCACCCTGACTAGCTTCAAATAGAAATCAGATAAATTCTTAGAGGCTAGAGCCATACATGCTTACTATTTAGGGCTTGAACCCCTGGCTACCAGTAGTGATGAGTGGTTAAACATAGAGCAAAATCCCCTTTGGCAAGAATCCCAGCTGATACAGAAATGTCTGGTTGTCAAAAATCGAAGCTTCTTCAAGAAGGAACTGAAAATCCCAAGGCTTGTGAGAAAACAATAATGCTGATTGATACAGTGGCCCCATAAAGTCTGTGTATCATAAAATGCAAAATGAACAGAAAATACAGCATTTCTCCAAACACTGATAATTTCTTACGTGCTGCAGACTGGTAAGACTGTCTGAAACAGTGGCTTCCTGTGACACAAGCCATTCCTCAGTCAGGTGTCACTGACCCCATTTGATTCTAACACTGAAGGCTGAAGAGATGGCTTTCCTGCTTACTGCCCTGCTCCAAGTCTCTCTCACGTCCCTGTTCCTCAGGCTGTAGATGATGGGGTTTAGAAATGGGGCCAACACTGTGTACAGCACGGACACCAGCTTGTTGGGGTCAAAGGTGCCAATGGCCCTGGGCCGGGCGTACATGAATATGGTGGTGGCATAGAACATGGAGACAACAGCCAGGTGTGCAGTGCAGGTGGAGAAGGCTTTATGCTTCCCCATGGTACTTGGCATCCTGGTGATGGTGGAGAAGATGTAGATGTAGGAAGTTCCTGTCACAAGGATGGAGGTCATGAGGACGGCCAGTGCTGCCACAAAATCCAGTGTCTCAATGGCAGAGGTGTCCATGCACGACAGCTTCAACAGTGGTGAGAGGTCACAGAAGAAGTGCCTGATGATATTGGTACCACAGAACTGTAGGCTGGAGATCATCACAATGGACGGGAATGAAGCAAGGAAGCCACTAACCCAAGAAGCCAGACTCAGAGTAACACAAGTTCGGTGGCTCATTAGGATTGGGTAGCGCAGTGGGTGGCAAATGGCCAAATACCGGTCATAGGCCATTACCGCTAATAAGAAACACTCAGAGGAAGCCAATGACAGAAAGAAAAACAACTGTGTCAAACAGCCCCCAAAGGAGATGGTCTTCTCCCCCAGCAGGAGGATGGAGAGCAGCTTGGGCACCGTTGCTGAGACATAGAAGATGTCCAGAAGGGAGAGGTTTCCCAGGAAGAAGTACATGGGGGTGTGGAGCTGGCAGTTCAGCCTGATGGTCACAATCAGGAGCATGTTCTCCAACAGAGTGAGCAAGTAGAGGGACAGAAACAGCAGAAAGAGCAGCCGTTGCTGCTGTGGGAGCCCTGGGAAACCCAAGATGATGAACTCCTGATGTGAACTCCGGTTGCTCTTACTCATAAAAACAAACATCCCCCTGATTCTTGTCCTGTCAAAACAGAGATCAGGATAAATGGGTGAAAGAACAGCACACAAAGGATATTAGATGTTACTATTTTAATACATAGCAGAGCTGAGACCCTAATTACAGCTGCATTTGAATTTCCAGTCCGCAGGGGAAAGATTGCTTTGGGTGTCTCCACACAAGTGGGGAGAGATCAGTCTTCACACAGCCTCATGATGGGAAATTGCTTCTGTCACACTGTGGGGCAAGTGTGGGGAGCTGGCTAGACAGTTGTGGGGCAACCGGGCAGGCCAGCCTGTCAGAGCTGCCGCCACGGCCGGGACAAGCTGAGGCACCGGCCAAATGACATCACACCTAGTCCTGCCCTGCCTCCCCTGGCAGTACCAAAATCCTGCCCCTAGCCGTGTCATGGCCATGCATGACGGGCACCAGCACCCGTCCACAGCTGCACCGTGGAGTTCACTGTGTGGTGGGCAGAAGGGACCCGAACGTACAGGTTGCCCCACCCTGGGCAGATTTACCCCAGTTGGGGTAAGGTTGCTCAGCAATGTGTTGTCAGAATTTTTCTAACAGTGTGTCATGTAGCAGGCAGCTGTTCCTCCCACCACGGAGCAGGGGGAACATCTGACTGCCCAGGGAAGGGGAAGGCTACTCAAGGCATGGTAGCCTCCCCTCTCTGTCTTGTTTGGCTGCACCCATAATCTGTGGACCCATAGAAGCTACTGAGGACAAAGTTTGGAACAAGGTTGAATTTTCTATATAGGTTTTATGTCCATAGCACCGGCCAAAGTATAAAAAGAATGAACCTAGGAAAAATGGTGGGTTGAAATGCTCAGTTTACCAAAGAATCTTTATGAGCTTTAGGTTTATGGATCATATGGAGTCAGGGGCTGTCCTAAGAAAAAACTACACAACCCTCGCAAAAATAGTCATTCCCACCCATTGGTGGGTGGAGTGGAGTGCTCAAAAAACCATTTTGGAGTTATGGAAGCATATTGTGCTAAACCTCAATGTATCATAAAGAAATACCCTGGCCATTGTTCTGCTCATGACTTAAACAAACAGCAGGGCACACTGTAGATGTGCTGAAACAACACATGTTTTTAGATGGACATGGAGACAGCCAGCCCCAAGAGCTGCTTCAGAAGCCCATCCCTTGTGTTAACCTGTTCCAAGCTCCACTTGGGCCTGCTTTAGATGGACCAACAGAGTCCCTGGGCTGCCCACAGGACACCCCCTCCTGTACCCCCTCATGCTCTAGGCTGACGCCTACAACTCCATGGTGCTGCTTGGGGCAACAGACGTCCCGGTGTGGAGCTTCAAGAGTCGGCCAAACAGACGGGCAGCAGCGTCACGTTCATCTGCTGCCCTGGGCTTAGCCAGCTCGCTCCGTGCTGTGTCCTTCAGGATATACCACTCTGAATGTCTGGTGGGCAGCTTTAGATGGGCCGGCCAACCCAGAGGCCATGGGGGCACCCCGGAGTTGCTATCTGTCTGTTTACACCCATTATGTCAGTGGAGACCCTAACTAGTGAGCATCATCGGGATTATGGTTCCAGTCTCTACAGCTGATTACCCACGTTACGAAAGGGGTGGGGATTATTATTATTATTATTATTATTATTATTATTTGTATAGCGCCAGTTGTGTACCTGGTGCTTTACGGAACAACAAGATAGATGCGGTCCCTGCCTACGGCTTACAATCTAATAGACATGGAGGGGGGAGACAAGGAGAGGGGACATAGGGAGAGACAAGGGGTAAATAACATTCAAGCGGATGCAAAGTCTCAGGTGCACGTGCTTGGCTTGGTTGCAGTTAGGCAGAAGTCAATGGGGAGGGCAGACAGTAAATATTGAGAGGAAAGTTCTAACAGGCGTCGGGAAAGGCGGCGAGAAAGAGGTGGGTTTTGAGGAGGGATTTGAAGGAGCAGAGGGAGGGGGTGAGGCAGATGTGGGCAGGGAGGGAGTTCCAGGCATGGGGGGCAGCGAGGGAGAAGGGACGAAGGCGGTTAGGGGAGCAGGGGAGACGAGGGAGAGCAAGGGAGGGGACAGAGGAGGAGCGGAGAGTGCGTGCAGGAGTGTGTAAGAAGATTAGGGCTGAGAGGCAAGGGAGAGCCAGGTTGTGAAGGGTTTTGTAAGTAAATACCAGGAGTTTCTGAAGGATGCGTTGGGGAAGAGGGAGCCAGTGAAGTGAGGAGAGGAGAGTGAGTTTAACTCATGTTAATCCTGTGAAACCTCCAATCGTGGGCACAGGGGGTGGGGTGGGGTGGGGTGGCGGAGTTTAGCATTAATTTCCCCCTTCCACTATGGAGAGCCATGGGAGTCTTGGGTGAGAATGAAGAAGTGAATTCCCTTCACTATAAATGATTGGTGGGATCTCTTTTGGAACAGTGACCTCCTTTTCTGGTCACCAGTAAATGATACTGACACATTGGAGAAGGGGCAGGGAAGTTCTTCAGTAATGATCCAAGACAGGGCGGAACGAAAAGCCCCTTTTATTTTTGCAAGATATCTCACAAGATTTTGTGCTGGCTGGGGACATCTTGGCCCCAGTATGAAATCTTGCAAGATATCATCCCCACCGGACTGTTTGCACATGAACAGCACTTTCCCAAAATGGCAGTGGAAGCATCAAAGTCATTTTTGAAAGGGAAAACCAGTCTGACCATGCGCAAAATGAGTGCCTTGCACGTGCAGAATAGTCCTGGGGGCCATTTGTGCATGTGCAGTTCTTTGGGGGGGTTGGGGTGTTTTTTTTTGCTTCCTTCCCCCACCACTCTCCCATGGTTCTCAGCAAGAATGCAGCCAAGATGCTGCTGGTTTCAGATTGTTCTTGGTTGACAGAAGGGACCGAGAACTGTGATTCTCACTGAGAAACATGAGTATGAACTTCAGTCCTAATCCAAGGGCTAGAAGTCAGAGTCCTAAGAGTGAGATTTGAGGAGCAAAAGCACAACATGATGGGGGTAAAAACACAAGGTGAACTGATCACGGTTTATAATAATCTTCCCACTAGGGTCACTTTCAGACATCCCCCTCCCCCGTGCACATTCTGGCTGCGGGGGGGGGGGGAGGGGGAGGGATACGGAGCCAGGATATGCACGGGATTGGCTGGTTTGAAAGCCCCCCTCCCGGCGTGGCTTTGACGGCAGACACATGCAGAAATGCAAAGCAGGAAATCGAGCGCTACATCCCTGCACGTGTTTGCCGGCAAAGCTGCGCATGTGTGTGTGTGTGGCTTTCAGACCAGCCGATCCCCACGCATATCCTGGCTGCGCTCCCCCCCCCCCGCAGCCAGAATATGCATGGGAGGTGTGTGTGTCTGGAAGTGACCTGAGAAACAAGGGGGGTAGCTATCATAGGGACAGAAGGGACATTTGTCCTGGGCTGGGGACCCCCACAAATTCTGTCTTGTTGCAATGCAGCCGGGCAGAGACTGATGTGAGCAGAACCAGAAGCACTTGCAGCGTGCAGCACGTGTGGCATCCACGCGGGCAGCACAGGATGGAGCAAACACTGGCGCTGGCGGCACGAGGCAGGCAGTGCAGCCACAGCCTTCAAGGCTGAGGCACAGCAAGTGGAGGGAAGGAAAGGGGCTGGGGCTGGGGGGGAAGAAGAAGGGGTGGGAGTGGGTGGGAGAGGGGAGTGATGGGGTGAGGGGAAGTCCATTTCTTCCACCTGGAACCATTCCAACCTAGCTACGTCCCTGAAAGGAAATGCTGGGTGCTAAGGGACTCCTTAGTTCAGCAGAAGAAACAATAATAAGAATAATTTTCTGAATTAGGTAGAAGTGCATATTTTGAATACTGGGCATTTTTACACACACATTAAAGTTCCAGATTTTTCAGTCTTCTGTATTTACAAGTCCACAAGTAAGTTCCGGATTCTTTTTTCACACACACACTGCCCTGAGATAGTTCCTGGATGCATTTTTCACACAAACACTGCCCTGAGGCAGTTCCTGGATGCATTCTTCACACACACTCTGCCCTGAGGCAGCCTAAAGTAGCCGCAGCTGTAGATGTGAGGGGTTGCCATGGAAACCAAGTGACCACAGCTTCCTGGAGCGAAGCAGTTTACCAGGAGAACTTTTTACACACAAAAGTTCTGGGAGAAGTTCTACGCAGAAGTTCAAAGAGTCAGATGTTTAAGATCTTGGTGAGTGATTTAGACACACAGAAAGTCCAGGATGTAACAACAGACATGCAGGAGAAATGTGTGTGTAAAAACACCCACTGTTAGTGATTAGCCATGGGAAGAGTCTGCAACAAGAGCTGGTAGATTTTTCCTTACTTACACTTTTAATATTAAGACCTGACACCCCACTAAGAGATATGCTTTAGGTAAATACAATCTAGCAAGCTGGTGATAATTCTAAAAGGAAGAAAGTCAGTTGGTCCAGGATACACACGAGTCACGTCTGGTGAGCTCAATGTACCCTTATTATGACCTTAAAACCCTGCGAATCTGTGATTTGCTGCTGCCCCAGACTGCCGCCAAATGGCAAGGGATTATCCCTCACTTACAATTTTCGAATCAAGGCTAGACACCTCTCCCAAAGACGTGCTTTAATCAAAATAGTGAGACGATTTGTTTTACTCATAATGTGTTATCTAGGAGATCAGGCTAAATGCTATTAATGTTTCCTTCAGACCATTTTGCTTGGATACAGCAGGATACACTGATATTCCAGGATGCCACGTCTATATTTTCCATTCACTCTTTATAGACCAGGGTAAACCAGGTATAGCTTCAATACACACAATAGAATTGCATGGGGGGCGGGGGGCATTTGTACTTCACATCAACAACAAAACTAGAGGAAATTCAGAAAACGGCAACCCCAAAACAGTGTTGGGAATCACCTGCTAAGTGTTAGTGAATGGCATCCAGCCCAGAAGTGTCGAATTATCCTTCCCACCAAACTCCAAAAGTACCATGTAAAACAAGCCAAGGTTGCATGACTTACCTCAATGAGCAGGATGTGTGGACCCTTTAAGGCTAAAAGAGCTGCAATTCATTAGGCTATTTGACTGCTGCTTTAAACACAAACCATAAGGAAGAACATCCCAATGTGATTTAAAAGTGGAGATCTGTCCATTTCCCCCACCACGAAGAAAACTGAGTCAGACAGCTACCTGGTGCTTCTCCAGCACATACACAGCCTACATCAGGTCTGACACCCTCACCAATTCTTTCTGGGAGGCATATATCCAAGCCTCCAGAGTATCCCTCAGGGATTTGACTCCTGACAGCCCAAGAGACCGTCTCCAGGGTGTTACATTCTGAAAAGCTTAGTTATCCACAGTTATGCCTTGTTGGGTGTGGCAAGTCTACACAGTTAGATGTTCAGGTCTCCATTTATGACAGCATGCTACCTGAGGATTATATGATTGGAGTGCTCCATAGTCTAGATTGAGCTAATATACTGGTGTTGAATGAATAAATGAATTAATGAATTTATTTAAACGTTAGCATGTGCCATCATGATTACAAAACGCATTCAAATAAGATGTACAAAAATATAATACAAAATATAAAACCAGTCTCATATAAATGACCGAATCCCAACAATAAAATGTCCTACAAAATGACTAAACCCATAAGGAAAATTATGATTAAAAAAATCTCCAATCTTCTTCATCACTTTGTTTGCTTAATTTGGAGTAAAATACTTTTTCGAGGGTACATACAACATATAACCTACTTCAGAATAACCCCAGGAATGTCAAAAAGACACACTCTGCCACACCAAGATATCTTAGATGAGGTGGCCATTGCAAACTGTTCTTAAAAACATCTTTAGGTCGTCGGTTGGTGGCATTTCGACAACGGGTGATAACAACCGAGAGGCTGCCCCACATTGGCCCCTGGTAACCCTGGATTCACACATCTGTCTGAACAATGGCTGCCAGATGTTTGCCCTGAGACCACCCCAGCACTGCTCCGGGCAGCCCTGCACCTTGTTATTCCAGGAAATGCAGAGCATGCAGTGCAGGTTAACTTGGCCCAAACTGGGTGACTGGATAACCACGGGGCCAGTTCCAGTTTGTTGCGGTCCCATCCCCTGCAGTCCTAGTTCTGCCAGCACCATAGATGTGCGGCTAGCATGCCCCTCACAGTTGAAAATCAGCTGGGAGAGGGTAACACAGAATTCCTTGGAGTTTCTCCCGGGTGTGATCTGCACTCCCATCTCCCCGACCGCTTTTAGCTGAGAGAGGCACGCTAGTCTAGCTGGCTCCCATGAAAAGAGGTTGTGGACCCCATTCCACGAGAGCCAGCAACGATCTCACCCCTCTCAGCTGACACCCAGCAAAGAGAGGGCAGCACAGACGCGAGGGGGTCGAACTTGTATGTACCATGATTTGGTTGGGAGATCCCAGCCAGTAGCTGGTGGCAGGAAGAGGAGGGAATATAGGGAAGCAGCCTGCAGTGCATCTGACTCAGGTCCCCTCCCCACCCTCACGTTGTGCAATTTGTTTCACTTTGGTTAGTTACTAAAAAAAAATTTTAAATGGAGCCCTGTTCTTTTTTAATAAATAATGTTCCAAAAATGAATGAGTAAGCAAATGACATATGTTTTCTTTCATTCATTTTTATTTATATTTTCATTTTAAAAAATAATAATCATAAAAAAAGCAGAACATATTTTTAAAACCAACCAAACCAAACCTTTGCATGTGCAAATGGCTACGGGGTCAGTTCTAGGCATTCGACCCATTCCCACCACCATTTTGGAAAAGGGGAGCCAGTCTGCATGCGCACAGGCCGGCTGCTATTTTGCAAAATGGCGGCAACGCTGCTGTCACCATTTTGGGAAAGGGCTGTGCATGCTCTGAAGAGTCCCGGTGGCCATTTTGTGTATGCAAAGTGTTCATTAATTATTATTATTTTTTTAAATGTTGTTATTATTTTAAACAAAAATAAAATAAAATAAATGAAAATGAACAGTATTTTTATGAAACCCCTAAAACAGATGGATTTCCCCTCATAAAACAAACACTAAAAGGAGGAGGAGGAGAAGAACCAGGCCTTGGTATCAAGCCACCTCTGTGGAGAGGGGATCACAGGATCTGTCTTGTTCCTCCGGTGGGGATGTGAACTGCATTTGATCCCTGCTCCTCTCCTTTCCGGCTAGGAACTTTGACACATGGCATCCTTTCTTCCTTTCCAGTGACAATATTCCTACCCTCATTCTTGGGGACTTAAACATTTATTTATTTATTTATTTATTTATTTATTTTATATCTCGCCCCCTCTCATCTGGCGGTGGCTTACAATTTTTATAAAATACAATCAATATACTCCAATAATAATATCACTAAAACCAATAATCATAATAAAACAATAAGTAGATATCCCAGAAATAAATCTCCCCCCCCCATCACCATTCCCACACCCACCCACTACCTCTCCCTCGCCAAATGCCCCATGAAACAGCCAGGTTTTACATTGTTTTTGAAAGGAGGTGCGATCCATGGATGAACGAACCTCTACTGGTAGTGAGTTCTGCAGCCGTGGGGTGACCACCAAGAGCACCTTCTCCATTGTCCCCGTCTGATGGACACAGGGGACTTCCACAGGGGCATCCTCTGTTGACCACAGGGGCTGATACAGAACCTGGAGGGTGAGACAGTCCCACAGAAATATGGGTCCAAAGCCATTTAGGTCTTTAAATGTCAGTACAAACACCTTGAATTGGACCCAGAAGACTATAGGCAGCCAGTGCAATGAACAGACCCTGTGTTATGTGCTCATGGCGACCCTCCCCAATAAGGAGGCAGGCCACTGTGTTCTGAACCTAAATAGTCTGCCTTTAACCTGTTCAAGTAACCTGAATGAGTCATCAGGCCTCACCTGGAAACTTGCAGAGGAGAAAGATTCTTTCCTGCCCCTCCACCCAGCCTGATGTTTAGCCAAAAACATTCTTTTTCCTGTCTCCTGAGACCCACCTGGAAAGACCCCATTCCAAACACCCATTGTGAGCCTTTGTCTAGTCTTGGGAGCCCCAGCACTCACACAGGAACCGTCTTTCAAGAATCCCAACTCCCATTATGAAGCTTTTGTGAGTATCCCAACTCCCATTGAGTTTTTGTGTGGCTTTGTCCCCATGTCCCTACAAGTGACCTGANATAAAATAAAAGCTGAACTGTTATCTGCTAGACTGTTGCCAAGGAGAATTGAGCTGATGACTCTTTTGCTGAAATTATTCATGATGTGAGGGAAAATGTAGCTACCTCAAATGGTTATTCTAACTTAAAGAGACAAACAAGAATGTTTTCATGCTGAATGTCTTGGCTACAATAAACAACTCACAAGGATGTTGAGACTTCTAAAGATTAATAAATTCTTCTGAAAATATTCAAAGTTTTGTTAACTTCAAGAACGGTTATATGAAATTATTATTATTTCTTGAGTTCTGAGGTTTCAAGGTGCTGAATGCACCGGCCCTTGGTGTTTCTCGAGGAAAACTGAGGACCGAATTTCAGCACTATTCAGTATTATTCCTTATCCTCTATCTCCCAAGGGACCTGGGATTTGTTTTCCTTCTAAAACCCCGGAGGCTCCCTGTAGCATTACAGTGATGTGTCCCAGATGAGCAATCAACGGGATGGTAGTTTCTCTCCCCGGTGAACATAGATAACTCTTAAAACATGACTAGAATAAAAGGTTTCTTGGTAGCAAAGTCATTGGGGTTCTCAGAAAAATCACAGCTCATTCTTCTCCTCCACCGAAGCCAAGAGAGATTTACAATATTCCTCCACATTGCTTCCTCATTTAGGGACCCTTACATCTTTTCTGTCAAGACACTTAGGATTGTCAAGGTATGAAGTTGTAGTGAGAGGTGGGTGAGAAACAGGAGAAAGAGACTAAAACTTCTGAAGCTTAGTAAGCAGGAAGAGTTGGAAATTACAGATCTTTCTTTCTACTTTTCTTCCTTTTCTCTATTTGTTGGGCAAACTCTGCCTCAGTTAGGATAAATCCACAGACAACCCACTTTGTGGAACTCAGTTTGTGGTTGGTATTCTTCACCAGTCTTCCTTTTCCTAATTATATCAAGAGACAACCATCCATTCAAAGCCCAATCTTGCTTTAGGGTGCAATTAAGTTGGGCCAATAGCCAATACTGAAATTTGGCCAAATGTTGTGATACCAGCATTGCACAATATTTGTTGAATGCTGCTACAGAATAATTTTTCCATTACTGTGCATGCGATAATTCTGCATTCAGTCGAGAGCTGTTTACTGTGAAACAGCTGCAAAGTTACTCCACAGTGGTTTAATGACACACACACCTGTGCCCCAGGAGGCTGGTGGAACAGTCTTTTTTCCCCCAGTCTAGCATTAGCAAGTTCTAGGTGACATTAGATTAACTGCTCTGTCTAGTTCAATAGTTAAATCTGGCTTGGTTTTATTTTTGTATGGAGTAGTTGATGGGGTGGTGGGGTGGGAGGAGAACAGCTCTGTGAATCTTAACTCTATGTTCCCATTTAAATTTTCTTATGATTTTTAAAACATTAGTTCCAAACCCAGTAGTGACACGGATTGTTCCTGTAGTTACACAGTTAGATCATTTTCAAATGAGATGCATCGACGCATGTCCACCCATGGGACACATGTGGGAGCTTCTTGTTTGAAAGTGAAGATGCGTGGGTGCACGATCCCACAACCCATGCATCCCCACCCTAGACGTATGGAGTAACCAGCAAAAAGGTGAGCTCCATGTGTGTAGATGGGCAGAGGTCGGTGGAAATGGGTGTGTACCTCTCTGGGTTCTGTCCACTGCACCCCATTGGAAGTCCATTTAAAAATGGCTTAAGAAGTCATCGGGAGAAGATAGTATATTTGAAAAGGAAAATCACCTTTCTTTGAAATCTGCTAAAAGCCAACAGTTTTCTGCCTGTTTTGTAAGCTCAGCCAGCTGTGCCATCAGCTCACAGTGCTCCCTCCTTCATAGCCAAAAATGTCACATGTTTTCATTATCATGATAGGTTTAAATTAGGGTTGAAATGAGTAGCTAAAGTCCTACTCAATAATTCTGCCATTTGGGGAAATGGGAAAGATTTCTTAACCATTTACCAATACCGATATGATTTCTCGATTTTCAAAATACCGATTTACTGACTTTCCATTTACTGTTTATCACATTACTGAGGGTACTATTTTACTTCAATATTTCTGTCTGCTGTTTACCACATTTCTGAGCCAATCACTGTGTGAATAACCCACTCCTTAACCTCCCGCTGCCTGACCAAAGTTAAGTGCCTCCATTCCAGTGCCTCCAATCAGAATTGTTGTTGTATGTTTGCTTTGACCAGTCTGAAAATGGATTTCAGTTTTGTAAAGGAATCTGCATACTAGCAAATAAGTGACAAGGAAACACAAGGGAGAATGGACTGCAGAGAACATATAAGAAATTTGGTATTACTTTGGTATTACCTCTCGGGATTTGAAATTGAGAACAATGTGGTCAACAGCAAAGGTGGTAAATGGGATTCTGAGAAGATTTTTACTGGTAAATCAGGAAATGAAATGTCAGTGAAGACATTGACAAATACCGATAGTTTCTCAATTCGACCAAGATGGTATCATGAACTGTGATTTTGATAGTAATTCCTGTTTTTGCCAAATCCTGTTTCAGCCCTAGTTTAAATGTATGTACTATATGCAATAACTGAAAGAAAGCCACTTCCTCAAAGTACATAATTTGATTTTTTTAAAAGGGTAGTGGAGTTAGTGCAAGGCATATTATTTATTTATTTATTTATTTAAATTAATATGCTGCTCTTCCCACAGGCTCAGACTGGCTTACAAATCCTAAAAACATTAAACTACAAAAAAGTCTAAATCCCCCAACCGTACCACAACCCCCCACAAACCCACCCAGTACCAACACCCCATTCCCAAATCCTAAAATCATCCCAGTCCCCAATGATATGTCTCATAAGGTCCCCGGGCCTTGACCTGTGGAATTCCGCAGTGTTCGATCTTGTCTCCACTATTATTTAATGTGTATATGCAGCCCCTGTGGGAGATCGTGAGAGGGTTCAGGGTGCGATGTCACCAATATGCTGATGATACTCAGCTGTACCTCTCGTTTTCAACTGACCCAGGTCCTGCTGTACCATTACTTTCCCAATGTTTGGAGGCCGTGGCGGATTGGATGCATCAGAGAGAGCAGACTGAAGCTTAATCCCGATAAATCAGAGGTGATGGTGATGGGAAGGGTGAGGGAGGTACTGGCTCCCCTTGTAGAGGAGGTCCGTCCTCCTGTAGCCCAGCAGATTCAGAGTCTAGGGGAGGTGTTGGACTCAGGTCTTCATCTGGATTGGCAGGTGGAGATGGTGGCTAAGGTTGCCTTCTGCCAGCTGTATCTGGTACGGAGGCTGCGCCCATACATCTCCAGGCCCAACCTGGCCACTCTCATCCATGCCTTCATCACCTCGAGGCTAGACTACTGCAGTGTGCTTTACGTGGGGCTTCCCTTGCTTCTGGTTCAGAGGCTGCAGCTGTTGCAGAATGCAGCAGCCCGTCTCCTTACATGGATGGGGTGACGGGAGCACATAACACCTGTGCTCCGTGCTCTGCACTGGCTGCCTATAGTGTACCGACCCAGATTCAAGGTGTTAGTATTAATCTATAAAGCCCTGCATGGTCTGCGCCCCTCATGCCTCAGGGACCTACTCGCCCTCCACGCCTCAGAGCGACCCCTTCAGTCCACCGGGGGGTGCCTTTCTGGAGGTCCCCTGTGTAAAACGGGAGACCACAATGGAGAGAGCGTTCTCGGTGGCCGGGCTGTGGCTCTGGAACTCCCTCCCGGAGGAAGCCCACCTGGCCCCAGGTATGTTAGCGTTTCGTCGAGCCTGTAAGACCTGACTGTTCGCCCAGGCCTTCGGAGGGGAGGATGGGAGGGTGGGGTATGTGGGGGGGATTTTAAAAATATTTTAATGATATTTTAAATTTGATTTATGGGGTTGTGTATTTTTAAATGGAATTTTAGGGTATTTTATTTGTGTGTTTTATATTGTAAGCCATCCTGAGATGCCGTAGGCATGAGGTGGTGACTAATAAATATTTATAAATAATAAATAAATAAATAAATAAATAATTTGTGGATTTTGTTGCAGATTTTTCAGTAGGTCTCACAACACTCCTCCTGGTGAATATGTTTCATCCATATTGAAGAATAAAGCTTAAAAACGTACCAAGGGGAGAGAGAAATGTAAACTACTTACAAAATTCAAGCTGGTATCTTTTATTGGGCCAACTACTGTTGGTGAGACTCTGCAAGCCTTTTGGGCCACACAGGCCTCTTCTTCAGACATGTACCACTTGATAGAAAAGTATAGAGCATGAAATGGCAAATTCTTTGTGGCCTTCCTGGATCTGAAATCCGCAATCGATTCAGTGAACAGAGAATGCCTATGGGTTAAGCTAAGGAACCTTGAAATAGATAACAGATTGCTGATGTTAATCCAGAAACTATATGAACAATTCCTGATGGCTGTTAAGCTGGATATGATGGGACATATAACAGAGTTTATAAGAACAACCTCGGGAGTAAGGCAGGGGTGCATCTTGACCCCTGCCTTGTTTAATTTATATATGAATGATGTAGTAGCAGCGGTTACCAGACATGAATTTTTTCCTCCCAAACTGGAAACAGATGAAGCAATTGGTTGCTTATTATATGCCGATGATTTGGCATTAATGGCACAGAATAGGATTGGTCTAATACGACAGCTAAAGGCTTTTGCAGAATATTGTGCCCAGAATCACTTAACGATGAACTATGCTAAGTCTAAAGTGGTGGTCTTTTCTAAGGAAAAGAAGATATATAATTGGAATATGAATGGGGATACCCTACCACAAGTTAGAACATTTAAATATCTGGGCCTTAACTTCCATGCCTCAGGCACATGGAAAGAGCATTACAGACTGCAATTACCATCAGTTAATGCCTCTGCCTTGGCAATACGGAAATATTTCTCCAGAGGGGGAAGTGGTAGACCAGATTTGGCAATAAAAGTCTTCAATAGTAAAACTAAAGCTAAGCTACTTTATGGAGCAGAATTATGGGCCCCTTTGGTATCAATCAATATAAATGCCACTCAGTCTAAGTTCCTACGCAGTATAATGAGCTGTCTCTTATACACATCTAGATGTGTATAAGAGACAGGCTCAATCCCGTTTAGTGGATATTGAACACCAAACAGAGATAGCAGCCTTAAGGGAACATGCCCACTTGAAGGAATACCTATACTGGTTACCTACAAGAGGAGAGATGGCATCATACATTATGACACCTATGTTGGCATATGGGAGATATCTATATCTTCTTATGTGTGCCCGTTTGAATGCTCTCCCCACCAAGGTTATGGAGGGGAGAATGACAGGAACCCCTTATGGAGAACGTGTATGCCCCTTTGAGCAGACTGTTACGGAAACAACCCAACATGAACTTCTTTATTGCCACCTTTACAATAAAATAAGGGATAGGTATATCTCCCCCATGATGAGGAAATTACCGGGATGGTCGGAGCTGGATCTTCTTGCGTATCTTGTGGATGTAACTGAAAATTCCACTAAGACGGTGCAATTTTTAAAATAGGCCTTCCATGATCGCAAGTTATTCTTAGAATATAAATATTTCCCGCAAGCTGATACTGACTAAGACCAGTGGGAGATTGATATTAAGTGTATAACAAAATGCTACAGTGATAGCATGATGCTTTGTGTGGTTTCACCCCATGTGTCACTAAACTTTGAGTTGTGACCCCCATGGGGCATGCTATTTGTGAATTTATATGAATTTATATAACTGTTTGCATATTCACCATGTATTTACGATTACGACTTTTGATTAGGAGAACAAAATGAATACTGAGGGGAATTCTGGCATATAAAACTCTTGGCTGCGATATGGAGTTATGACACCTGGACAGTTATTGGACAGATTTTGGCCATTTCAATAGCTAGAGTTGATATTATTATTTATAATGGGACCCTTGTGGCGCTTGTGGTTTAATATGTTTTACGTGTGTATTTGCTGTGTTTACTGTAAGCAATGACCTGCGGTCACGCTTTTAATAAAATTTGATTTGATTTGACATGTACCGTAGCCAGTCAGAAATATATACACTGAGCAAATGTAGAACAGGTATAGACGAGGAGGCACAAAATGGCATGGCTGAGAGTGGATAAGACAAGGTAACTGGTGATGGTGAAGGGTGGGGTTATATAGTGAGAAAGAGAGATATCAGACATTTAGAAACAGCTTTAAAATATGGGGGACACATGGCCTCCCCCATATTTTATTGCTCCTGTAAGTGACTTAGGGTGTTTTTAGACAAGCACCTCCCCACCCATCACTCACCCATCAGTCACTTGTCATGCATGTTGCAGGGCCACATTGACACCCTATGCAGCCCAGAGACATGCACGATGGGTGGGTGATGGGGAGGTAATGGGTGGGGAGGTGCTTGTCTAAAAACACCCTTAGTTCACAAGATCCTGTGCAAGTAAGTCCTAAATCACCCACAACTGATGTGCTGCAAATAGGGGTTTAAGAATTGAGCCAAGCCCCTCCCATGCATCTCTGAGAACGTATGAAGGACAATTCCCTTTTATTGCCCTCTCTTATTCCTCCACTGTCATAGAGATGTGTGTTTTCAGGAACATTCTGGGTGGCCATCACACACACTCCATTCAAAGTCCACTTCACCCAAAGTCAATGTTTCACTCTGTCTTCTTCAGGTAACGCAAGGATTCTCAACCTGGTGCTCGGGCAATAGGTGAATGAAGTGCTCCCCAAGCCAGCTGTGAGTAGTGCTCGGGATCACTTTGAAACAGTCCTCAATTAAATTGAATTGCAGGAGGGAGACATAATCTATGTATAATTATGCAAAGCATCCATACAAATGATGCAGTGCTCCCTAGTAATCACTTACGTCACCCCAGTGCTCGTGCGTCGGAAAAGGATGAGAAGTCCTGATGTAACAAATGCCCCCAACTCAAGAGGAAATAACAACTGCTGAGAAAGATTGGATAATGCACAGCAAGATTTTATGCAGCGGAGGGAGATTTGACAGCATGTGTGAAGGATGATAAAGTGCAACAGTACTCTCATGCCGTTAATTAAAAAGTCGGGAGAAAAAGCTTGTATGAATACAGCCAGCTATAGAGAGGAGAAGGCTAAAGCAAACATATGGGCTGGGGAGGCTAGTAGGAAACAGCTTATCAGGTGAAGGAAATACGCATGTGAAAGGAACTGGGTTCGCAGCAGTGACACAAAAGTTGAGTATACAGCTGACAGAGTCTGTCAGGTAGGCTGTTTTTAAATGAGATGCTACCACCCAGGTCCACCCAGTGGACCTGTGCGGTAGCGCCCCTGTAAAAGTGGCAGAGTCCCGGTGCATGGTCCCATGACTCATACACCACCAAGAACCTTCACCAACCTCCCCACACAGTGCAACCTGGAAAATCCCAGGTTGCACCATGCCGGATGCATGGCTGGTCAACGGGTCGATGGGTGTGCACACCGAGCGCACATCAATCCGCTGCCATCTAAACCCTCCCCCACCCACCACAAGTGCATGTGTGCTCCACTGAACGCACCCGGCCACGGCCCCCCTGCCCCTCCCGCCAGTTTAAAAACAGCTGTACTACAGATTTGTATAATGGCTTTAAAAGCTTAGGTCTCTGTTGAGTCTGTTATTTTTGATATCTAATAAAATTAATCTTACTTTCCAGACCTGTCTTTTGAAGGTGTTGTGTAGATTTTCTTTGAGGAAGAGGACTGAGAGATCAGGGTTGAAGATTCATACATATACCTGTTCTATATTTGTTCAGTTTATATATTTCTGACTGGCTATGCTACGTGTCTGAGGAAGGCCCTGTGTTGCCTGAAAGCTTGCAGAGTCTCACCAAGAGAAGTTGGTCTAATAAAATCGATCCTTTGAACTACTTTGTCTCCATCTCTTACATTTGGGACCAACACAGCAATCACACTCTCTCTATGATCTTGCAAGCACTCTGACCATGAACAATTTCTCATTGTATGCGTATGAAGACACTGCCATCGCTGCAGTGTTAGTATATCAAGGACCACTTGTTTTTGAATACCATCTTAGGGCACTTTCAGATCTCCCCCCTCGGTGCATTTCTTGGTTGTGAGAGGGAATGCGCAAGCCAGAATATGCACGGGGTTTGGCCGGTATATACGTTTCCCCCTCTGTTCCCTTCCCCCCCGGTGTGGCTTCGCTGGCAAACACACGCACAGCTGAAGACCAGGACCGTGCATATCCTGACTTGCACATTCCCTCCCGCAGCCAAAATATGCGCACAGGGAGTGGGGTGGGACAGGTCTGAAAGTGGCCTTAGTGCTCCTAGTCCCTGGCTGCTACAGTTTATACAACTTTCCTAGTACTTTCATGAATATGAAGGCTCTCTTTCAGTCCCCTGATGTATCTTATATTTGTCATTTATCCATACTTCTTTACCAGCTTACTCCAAAGACTACAGGAATTTGTATTTCTTTGGCTGTTTTAAGAATTTGATGATCTTTCCTTTGGGCTCTAGGTGATTTTTGAACTGCCTCAAAGTTGTATCGAATAGGGTACTGCTGCAGATTTAGGCCCTTTTCAAACGGACCGTGGTGGGTGGAGGGATGGGTGTGCACCGGTGGCAGATGGAGGTGGGTGTGTGGCCGCCCTCACGAGCAAACACCCATCTCCATGTACAGAGCAACCGGCATTGGCGCTGGTTGCTCCATGCATGGGTGATGGGTAGAGGTGGGTGGAGATGGGTGGAGTGCGGGAGTACAGACATACTTCCACCTACCGATGGCGGTGTTCCCAGGGACACACTCCCCCGCCAGTGGCAACCTGCAGCGTTCCTATGGACACCCCCATGCGCACATGTGTGCAAGGGGGGGGCGCCAATTTGGAAAGGGCCTTTCTGTGATATCTCTGTGATATCTGTGTGATATCTCTGTGACATCTGTGATATCTCTCCTGCTGCAGAGATTTTGAATCTAATTCTAAAGTGCTTGTTTATCCTGAGCATAATAATTGCTAAACTTGTAAAAAAAAAAAAAAAAAAAAAAAAGTTGAGGTTACTATTGGAGCTGCAACCATGCACCAGAAGATCCAAGCACCCCCAATAAATTGGTGATGCCCAAATTGACCCAGCCCCATTTGGGCACCGGAGGTTATCCTTGCAGGTTAGAGTTAATGAGGGACTTTTGCTCTTATTGTCAGGACGAACTCCTTTTAGTTTACTATGCCAAAACTAAGGTGATGGTGGTAGACCCGGGACGTAAAAAACACCGATGGTGGTTCATGAATGATCATATTATCATGTAGGTTGATCATTATACCGATCTAGGGGTATTGTTCTCTAGAACAACCTCTTGGATGACCCACTACAAATTTGCTATGGCTAAAGCAAATGCTACGTGTAAGTGGATTATCCAACTGTTTAACCCAGTTGGGCTTTTCAAAGGAATTTTTTCCCCATTTGGACTGTAGCAGGGCTAGAGGCTTAATTAAGTCTAGAATTGAAGATCAAGAGCTTCATCTAAGAGGAGAAGCTAGAGTCAGGCAATAGGTCACTGGTCTTTACAACTTGTTTCCCTTCATCCCTAAGGGGACAAATTATCTCACAGCTCTGGATTTTATTTTAATTTATTTTTTGAGATTGTAAGCTGCCCCGAGCTGTTTCAGGAGAGTCGGGGTATAAATGTGAACAAATAAATAAATAAAGAAAGAAAGAAAGAAAGAAAGAAAGAAAGAAAGAAAGAAAGAGTACCATCCTCCTTAGCTAGATTCAATTTATTTCCCTCAGCTGTGCTGGTGGGCAGATATGCGGGCCTGCCCATATAAGCTGAGGGCCTGTCGTTTCTGCAAGCCCCCAAGAATTGAATCCATCAGTCATATTAGCCTTGATTTTCTTTATATAATGATCTGCGAACCAGCTTGGTGGAACCTGTCATTAGCAGCATCCCTCCATGTAGTCAGGAGGCTTTGCTTAAATGTCTTTTAGCGGATAGGGACGCTGCTACTACAGAAAGAATCGTTAAATTCTGCGCAGCCGCACTGCGAGTGTGGAGTGCTCTTCTTGGGTGAGTTTAATTTTGAAGTGTACTTGCTATTGGGTGAAATAAAGCCCAGTTTTTATTCGTTTAATGATTATATTTGTATTTATATGGCCATAGAATGTGTGTATAATTATGTCTTTATTTTTTTTAACTGATTGTTTTTGTGTATATTATGATGACTGACGCTACATAACAAATAAAGATGAATGAAAGATTTGGGCACCATTGGTGCCAAAACAGGGCCCAACAGGGTGCTCGATATTGCTAGCTGGCCTCTGAAATTAACAGGCCCAGCGGGAACCATTGTAGAGTCCAGCTCCGCAGCATCCCAGGCATGGTGGAGCAGGACAGGAGAACATGATAGGAGATTACAGTGGGTGTTTTTACACACACATTTCTTCTGCATATTTGCTGTTACATCCTGAAGTTTCCATGTTTCTAAATCATTCACCCAGATGTTAAACATCCAGATGTTTAAAATTCTGCATAGATCTTCTCCCAGAACTTTTGTGTGTAACAAGTTCTTCTGGTAAACTGCTTTGCTCCAGGCAGCTGTGGCCACTTGGTTTCCATGGAAGCCCTTCACATCTACAGCAGCGGCTTTCTGTCTTTTTTTTTTTGCTAACTGTTTGTTTTTGTGTATATTATGATGACTGATGCTACATAACAAATAAAGATGATTCAAAGATTTGGGCACCATTGGTGCCGAAACAGGGCCCGACAGGGTGCTCTATCTTGCAAGCTGGAACCATTGCAGAGTCCACAGCAACCCACTCTGGTTCCTGTCACTGTCAAAGGTCTCTTCCCCCCGCCCCCGAGCACCTCTCAGCTGAGAAGCACTATGGGCAGGATGAAGCCCTGGCCTGCCTTTGAAACTGACAAGCCACAGGTGGGACCACTGAGCTTGTCAGTTTCTCTGGCTAATGCTTGCATTTAGGGGCATGGGGCACCTTGTCGTAGGGGTGTGCAGAAGGTACCACTACCATTTTAGGTTTTGTTTTAATTTACAAAATCCCCCCTTTTCACGTGCGTGTGTGTGGTGTGTGTGTGTGAAAACTACCCTATCGTCGTCGTTTTTTCCAATTTTAAAAATTATTTTTAAAAAATAAATCACAGCACATGCGTAAATGGCCACTAGATGATGCTTTACATGTGCATCCCTTTTCCAAAATGGTATCAATTCTGCCAGCACCATTTTTGGAAAAGTGCACATGCACAGAATGGTCCGGTGCCCATTTTGTACATGTAGAACGATTTTTAAAAATTGTCATATATACCATTTAAAATAAATAAATAATAATCACTGCACATGTGCAAAATGACCACTGGAGCCATTCTGTGCATATGCGCCCTTTCCCAAAAGGGCGCCAGCAACATTGGTGCCATTTTGGAAAAGGGCACAGATGCGAGAATGACCCCGGTGGCCATTTTGAGAATGTGCAGGAAATGGATGAAGCATATTAATGGGGCTGTCTTCATTTTAGTAATTAAAAAATAAAGTGCTGTTCCACCCCTCCCGCCAATCATTGTCACATGAGCAGGCTGCTCGTTTAAAGGTATTCCCTGGACCTCATGCATCGGGGGGCGGGGAGGGATCACTGGAATCCTTCGAACCTCTACATTTCCCAATGAATAGTCTACTTAAGACAAGGTTACTGAGTTACTTTTCACTGGGGAGTGCAGAAGACCCTCCTACCAGTTTCATTTCCATTTTTGTTTTCGATTACCAAAAAACCTCCATTGTTTTCATGGGGTGGGGGGTAGTCATAAAAGGCCCTACCATTTTTGTTGGGTGTTTTTTTTTCTGTTTTGTTGAAATTAAAAATTAATTTTAAAAAGATCACTTTACATACAAAATGTGCTGCTGGGCCATTCAGCACACAATCCGCCTTTTTCGAAATGGTGCCAGTGCTGCTGTCATTTGCAAACGTGCAGTGATTTACATTTTTTTAAAAGAATAATAAAAAAAAAATCACAGCCATTTTGCACATAGGGTAATTTCAGACGTTACGTTACCACACTCAATCCCCCATGGTGGTGGCTAGTCCTGTAACATCTGGTTGCTTGCTGTCAGATGTTCACCACGGTGAACCACCAGCGGTGAGCAAAATAACCACGCTTTCGAGGATGGTCCGGGCACCATTCCTGAAAACATGGTTAACTGAACCATGGCCCGGAATCGGCGGACGGTAATTTCTGTTACCACCACCAATTCCGGACCATGGCCTAGACCCTGGGTTGGAAACAAGCGCAGCAACTGGATTGGCCTCTGCGCCCGCCCTTCTCCAAGAGGGTGGGCGGATGGGGGAGCATGGGGGCGGGGTTGTGCGGCCGCACATTGCGCCGTGCAGCCCCCCTGATTCCCCGCCATAATCAGCCGGCACATCTGTTGGACATGACGTTTTGATTCCGGTGGGGGAGCAAATGGTGATTCTGTGATGGGACCAATAGGTGCCACCTCACATCTGAAATCACCCTCTGTTTGACCGCCGCCAGATGTTCACCACAGTGGATCTCTGGCGGTGGTCAAAGTTAACCATGATTCTTGATCTCCGGTGGGCCGGAGGTCGAGAACTGTGGTTAGATTGGCCAAGATCCGGTATGGGCCAAAAGTAACGTGTGTTACCTTGGCCCATCCTGGATTGTGGCCCCAACCGTGATACAGGATTGGGCGCAGTGGCCTAATTGGCCGCTGCGCCTGCCCGTCTTCATGAGGGCAGATGGCTGAGGGAGTGCGGGGTGGTGGTGCTGTGTGGTCGCACGTCACGTTGCGCAGTCCAGCCCCCATCCTGCACATCCCCGCCCCCTCCCCAATCTCTCGTAGGGATCAGGCCGGCATGCCTAAAGGATGTGCCTACTGGTGGGCCCACTGGTGGCCATTTCGCGCATGTGTAGAGAATTTTTTGAGGTTTCTCGAGGATCTTGTGAGATTCCTGAGCACGCTCAACGCTCTGTGCTTGTGCAATATGACTGCCACAGCCATTGTGCATATGCACAGCTGCCATTTTTGAGAATCTTACGAGAATCCCAGTGAGTATGTTGATTCTCATGAGTCTTGAAACAGAAAATCTTTCGTTTTTTCACTTCAATAAAGCCTATCTGCAGGTTCCTCATCCATAATCAGATACTGTCATACACCAATTTGGGCTTTCACTTTTTTTCCCATTAGTAAAAATAAAAAACCCAAATCCCAAAGATGTTTCTATCATTCTTTCTCATTCTATCATTTCTTCCTGTCTTTTTAGGGATGGAGAACCAGACAGCGGTGAGCGAGTTCATTCTCCAGGGCCTGACTAGTGTCCTGGGGCTACAGCACTTCCTCTTTACTCTCTTCCTGATCCTCTACATGATCAGCGTGTTGGGGAATGGCACCATTGTGGCTGTAGTTCTGGCTGAACCCAGGCTCCATACTCCCATGTACTTCTTCCTAGGCAATCTTTCTTGCCTGGACATTTGCTATTCTACTGTCACCTTGCCCAAGATTCTGGCTGGCTTCCTTTCAAAGCACTGGTCCATCTCCTCCAGTGGGTGCCTAGTCCAGCTCCACTTCTTCCACTTCCTGGGAAGCAGTGAAGTCATCCTTCTTGCTGTGATGGCTGTACACAGATGTGTTGCCATATGCAACCCTTTGCGGTACACTGTGGTCATGAACAAGCAGGTCTGTCTGATTCTGGCAGTGGGCACATGGACCATTGGCTTCTTTCATGCCTTGATGCACTCGTTTATGACTTCTCAACTTCGATTCTGTGGCCCCAACCACATCCAACACTTCTTCTGTGACATCAAGCCTCTGCTGAAGTTGGCCTGCAGCAGCACCCGCCTCAACCTCATCCTTCTCAACATTGTCACTAGCTGCATTGCAATGGGGACTTTTGTCATCACCCTCCTGACCTACCTCTACATCATCACTTTCCTCTTCTTAAAGGTGCAGTCGCAAGAAGGGAGACGGAGAGCCTTCTCCACCTGTGCCTCCCACCTCACAGTAGTGGCTTTGCTGTATGTGCCTGCCATCTTCAACTACACTCCTCCCTTGGTAGGAGTTTCCTCTAGAACGGACATGCTGGTCTCGCTCATGTACAGTGTGGTCACCCCAGTCCTGAATCCCCTAATCTACACCCTGAGGAACCAGGAGGTGAAATCTGCTCTGAAGAAATTGCTGTTCAGAAAACGCATTCTTGGAAAAGTATGAAATAAATGGATTGTGGTTTTTTTCACTGCTGAGTCTGGCCAGGGAAGTGACTGCTGGATGAAATGGTGCAATAGGATGAGTTAAATCAAGGCTGTTCTTAGGAATTGTGTAGCCCAGTAAAAAACTGAGGGTTGATCATAGTTCTTAAAAGAATCCTGTCAGGCTTCAGGAGACAGGAACCAAGGCCCCAGGGAAAATGAGCCAGGATCTTACTGCCTCCACCCCACAACCTAAGACTGGACCAGGCCACGCCAAGAAAAAAGTTCTAATAGGGCATAACTCCAGCCTGAACCTATTAACCCAGAGGGGGTCAGGTGAGCCAAGGTCTGCTGAAATGGATACTTTATTTAGTACGTTTGGGTAATACCTGCATTTTCAGGTACCCACTGGGTTACCCAGGTACCAGTTGGATACCTCGATGGATACCCAAAAAAATATGTAATTTTTACTGATTACCATTTCTGATTTTCCAGTTACCAACCAGTATATCAGGACAGAAAACTGAAAAATCAGTCTAGGAAAAAGAAATTGTGACTAGAAGTCATTTTCCGGGACTGGAAGTTGATTTTCTGGAATGGAAAACCAATAAATAGGTGTCCGAATTGGGTAAATAGCCAAAAAAGTTAAAAAAAAGATTGGTAGTGGAAGTCGATATTCCAGGACAGTGGACATTTTTAGACACACCTTAAAGTTCCGGATTTTTCAATGTTCTGAGGTTACAAGTCCATAAGTAAGTTCCGGATTCATTTTTCACACAAACACTGCCCTGAAGCAACCTTAAGTAGCTGCAGCTGTAGACGTGACAGTCTGCCATGGAAACCAAGTGACCACAGCTGCCTGTAGCAAAACAGTTTACCAGGAGAACTTTTTACACACAAAAGTTCTGAGAGAAGTTCTTCACAGAAGTTCAAAAAGCCAGATGTTTAAGATGTGGGTAAATTATTTAGGCCTTTTTTACATGGACAGTGAGGCAGCGCCGATGGGTGGAGATGGGTGTGGATGGGTGGGTGAGCACACCCAGCGAACACACGGCGGTGCCAAGCAGGGAGACATTTACACGGACAGTGCCATGGGGGGTTGTGGGAAGGAAAGGGGAGGGGCCCGCAAACATCCAGCGCCCAAACACCCATCCTGGAAAACACCTGACAAACACCTGTGCAAGTACACGGCCAGCCGGGGACGGCGGGGAAGCCCCACCCGGCACAGTGACGGCACAACATGGCCAACCCAGGGCAAATGAAGCCGCGTAATACGGCCCCACTCCCCAACCATCAGGACCCACGTGGGCGGGAGGGAGATGGGATGACAGCTGCTACAAAGGAGCCGGCCCCACACAGCCCCGGCACAGAGGCCAGACAGCCCAGCTCCAGGCCCCCCACCCCAGCACACACCCACAGCAGAGCCACACACTTTGTCGAGAGGCTCCATATACACGTTGAAGAGGAGGGGGGAGGGCAGGATGGTATCCGTGAGATTCATATCTTCTGACCCTGCTGCTTCCCATTTCCTCTCATTTACCAGTTTGTTTGACCTTCGCCTGTGGACTGACTGTCAGACATATTGCAACAGCCTCTCCCTTGACCTAGTCTTATCAAAGGACTGTTCTTTCTCAAATGTCTCCTTTCTTTGACACTTTTCCTTTCTCTCTTTTTGTGACCTTCAAACCATTGACCATCTGGACTTTGATTCCTCCCTTGCCCCTCTTCTCTCATCTGTCTCCTCCACCACCTGCCCAGGCTCTGTCATCACAGCCTTCAACAAATCCCTTTCCTCTACCCTTGACTCCTTTGCTCTCCTTTGGTATCATCCCATCTGTTGCATAAACTCCTGTGCTTGGCTCACCCCTACCATCGGCCACCTCTGATCCTGCTGTTGAATTGCCGAGAACCTCTGGCAGAACCCTCCTCAGTTTGCTGACTTCCTCCACTTTAAGTTTTCTCTTCCTGCATTTAGCAGTGCCCTTTCCCTGGCCAAAGACTGCTATTACTGAGTCCACATGAATCAAATCTCACTCATCCACCTTGCCCGTCTCTTTGGCCATTTTCAGTCCCTCCTCTCTACACTGGCTTCCTCTTCGTGAATGCATTCAGCACAAGCTCCTCCTATTCACCTTGAAGCCGCTTCATGGCCTTGCTCCTCCATATCTTTCTGGTCTTGTATCCCACCACAATCCTGCCCAGGAGCGTCACTCCTCCTCTGTCCTCACCCTCATCTGCTTGCGACACCCTTGCTCCTCTAAACATCTTTTCCCCTTCTCTCTTGCTGCTCCCCATGTTGGAAACGTCTTCCCTGGATACATTAGTTCTTCTCCCTCCCTCCCTCCTTGCAAATCCCTCCAGAAAACCTACCTCTTTTCTCAGGCTTTCCCTAGCTCATCATGAGTGAAATGGAGTCCTCTTCCCTACTCACTCAGAATCTCTTAGCTGTAACTAAGTTACATGTACCTGCAACTTCTCAACATCATGAGCGTATCCTTGTCTCTCCTGATGTTCACCTCTCCCTTGTTTCCCCCTCCCTTGTTTGTAAGTCCCTTGGGGTAGGGACCTGTCTATAACTATAGAATGTACAATGCTAGCTACACTTCTGGTGCAATAACAACAACAACAACAGCAACAACAAAAACAAAAGCAACAGCAACAAGAACAAGAACAAATACTAATACTAATACTAATACTAATACTAATACTAATACTAATACTAATACTAATAAATAGTGGGGCTGATCCCATGCTCTGCAGATCCCAGGCTCATGTCAATTCGGAAATCGTGTAGACGCCCATGTGGAAATTGCGTGCACAGGTAAGTGGAATCTGCAGAGCATGGGGTCAGCCCCAATAATAAATTTATTTATTTATTTATTTTAAAATTTAATATCCCGCTCCCTCCTACTACAGCAGCTCAGGGCGGCATATAATATAAAATATAAACAATACAATATAAATAATATTAAAAGCAAAAAAATCAACAATGCTAATAAAAACGATTGATAAATCATATAAACCTCCCTCCCCAGTCCAACCAAACCCTCCCACTGCCCATCTCCCCCACAAGAAGCTTGGCGGAAAAGCCAAGTTTTACATTGTTGACTAAAGGAAAGGTGATCCAGGGACCAGTGAACCTCTACCGTGAGGGTGTTCTCTAAACGGTGTGTGGCAACTGAGAACTCCCTCTCCATCGTGTCCCCCTGCCAAATATGGGTGACCTCCAAAAGGGCACCCTCAGATGACCGCAGAGGTTGCTCCAGAACCCGAGGGATGAGGTAGTCCCATAGGCTCACCCTTATCCAGTCCCCCACAGCTGCCAGACATTGAGTAGGCAACGAGAACGCAGGGCCTGAGTCTGTTGAAAACAAAAGGGAGAGTTGGGTGTCATCAGCATGTTGATGACATCACACTCCAAATCCTCTCACAACCTCTCCCAATGGCTACATGTATACGTTGGAGAGAAGAGGGGACAAAATAGAACCTTGTGGGACCGCACATGTTAGATCCTGAAGAGACAAAGAACAGTCGTCCAAGACCACACTATGAGTTCTTCCGGCCAGGCAATGAGCAGAACCATTCAAGAACAATCCCACCCACCCCGGCACCATCCCGTAGATGAGTCACCAACTTTATGAGCCAGGCACCCAGCCCCCCTCTTTGGGGGCACATGGAGAGAGGTGGTGGAACACCGTGTGGAAAAGCAAAGAGAGAGAGAGGGCAAAAACAGGTTAAGCTGGCTCTGCAGTGATTCAATGAAGGAGACTAGCCCTATGCAAAATGACCAGCCTAGAAAAAGAACAGGAGAAGCCGGTACTTAAAAGAAAATGGAGAAATTGCGATGCCAGGCTACTCCCTCTTGAGTATAACCTCCAGAGATGGGATCCTCCTGCCCAGCATTATTCCCTGGTTAAGAATATGAATGGTCTGCCTTTAACCTGCTCAAGTAACCTGAATGAGCCATCAGGCCTCACCTGGAAACTTGTCGAGGAGAAAGATTCTTTCCTGCCCCTCCACCCAGCCTGATGTTTATCCAAAAACATTCTTTTTCCTGTCTCCCGAGACCCACCTGGAAAGACCCCATTCCAAACACCCATTGTGAGCCTTTGTCTAGTCTTGGGAGCCACAGCACCCACACAGGAACCGTCTTTCTAGAATCCCAACTTCCATTATGAAGCTTTTGTGAGCATCCCAACTCCCATTGACAGTGTTTGTGTGGCTTTGTCCCCATGTCCCTACAAACGACCTGAGCACTGAGGGAGTTATTATGTCTCCTGATACAGAGACATAACTGGGAGCATTGTGTGGATTTTGTGATTATTACAAGGGCAGATTGCAATCACCAGACACTTCAGATCTTTGGTTAGAAAATAGTTTGACAGTAGTTTTGTAGGATGTAATTTTATATCTAAAAACCAATTACACATTTTATGGAATCCTTTAGTACAGCATAAAATAAAAGCTGAACTGTTATCTGTTAGACTGTTGCCAAGGAGAATTGAGCTGATGACTCTTTTGCTGAAATTATTCATAGTGTGAGGGAAAATGTAGCTACCTCAAATGGTTATTCTAGCTTAAAGAGACAAACAAGAGTGGTTTCATGCTGAATGTCTTGGCTACAATAAACAACTCACAAGGATGTTGAGGCTTCTAAAGTTTAATAAATTCTTCTGAAAATATTCAGTTTTGTTAACTTCAAGAACGGTTATATGAAATTATTATTATTTCTTGAGTTCTGAGGTTCCAAGGTGCTGAATGCACCGGCCCTTGGTGTTTCTCGAGGAAAACTGAGGGCTGAATTTCAGCACTATCCATTATTATTCCTTATCCTCTATCTCTCCAGGGGACCTGGGATTTGTTTTCCTTCTAAAAACCCGGAGGCTCCCTGTAGCATCACAGGTGGTGTGTCCCAGATGAGCAATCAACGGGATGGTAGTTTCTCTCCCTGGTGAACATGGATAACTCTTAAAACATGGCTAGAATAAAAGGTTTCTTGGTAGCAGAATCATTGGGTTTCTCAGAAAAACCACAGCTCATTGTTCTCCTCCACTGAAACCAAGAGAGATTTACAATATTCCTCCACATTGCTTCCCTCATTCAGAGACCCTTACATCTTTTCTGTCAAGACACTTAGGATTGTCAAGGTATGAAGTTGTAGTGAGAGGTGGGTGAGAAACAGGAGAGAGAGACTAAAACTTCTGAAGCTTAGTAAGCAGGAAGAGTTGGAAATTACAGATCTTTCTTTCTGCTTTTCTTCCTTTTCTCTATTTGTTGGGCAAACTCTGCCTCAGTTAGGATAAATCCACACACAACCCACTTTGTGGAACTCAGTTTGTGGTTGGTCTTCTTCACCAATCTTCCTTTTCCTAATTATACCAAGAAACAACCGTTCATTCAAAGCCCATTCTTGCTTTAGGGTGCAAATAAATTGGGCCAATAGTCAATACTGAAATTTGGCCAAATGTTGTGATACCAGCATTGCACAATATTTGTTGAATGCTGCTGCAGAACAATTTTTCCATTACTGTGCGTGCGATAATTCTGCATTCAGTCGGGAGCTGTTTACTGTGAAACAGCTGCAAAGTTACTCCACAGCGGGTTCATGACACACACTCCCATGCCCCAGGAGCCTGGTGGAACAGTCTTTCTTTGCCCAGTCTAGCATTAGCAAGTTCTAGGTGACATTAGATTAACTACTCGGTCTAGTTTAATAGTTAAATCTGGCTTGGTTTTATTTTTGTATGGTGTGGTTGATGGGGTGAGATGAGAGGAGGATAGCTCTGTGAACTTTAACTTTAAATTTAATGTTCACATTTTCTTATGATTTTTAAAACATTAGTTCCAAATCCAGTAGTGACATGATTTGTTCCTGTAGTTACACAGTTAGATGATTTTCAAATGAGATGCATCGACGCATTTCCACCCACGGGACACATGTGGGCGCATCTTGTTTGAAAGTGAAGATGCGTGGGTGCACGATCTCACAACCCATGCATCCCCACCCTAGACGTATGGAGTAACCAGCAAAAAGGTGAGCTCCACTGTGTAGATGGGCAGAGGTGGGTGGAAATGGATGTGTACCTCTCTCCATTGCACCCCAGTGGAAGTCCATTTAAAAATGCCCTAAGAATTCATCGGGAGAAGATAGTGTATTTGAAAAGGAAAATCACCTTTCTTTGAAATCTGCTAAAAGCCAACAGTTTTCTGCCTGTTTAGTAAACTCAGCCAGCTGTGCCATCAGCCCATAGTGCTCCCTCCTTCATAGCCAAAAATGTCACATGTTTTCATTCCTGTAAAAATCACAGTTCCTGATACCGTCTTGGTCGAATCGAGAAACTATCAGTATTTGTCAATGTCTTCACTGACATTTCATTTCCTGATTTACCAATAATAGGCTTCTCGGAATCCCATTTGCCACTTTTGCTGTTGACCGCTTTGTTCTCAATTTCAAATCCCAAGAGGTAATACCAAAGTAATACCAAATTTCTTATATGTTCTCTGCATTCCATTCTCCCTTATGCTTCCTTGTCACTTATTTGCTGGTATGCAGATTCCTTTACAAATCTGAAATCCATTTTCAGACTGGTCAAAGCAAACATACAACAACAATTCTGACTGGAGGCACTGGAATGGAGGCACTTAAAAAAAAACCCCACCTATGTTTGGTCAGGCAGGGGGAGGTTAAGGGGTGGGCTATTCACACAGTGATTGGCTCAGAAATGTGATGAACAACAGACAGAAATCTGGAAGTAAAACATTACCCTTGGTAATGTGATAAACTGTAAATGGAAAGTCATTAAATCAGGAAGGTATCTCACAGCATTTTGAAAATCGAGACACCATATTGGTATTGGGAAATGGTTAAGAAATCTTTCCCATTTGGCTGCAGGAGGGAATGTGCAAACCAGGATATGCCTGAGGTTTGACCCGTCTATAAGCCACACACCCCCGATATGAGTTTGCCGGCAAACACACACAGAGATACAGAGCAGGACCCAACAAATCCTGGCTTTCAGATTTCCTCCCGCAACCAAAATATACAATCGGGAGGGGGGGCAGGTCTAAAAGTGGCCTCCGTACTTCTAGTCCCTGGCTGCTACAGTTTATACAACTTTCCTATTACTTTCATGAATTTGATTTTCACAGTATGAAGGCTCCCTTCCAGTCCCCTGATGTATCTTATATTCTTCAATTATCCATGTTTCTTTTTCAGCTTACTCCAAGGTATACAGGAATTTGTATTTCTTTGGCTATTTTTTTAAGGAACACCCATGAAAATATAAGGATTTTATACTCTTTCCTTTGAACTTTAGGACTTTTTTGAACTGCCTCAAAGTTGTATCGAATCGGGTACTGCAGCAGATTTAGGCCCTTTTCAAACGGACCGTGGTGGGATGGGTTTGCACCGACAGCGGGTGGAGGTGGGTGTGCACCCATCCACATGGGCACACACCCATCTCCACACACAAAACAACCGGCATTGAGGCCAGTTGCTCCGTGCGTGGGTGATGGGTGGAGGTGGGTGGAGATGGGTATAATGTGGGAGTGTGCACGCACCTCCACCTACCGCCGGCGGTGTTTCCACGGGCACCCACCCACCGTCAGTGGTGACCCACGGTGTTCCTATGGACACCCCCCACCCACACACGTGTGCGAGAGGGGGGCACCTTTTTGAAAAGCGCCTTACTCTGTTAAATCTTTCCTACTGCCGTGATTTTGAATCTAATTCTAAAGTGCTTGTTTATCTTGATCATCTTCATATTTGCTAACTTTGTAAAAAAAACAAGTTGAGGTTACTATTGGAGCTGCAATCACACACCTGAAGATTCAAGTACCCCCATAAATTGGGGATGCCCAATTGACTGGGCACCGGGGGTTATCCCTGCAGGCGAGAGTTAATAAGAGGGGATTGCTCGCACGCGCAGCTCCAGTGGATAGAGATGTTAGACAGGGGTGCCTATTGGCACCTACACTCTTTTGAATTTATATATTGATAAGGTGGTGGAAGTGCTTAGAGGACTAATGTATCATCCAGTTTACCGGACTGATTTTTCCCTATCTGTATTTCTATATGCGGACAATATGGTATTGATATTGCAGTCTCGGATTGGACTGAGACATTTAATGAGGGACTTTTGCTCTTATTGTCAGGATGAACTCCTTTTAGTTACCTATGCCAAAACTAAGGTGATGGTGGTTGGCCCAGGGCATAAAAAAACGCCCATGGTTCATGAATGATCATATTATTATGCAGGTTGATCATTATACTGATCTAGGGGTATTAATCTCTAGAACAGCCTCATGGAGGACACACTACAAATTTGCTATTTCCCCCCCATTTGGACAGCAGCAGGGCTAGAGGCTTAATTAAGTCTAGATTTGAAGCTCAAGAGCTTCATCTAAGAGGAGAAGCTATAGTCAGGCAACTGGTCACCGGTCTTTACAACTTGTTTCCCTTCATCCCTAAGGGGGCAAATTATCCCACAGCTTTGGATTCTAAGTTAAGAGTACCATCCTCCTTAGTTAGATTCAATTTATTTCCCTCAGCTGTGCAGGTGGGCAGATATGTGGGCCTGCCCATATAAGTTGAGGACCTGTCGTTTCTGCAAGCCCCCAAGAATTGAATCCATCAGTCATATTAGCCTTGATTTTATTTATATAATGATCTGGTGGAACCTGTCATTAGCAGTATCCCTAGGGACGCTGCTACTACAGAAAGAATAACTAAATTCTGTGCAGCCGCACTGCGAGTGCGGAGAGCTCTTCTTGGGTGAGTTTAATTTTGAAGGGTCCTTGCTATTGGGTTGAATAAAGCCCAGTTTTTAATTCATTCAATGATTATATTTGTATTTATATGGCCATAGAATGTGTGTATAATTATGTCTTTATTTTTTAAATGGTTTGTTTTTGTGTATATTATGATGACTGACGCTACGTAACAATTTAAGATAATTTAAAGATTTGGCCAAACAGGGCCCGACAAGGTGCTCTATCTTGCCAGCTGGCCTATGAAAGTAACAGGCCCCAGCTGGAACCATTGCAGAGTCCAGCTCCACAGCAATCCACTCTGGTTCCTGTCACTGACAAAGGCCTCTTCCCCCCACCCCCGAGTACCTCTCAGCTGAGAAGCACTATGGGCAGGAGGAAGCCGTGGCCTGCCTTTGAAACTGACAAGTCCCAGGTGGGACCACTGAGTGTGTCAGTTTCTCTGGATAATGCTTGCATTTAGGGACATGGGGCACCTGGTCGTAGGGGTGTGCAGAAGGTACAACTACCATTCTAGGTTTTGTTTTAATTTACAAAATCCCCCCCTTTTCACGTGTGTGTGTGTGTGTGTGTGTGTGTGTGTGTGTGTGTGTGTGTGAAAACTACCATATCGTCATAGTTTTTCCCATTTTAAAAATTATTTTAAAAAACTAAATCACAGCACATGCGCAAATGGCCACTAGACGTTTCTTTACATGTGCAGCCCTTTTCCAAAATGGTACCAATGCTGCCAGTGCCATTTTGGAAAAGTGCACATGCACAGAATGGTCCAGTGCCCATTTTGCACATGCACAACGATTTAAAAAAATTGTCATATATACAATTTTTAAAAAATAAATAATAATCACTGCACATGTGCAAAATGACTGCTGGAGCCATTCTGTGCATACGCGCCCTTTCCCAAAATGGCACCAGCAATGTTGGTGCCATTTTGGAAAAGGGCGCATATGCAAGAACGGCCCCGGTGGTCATTTTGCGAATGTGCAGGAAACGGATGAAGCAAATTAATGGCGCTGTCTTCATTTTATTAATTAAAAAATAAAGTGCTGCTCTACCCCCGCTGGACGCCAACCATTGTCATGAGCAGGCTGCTCGTTTAAAGATATTCCCGCTACCTCATGCATCTGGGGTGTGGGATGGGGGATCACTAGAGTCCTTTGAACCTCTGAATTTCCCCAGCTCATCTAAAATCACTCTTAGTGTTAATACCCAATGAATAGTCTACTTTGCTTTACTTTTAATACTTTTTTAAAAAAAATCAGTTGCAAAGAAATGAAAAAAAAACCACCAAAAAACAAGTATAAGAGAAGGTTACTGAGTTACTTTTCACTGCGGAGTGCAGATGACATTTTCATTTCTGTTTTTGTTTTTGTTTACAAAAAAAAGGCCTTTATTTTCATTTGGGGGGGGGGCGGCATAAAAGGTCCTGCCATTTTTTTTCCTGTTTCGTTTAAATTAAAAATAAATTTTTAAAGAATCACTGCATGTATAAAGTGTGCTGCTGGGCCATTCAGCACATGATCAGCCCTTTTCAAAATAATGCCAATGCTGCTGTCATTTACAAATGTGCAGTGATTTTTAATTTTAAAAAAAGATACTAAAACAAGTCAGCCATTTTGCACATATGCAGGTTTTTAATTATTTTTGAAAAAATATTTATTTTTAAACAATAATGGATGAAAGCAAAGAACAACCGTTTTCTTATTAATTGTTTCCCATATAACTAGTTACAAAAATGAATGGGACTCTATTTGTTGTCATAACTGATAGAAAACATTATGTTTGCACACCCCTACTTTTCACAAATACTCCTCACTTTATTTTTTCCCGTGGTAACAGGACGACTCTCAAGCTGTTGCTCGAGCGCTAGACCCATTCACTTCTAGAGCTATCGGAATAGCAAGGATTGTGCTGTAAATAAGTGAGAGAACATGTTTGCCTTTGCTTTGTGTAACTTTTAAATGCCCCCTNAAGTCTAGAATGGAAGATCAAGAGCTTCATCTAAGAGGAGAAGCTATAACCAGGCAATGGGTCACCGGTCTTTACAACTTGTTTCCCTTCATCCCTAAGGGGGCAAATTATCCCACAGCTTTGGATTCTAAGTTAAGAGTACCATCCTCCGTAGTTAGATTCAATTTATTTCCCTCAGCTGTGCTGGTGGGCAGATATGCGGGCCTGCCCATATAAGTTGAGGGCCTGTCGTTTCTGCAAGCCCCCAAGAATTGAATCCATCAGTCATATTAGCCTTGATTTTCTTAATATAATGATCTGTGAACTAGCTTGGTGGAACCTGTCATTAGCAGAATCCCTCCATGTAGTCAGGAGGCTTTGCTTAAATGTCTTTTAGCGGATAGGGATGCTGCTACTACAGAAAGAATCACTAAATTCTGTGCAGCCGCACTGCGAGTGCGGAGTGCTCTTCTTGGGTGAGTTTAATTTTGAAGGGTAATTACTATTGGGTTGAATAAAGCCCAGTTTTTAATTCAGTCAGTGATTATATTTGTATTTATATGGCCATAGAAAGTGTGTATAAGTATGTCTTTATTTTTTTAAACTGTTTGTTTTTGTGTATATTATGATGACTGACGCTACGTAACAATTTAAGATAATTTAAATATTTGGACAAACAGAGCCCGACAAGCTGCTCGATCTTGCCAGCTGGCCTCTGAAAGTAACAGACCCCAGCTGGAACCATTGCAGAGTCCAGCTCCACAGCAACCCACTCTGGTTCCTGTCACTGAGAAAGGCCTCTTCCCCCCACCCCCAAGCACCTCTCAGCTGAGAAGCACTATGGGCAGGACGAAGCCCTGGCCTGCCTTTGAAACTGACAAGCCCCAGGTGGGACCACTGAACATGTCAGTTTCTCTGGATAATGCTTGCATTTAGGGGCATGGGGCAGCTGGTCGTAGGGGTGTGCAGAAGGTACCACTACCATTTTAGGTTTTGTTTTAATTTACAAAATCCCCCTTTTTCATGTGTGTGGGGGGGGGGGGGAGGGTGAAAACGACCCTATTGTCATCGGGTTTTTTTTGTTTTTTTAATTAATTATTTTTAATAAATCACGGCACATGCGCAAATGGCCACTAGATGATTCATTACATGTGCAGCCCTTTTCCAAAATGGTACCAATGCTGCCAGTGCCATTTTTGGAAAAGTGCACATGCACAGAATGGTCCGGTGCCCATTTTGCACATGTACAGCGATTTAAATTTTTTTTCATGAATACAATTTTTTTTAAAAATAAAAGAATAATAATCACTGCACATGTGCAAAATGACCACCGGAGCCATTCTGTGCATATGCGCCCTTTCCAAAAATGGAGCCAGCAACGTCGGTGCCATTTTGGAAAATGGCACCAGATGCAAGAACGACCCCGGTGGCCATTTTGCGAATGTGCAGGAAACGGATGAAGCAAATTAATGGGGCTGTCTTCATTTTAGTAATTAAAAAATAAAGTGCTGCTCTACCCGTTTACAAAAAATGCCTTTATTTTCGTTTGGGGGGGGGGGGCGGCATAAAAGGCCCTGCCATTTTTTTTTCTGTTTCGTTTAAATTAAAAATTAATTTTAAAAAAATCACTGCATGTACAAAATGTACTGCTGGGCCATTCAGCACATGATCAGCCCTTTTCAAAATAATGCCAATGCTGCTGTCATTTACAAATGTGCAGTGATTTTTAATTTAAAAAAGAGATACTAAAACAAGTCACACATTTTGCACATATATCAGGTTTTTAATTCTTTTTAAAAACATATTTATTTTTAAACAACAATGGATGAAAGCAAAGAACAACCGTTTTCTTATTAATTGTTTCCCATATAACTAGTTACAAAAATGAACGGGACTCTATTTGTTGTCATAACTAATAGAAAACGTTATGTTTGCACACCCCTACTTTTCACAAATACTCCTCACTTTATTTTTTCCCGTGGTAACAGGACGACTCTCAAGCTGTTGCTCGAGCGCTAGACCCATTCACTTCTAGAGCTATCGGAATAGCAAGGATTGTGCTGTAAATAAGTGAGAGAACATGTTTGCCTTTGCTTTGTGTAACTTTTAAATGCCCCCTACTAGCACATGCACTCTCTCTCTCACACACACACGTCCTCCCTTCTCCTCACTAAGGAAAGGATGCAAGTGTAACAGTAATAAACACTGGGAATTTGAAATAAAATTGGTGTTTTGTTGTGTGTGTTTTGGTTTATTTAGTGCTGAAACAAGAACCCAGTAAAATGAATATAACCATCAATATTGAGGCACAGGACTGTATCCTCTAACATTGGGTAGTACCATTTTCATCCTGATTTCCTGAGTTCCTCCACCGATTTTCTGACTTCCAGTTACAGTTTTTCAAATTTCCATTCCAATTCCTGTATCAATTTACCATTCTACCA
>QEPC01015076.1:4633-21571 GCA_003113815.1 Sphenodon punctatus | reverse complement strand
GACTCCCCACTCTGTCACTCTCTTCCTCTCCAACTTTATCTTTCATCTGTTTGTTTTCCCCTGGCTTTTTGTCTCCCAATCAATCTCTTTAACTTCCAGAATTTATCTTTTCTTTTCTTTTCTTTTCTTTTCTCTCTAAAAGTCTCTCTCTTGTTGAGGCCTGACTCTTGTCCTCCCTCTCTTCTTCATTATCTCTGTTATTATTCTATTTCCTCATCTCATTCTCTCTTTCATTTACCTTCTCAAACTCCAACATTTTTCTTTAGCATTTAAAGGGCACAATCCTACACTTTGCCTGCATCGCCCACCCACACACTTTACGTACCACGTGCGCACAATTCACACATGGCGCGTGTGCACACAGGGCAGCTGCATGCGGCATGCGTGCAACCTGGACTGACCTGAATCCCCATGCCCACGCACCGCACACCCTGGGGGGATGAACTGGCACAATGCATGGAGCACGTGGGGTGCATAGGTGTAGGGGTTCGGTTTGGCTCAGGTTGCGTGCTTGTGCTTGCCATGCGTGGCTGTCCTGTGCGCGCACATGCCATGCATGCATGCGTTGCATGCATACTGTGTGGGCATAGTGCAGGCGGGGGGTGAGTGCATGACATAGGGTTGTACCCAACGAGTATATTTTTTGTAGTGTCGATAAAGTATGTCACAGAAGAGACGAATGGGGGAGGGGAAGGGGTAGCAAACTTGTGACAACGTGTGACAAAGGGCAGGAGGGGGTATTGGTCAAAATGTGACATCACAACCATATGTTTATTTCATTGGCCCATTCATTTAGTCTGTGGGTATTTAGGGAGACACCGGTAAATTTACTGGCTTTCCTCTCGTGCCTCCTCTGCTGACCTCTTTCCCATTTACCTTCATCTTTGACTATTCTGCTCCATCTTCCCTCCCTGCTGTCCTCATATTTTGGTTATTTCTTGTGCCAGTTGCTGGTTTCCTTTTGCTCCCAGTCTTACCCTACTCTTTCTTCACACTGTACAGATCTCTCCCTCCTTCTCTACCTGCTCCCCCAACACACACAATTTTTTTCTCACAGGCCACACAAAGTAAAAGTAAGGAACACAGAGTAAAGAGGCAAACATTTAAAAGGCGTCAGAGACTGCTACCTCCTCTGCTTTATCCCCATTTTCTTAGGCACAGGGGCACCTACAGTTTGTGGGATATTAGAGGAACTTAAGGCCCCAGATACAGACCAGAGAGGATGGGAAACTTAAAAAGATGACGTCTTGTTTCTCACTTTTCAATCCTATTTCTCTATTTGAAAACTAAAAATGTATACCTTATTAGTGCATGGGGTCAAGTATTTGTATCTCTATTGATGGTTTTAATATTTGTATTTTTAAGTATGTTCACTGCATTTTCACCATTGCCACTTAAGTGGAAAATACAGTGAACATTGGTCTCTAGATATGGATTCTTTTGGTGCAGAAGTGCAGTGAGGTTCTGACAGCATAGCAGGCTTATAAGGAAAGGAAACAAGTCCTTTCAGGGACACCTGCAAGCGTTAGTTGGTACTTCATCAGTCTCTGGTGACTCTGTGCTTCTGCCATTGTTGATACTGGTGCCTGTGAGTTTTCATAATTTCCCATCAATTTAATCATTTTCTGCCATTTATTTGACATTTTTGTCACTTTCCAGCATTTTTTCATCTGTGTTTTTTTTTGGTCACATTCCANCACTTTCCAGCATTTTTTCATCTGTGTTTTTTTTTGGTCACATTCCAAGGCTTTTCGGGATTTTTACAACAGTTTACTAACTTTTAGAGGACTTTTATGGCAATCCCCAGCACTTCTCTAGTACTTAACTAGCACATTTTCATGTTCAGAGCACCCGGGGTATACACTGGGTTGGGTGCACATGGGGTTTGAGATTGGCCCTGTCACAGCTGTTTACTTTGTGAAAGATAAATGGTGAAAACATTGGGAAAGCCTGTAAGTTTCTGCATCACACGCATGAAGACTAATGACCAGTTACCAAAGGAAACCACATTTGCCATATTTTTTGTGTTTCAGGCCTACCTTGGAGAATGAGGAATGTGACGTGAATCTGGCTTGGAGGAGGGTTCACTGGTTTGAAGCAGAGTGGGACATGAGTGTGACTCAGAAAGGTAACCGGCTTCGGGAAAGGGTTTCTGGATTGGGGAAAGGGGATTGGGACATGGGACTAGGTTCACGTGAGGTGTCGCTGGTTTAAGGGATGGTGGAATGATGTTGCCACAGACTCCCAATTTCTCCCCAACTTGACTGGGCTGGGCGTGGCTGCAGTGATGGAGATTGAAGTTCTCAGACAATAGCAGCCTCTGCAGTAAGGGAGGACTCACTACATGCTCCTCAAGAAGGCGACTAAGTTGAAAGTCAGAGAGCTGCCCAGTTCCGATCCGGATGTGTTCTACAGTTTTGGGGATCCAGGGGACCTTGGATATCATGCTTTTTTTAAAAATCTCCCCACCTTGGTACATACCTCTGCTTTGTTTTTTCCCTTCATTTTGTAACCCCAGACCTGTCTGCCTAAGTACCCTGTGAGTTCCAAAATCTTGCATACCTCCATCAACTGTAGTTGTAGTCATCCTGCATCCACACAGGGGGTTGGAGTTAGGGATGTGTGAACAGAGTTCGAGGGGTTCGGTGTTCGGCCCGAACTCAGGGTTCCTAAACACCCGGAACCCAAACTGCCCCCCACCCGAACCAACTGAACAAAGTTTGGGTTTTGAACCCATTTTGGTGAGGGGCGGGGGACAGGGGGGAACCTGGTTTTCCCTCCCCCCTCCAGGCTGCGTGGGTGGAATGGGCAGGTAAGCAGGACCCAGGCCATTCAGATCATTACTAACACCCTGAATTGCACCCGGAAGATAATAGGAAGCCAGTGCAGAGAACAGAGCACAGGTGTAATGTGCTCGCGGCAACGCATCCCCGTCAGTAGACGGGTTGCTGCATTCTGCAGCAGCTGCAACCTCTGATCGTCCCCAAGGGCAGCCCCACGTAGAGTGCATTACAGTAGTCTAATCTAGAGGTAATAAAGGCATGGAAGATAGTGGCCAGATCAGAATCTGAAACATACAACCGCAGCCATCATACCAGGTGTAACTGGCGAAATGCTCCCCTCGCCACAGTCTCCACCTGGAGATCCAGTTGAAGCTGTGGGCCGAGGAGCAGCCCCAAACTATGGACCTGTGTGGCCAAAGGGAAGTAAACCCCATCAATGATGGGAGCTACCACCCACCAAGCCCTACCCACCAACATCACCTCCATCTTGTCAGGATTCAATTTCATGAGGCCCGCTCTCATCCAGTTCCCCACAGCTGCCATGTACTGGGTAAGCACTGAGACTGCCGGGTCTGGGTCATCAGAAAAAGTGAGATAGAGTTGTGTGTCATTGGTGTACTGATGACAATGGATGCCGAACCCTCTCATGACCTCGCCCATAGGCTGCATATACACATTGAACAGGAGGGGGGGGGGACAGAATAGAACCCTGTGGGACTCCACACATGAGGTCCCAGGGAGATGAAGTACATTCCCCAAGAACCACACTCTGAGTTCTCCCTGCCAGGAATGAGCAGAACCATTCAAGGACAATTCCACTCACCCCAGCCCTGTCTTGCAGCATAGCCACCAACATCTCATGGTCAACGGTATCTAATGCACCCAACGGATCTAATAGGATTAAAATAGAAGACCTGCCCTGATCTAATTTGTGGCGCAGGTCGTCAACCAAAGCCACAAGTCCAGTCTCCATGTCAAACTCAGGATGAAAGCCAGACTGCAAAGGATCAAGAAAACTGACCTTATCCAGATGCCCCTGAAGCTGCTGAGCCACCACCCATTCAATAACCTTCCCTAAGGGGAAGGTTAGAGACTGGCCGGTAGCTAGCCCGGGAGTCAATGTCAAGAAATAGTTTCTTGAGCAGAGACCGTACTACTGCCTCTTTGAGTGGCTTGGCACACTGCCCTCCCTAAGGGAGGCATCGACAACCCCCATCAGCAGTGGCCCTAATGTCTCCCGGCAGGCCTTAACCAGCCAGGACAGGCATTGATCTAATTCGCAACAGGTGACCCTTACCGCCCCAAGGACATCCACCTCATCAGTGGGCAACACCCACTGAAATTAATCCCATGAAATCAGACAAGGTGGGGCCTCCACTACCTCAGGTTCACCCACTGTTATAAGTGCAGCATCGAAGTCGTAGTGAATATGAGTGATTTTATCCACCAAAAAAGTCAACAAACATGTCACAGCGGGCACTGGAAGATTCAAGGTCCAGGCTGAGAGAGAGGCCAGACTGACCAGCCTCTGCACCACCTGGAAAAGCTCCACTTTTCGGATGCTATGAGCGTAGCAAAGCACTCTTTCTTTGCTGCCCGCACCGCTACAGCATAAGCTTTTAAACTAGCTTTATGCTTCAATTGGTCGGCTTCAGTGTGAGTCTGATGCCACTGTCACTCCAACCGCCATCCTTCCTGCTTCATCCGGTGCAGGTCCTCTGAAAATCAAGGGGACCTGTGTCATCGGCATTCCGGAAGCGAATGCCTGGAAGCCATTCAGTCAATGGCCTCAGTCAACAAGCTATTCCAAAGGTCAATGAGGTCACTGAGCGAACGGTCATTGAGATCAGGAGGTAGTTCCCCTAGGGCATTCTGGAACCTTTCTGGTTCCCATAGTATCTGGGGGCGGGCCAACCAAACTGGTCCTACACCTCTCAAGGGGCAGATATATGCCAGGAAACTGGTCCAGAGGAGATAATGATCTGTCCATGACAAGGGCATAGTTAATACATCCCCCCACAGGCCCCCTGCCTCAAGGCTAGTGCAGAATATTAGGCCAAGGGTATATCTTCCATCATGCGTCAGGCCCACAACCCTCTGAGACAGTCCCATGGTTGTCATGGTGGCCATGAACTCATGCTCCACTCCTCCAAGGTCAGTGTCAGCATGGATGTTGAAATCTCCAAGAACTAAAGTCCTTGGGGACTGCAAGACCACCCGTCACCAACTCAGCTAGGGCATGTGGGATGCTGCCGTACAGGTAGGTGTGAGGTATAGCAGCAACATCCCTAATCTCCCTAGCTTCCCCCCACAACTGGAACTCCCTCTCTGCCCACCTCCACCTCACCCCCTCCCTTCATACCTTCAAATCCCTCCTCAAGACTGACCTCTTTCACTCTGCCCTCCCCCACTCCTCGCTCCCCTCACCTAACTCCTGCTGATACCCTCCATCCAGAACAATCTGTTACCTGAGGTCTGTGTACTCATATCCTCACCACACGGACAAGCCAGCCATCATTCTCAATGTAACCAAGTCAATCGCATGCACCTGAGATCTCAAATCTTTGAGAATGTTACACTCCTTGTCTCTTCCTCTGTTCCCGTTCCTCCATCTCCCCCCTCTCTCTCAGATTGTAAGCCCTAGGGCAGGGACCGTGTCTATTCAATTACTTTGTAAAGTGCCAGATACATTGCTTGGGCTATATAAATGCTTGCTAATAATAATAATAATAATAATAATAATAAATAATCTGTCTCAAGCCAAATTGATCACCAGCTGGATCCCCCCCATGTCCAAAATAGTCTGTACTGGATACCTCCTCAGAGACCAGGTGGTTCGAGCTGCTGGGGAAAACTGTGTTGCAGACTGGGACTTGCAGCGGACAGCTGCCCTACCTATGTGAGCACTGTTCAGCGCTACTGACTGGAGCACGGGAAGGAGAGTGTGGCTGAGGATACCAGCTTACCTGATTGACTCTAGCTGCTGCGCCCACTGATTGACTGACAGGTAGCCGGCGCCCCTCCCCGGGGCTCATAAGGCGGCTTGCCTTTGGTGTGCATGCCACGGGTGTGCACATCTAAGGGCTGTGTGCACAAGGACGCGCCCTTGTGTGCGCGGCCTTAGGTGACGGCGGGCGCTGGGCGTCTGGTTAGACTGATGCTTGTGCCTGTGAGCTTTGGACTTTTTGGGGCTTAGGTTGGGGATCTTATGCTCCTGTAGCCATATTGGTTTTTGGCACACATGGTGTGAATTGATTATTTAATGCTGACAATATTGGAGTGGTTGTAATTTCCTCCAGTTCTCCATACTTTGCTTTTCATTACACTGTAGGTTAGAAACCATTCCATGTGGAGGCCCTGAAAATTTCTACCGAAAAATGCCATTAGAATTACATGGGGTATTCACCTTAAACTTGATCTATGGATAGTAAAATTTACTGGAGTAATAGTATATTTGAATATTGTGTGTGAATTGTTGGGGGTTTGGCAGACTTTGCCTGAGTCACGTGCCCCCTGGAGAGGAAAGCCAGTAGCAAAAACCCCGGTAGTGGGGTTCTTCAACTGCTTCAGACGCCTGCGGACTGCGAGGGGGAGACTAGTGGCAAGAGAGCAAGTCATTGTGAGTGCTCTATTCCCTTGTCAGTTTGCGCAGGAGTCAGCAGTCTGACTATTTTCTGAGTCTGGGGATTCTGTGGAGGGCTGTGTGAACTGTTGGCAGACCGGAGCCAGCGATTTTGTTAGGGTTAATCATTTGTACCTATTGGCTGGATATTAATGGCTCCCAAGAAGAAACTAAAAACTCACCAAGAAGCTGCTCTCACTCCACCAGTTAAAAGTAGACACATAGAAAGTTACTTTAAAGCTACCTCCCCCTCTCGGGACCAGAGCGATTATGCTGTTCCAATTGCAAATAGATACGAATTATTATCATCATAATATTATCATCATTAGAAGAAATAGATTCCCCATCTCTGCTTGGGATTGGGAAGCGTAAGAGGGGAACAGCATTAAATATGATGGGGGAAGCTAATTTGGAGGATCAGGGTGTGGCCATTAAGGAGCCCTGTGCAAAGGGGGAGAAGGCGGTGATGGCTTTATTAATGGAACATATGTCTGTAAATACTAGAGCTTTCAAGGAGGTGTTTCAGAAATTGAATGTGCTGGACTCCAATTATAAGGCGATCTCAGCAGTTGTGAGTAATTTGGAATGCTGTACTGATAAAGATAATAGAGCCCAGAAAGAAAAGACGATGATGAAGGGGAACGAGAATATACAACTGGTAGCTGATTTCAATAGGGATGTATTTTGAACCGGTGGGGAGGGTTATTTGTGTGATAATGAAGCTCTGGTGTTGAACATCTGGCCGCTCTCCTCGGGGAACATCCCTCTCTGGCATACTCCAAGGGAGGTGGTGGAGCATCTCAGGGTATTATTACATTTGCCTATAAAGCATAAAAGTATCAGTAAGATTGATTATATATATGTCTCTCAGCAGGGATACGGGGTTCGTGTTTATTTTAACCCCCTGGGAATCGTTCAGGCGGTTTTGGATAAGGGGCAGGTTTTGGCATCCAATGCAATCTATGTGACTAGATCGTATAAGTTGCAGGGGGTTGATTTAAATAGTAGAAATGGTATATGTAGGAAGGAGGATAAGGGGAATAAAGATGAATGCCCTAGACAGTATAGGGGCAAGGGTATATGTAATATGGGAGCCAAACCCAAGGGACTAATAGATCTGATGCGGCAAAAGATAGAGGAGACTAACCCCCATAAATCAGGGGAAGAGGCCATGAAGTTTCAATCAGGGTTCATGGGAAACCATGAAAATTCTCTCCTCCCGGAAGAGCATTTGGCAGTAGAGGCTTATAGACAATTACCCCTGGAAGGCCAGAATGCAATATTAGATAGGATGGCAAATTTGCACCAGCATTTGACACTACTGGCAGCAGAGAACTCCCCGGCACTGAGGGGGACATCCGGTGCAATGGATATTATAGCAAACTGTAGAAAGTCCCCCGAACATAGGGAGGTGGGAGATGGAGTTGGAAGTATCAATTCCAATTGTAATGGAATTGGCAGAAATGAACTTAAAGAAGGTGGGCAGGGATTCTCTTTCTTTGATACTTCTCAGTGTCTGCAGGCCCAAGATTTAGGGAAAGATGGGATTATAGGTGGAGGGAAAATAGGAGGCCAGGACAGAGGGGAATCCTGCGAGAGAGGGAGTCCCCACTCAGCACTGCCTTCTATGGTTAAGGCAGATCAGGCTGAGATCAAAGATAGGTGTATAGAAGCTGTTCAGCCAGCAGGGGGAGCCCAAGGGCTAAGTATTAGTGCCCAGGAAGCACTGATGGATCTGTGCCTCATTAAGTCTTCCACAGAGGACGATGTGGATAGATGGCAGAGGCAGCGTAACTCTCTGCCACTGGAGGATCAAGATCTGCTGCTCCAACGAATAGTGCAAATGCAGGCAATGTATGGGTATGAAGGTAGGAAAGTGCAATGGTTGGTAGAGCAGAAGGAAAAACAGCAGGATGATCGAGATGTTCAAGTAGAAAGTATGCCAACAATAGGTTCATTAGCAGTGGAGAAAGGAACAGAGACTAATTATGTGATGAGTCCACTAGTAAGAGGAAATTGGGATGTAGTGGGGGAAAGGAGGCAGATTTTAGGTCTGCAGGGTAGTAGTACTCAAGCACAATCTGGGAATACTAAGGAAGGCACTGAGGGATCTGATTTAAGACTAAAGGGAAGACTGACTATCTGACGGCCGGCCCCCGCCAGAACATCAAGGCGGTGTACCTATAGTTTCCTGGAATGTGGCTGGGTGGAGGAACTGTATTAATAGCGATGCATGGGGGATTATATAGGATGCTGGCATAATTGGAATTCAGGAAACATGGCATCTAGTTGCTAGTGACTTGTTATTTCCTGGTTTCAAGGTTTGGTCCTTGGTAGCCAGGAAAGGTAGAACTAAGGGCAGACCATCGGGTAGCCTGGCAATGCTGGTTGACTTGGCCCTGGACGTCACTAGCTCACAGCTGATGGAGGGACCTGAGGACCTGCTGACTGTCAGGGTTGAAAGGAACTCAGTGCTTTCTTATAATTATGAATCTGTATGTGCCCCCCTCTTGGAATATGGAAGAGAGGTCTAAATTCTGGTCTCAGGTAGAGGATTATATAGGATTCCTGGAAAATGCATACCCCCGAGTGGGTCTTATACTTCTGGGGAATGTTAATGCCAGGACAGGGTGTAATGATGATGTACGGGCTCAGGTCCTAGGAGTGGATTTGGATGATGTTTTTTTTTCTCCTATTAGATTCTCTAGAGATGTGGTTGTAAATGCTTATGGGATACAGTTCCTTAAACTTTTGTTTAGAATCAACTGGAGAATTATAAATGGTACTGCAGGCAATAGGGAGGGCATGGCCTATACCTACTTTTCCAAGTGGGGGGCCAGCACAATAGATTATGTATGCATGCCCTTGTCAGGCCCTGGGGCCTGAGGAGATGGGGCCTGCGCCAGCGGCAGGGCCTAGGAGGGCTCCGCCGCGGCGTGCAGAATAAGAAGCGCCCGGACGCCGTTCCCCACAACACCACGCCCCCTGTTAGGGAGGAAGATGCCACGTGTCCCAGGGCCCCGCCCCCGCCGGCGCGCCGACGGACAACTAGAGAGCCTCCGGAGGCAGCCACGCCTCCCCCCAGCGTGCACGATGTAGCCACGCCTCCCACCGACGTACACAACGTGACCACGGCCCCGCACGCCCCACTGCGGCGCTCACAGCGGCTGCAGCGTCAGTCCTCAGCACAGCCTACATAAGGCAGGCCATGACACACCTTCCTTGCTGGTGATCAGAGCCTTAGCCTGTGAGACCGGCCCCGTGTGTGGAGAGACCTGAGAGGAGTTGAGAGCATTGGAGACAGAGAGCAAGGCGAGCGAGTGCGTGAGTGTCTGTGTGTGAGTGTGTGTGTGTGCGAAGCCCCGTGGACAACAGTGAGTGGGTGTTCCCCTTCCTCCCCTATAGCCCACGTGGTGTCCTGGGAACTCAGCAGTGCAAGAAGCCCCGTCCTCATCTCGTTCCCCCCCCCCGCCCCTGCGGGGGTACCTGGCACCGGTGTTCCTCCCACCTCTCTACACTCCCCCTGGGACCCAGGTTCCCGTGTGCGAGTGGCCCGTGTCTGAGGGGCCTTCCCCGGTTGGGAAGCGGCTGCACCTAGATCCCTGTGATGAGCTTGGTAGGGAGCGCCTGAGAGCCTCCAAACTACCGCATAAGACCCTGAGGGAACCTTTTCTAGCAGCACCACTTCCCGACCTAGAGGGGAACGCTCTACCCGGGCCCCGGAAGGTTCTACCCCCCTCTCCTTCCCTCACCTACCCCGTGGGACCGTGGGCTGCCCCCCCCCTGGGCCCCACAGCCCTATAATTTGGAAGGAAGATTTGCTGGCTTCAAGGTACTGGAATATGGTACCAGTGACCACCAACCACTATGGGTTGAGTACCTGGTGGAACAGGTGTCAGGATTATGGCAGGTGTCCAACCCAGTGTTAGGCCCGCTGGTGGTGATACGTATGAAAGTACGAAGGAAGGGTCTTGACCTCCTGATGAAGGGCAGAGAGTTTCTATTCTTGGAGGGTAGTTTACAAGCCAGATGGAACTTATTAAGGGAAGATCTGCTACACGAGCCTGGTTAATAATATCAAGGAGGAGCTTCTGAATGGTCAGCTGAGCAGTCTATCTAAGAGATTAGGTCAGGCCAAGTGGTTTGATAAAGAATTCAGCGCTAGTAAGAACTTGCTGCGTAGGACGACAGGTTATACCCTTCTGAGGATGCGATAAACGCTCTTCTGAATAGCAAACAGCAATATAGGAAATTGGTAAAGGAAAAGAAGGCTGAACGTCAGAGAGCTCAGTGGTGCTATCTCCAGGCTGCGGTTGAAGATAAAAATGCTAAAAGATTTTGGGAGCTGATCAATAAGGGCTTGGGTAGTGGAAGTGCCTTGCGGGACCCCGATATACCGGGCTCTGTCTGGCACTCCCACTTTTATAAGCTCTATAATAGCTCGAGCAGTGTAAGATGCACTGGGTTAGGAGAGAAAATATTGGCACTTCCCCTGCCCTCCCGAGTGGGAAAGCGCCAGGACAAGATGGATTAACTGATGAACTATTGAAGGGGTTTATCGACTGGTGGGCTCCGGTATTGTGGAAGCTTTTTAATTCCATTAACATCGTTAGTATAATCCCCCACAGTTGGAACACCAATGTGATTGTTCCCATATATAAAAAGGGAGACAGGAATTTACCATCTAATTATCATCCTATTAGTTTAATAAATTTACCGGCTAAGCTGTATGCTAAAATCCTTTTGCTAGAGACCCTTACTTTAACCTCCGTAAATTGATACAATCTCTGAATCAGAGCTAATAGCTGCGGGTCAATATTCTTCCCCTGAAGTTTATCCCATAACAGATTCCTGTTAATGGAATCAAAGGCCTGCTGTAAATCTACGAATGCCACATAAAACTTTGATATCCTAATCCGGAGATATTTGTCAACCAGGTAGGCATCCCTACATCAAATGGTGTTAAGCAAGGGTACGTATTAGCACCCGCATTATTCAGTTTTTATATTAATGATATTGTTGAAGCAACGGACAATGAGGAGTTCCACCCCGCATATATTGCGGGTAGGAAGGTGGACATCATGTTGTATGCAGATGACATGGTGCTTATATCTACCTCTCGAGTTGGGCTGAGGCGGAAACTTGTAGCCCTTGAATTGTACTGTCGGGTAAATGAACTTACAGTTAATTGCTCCAAAACTAAGGTTATGAACTTCGCACACAAATTAGGCTATCAGGAATGGAGGATAGGTGAAGCTACCTTGGATCAGGTGCAATCTTACTGTTACCTAGGGGTTACCTTTGCAGCAGCAGGAACTTGGGGGTCACCATTTTGTTGCTACTAATTTGAAAATAGCTCGAACATCCCAGGCAGTTATGAAATTCTGGAGGAGAGAAAGGGGACAGCAATTTCTGCTGGCAGTAAGGCTCCTTGAAGCTTATCCCGCAGGCTATCTATGGGGTAGAAGTTTGGGGTGGGCATAGCGAGGGGAAGTTAGAGGAATTTCAAAATAAAATGCTTCGTACAATTATGGGCGTGCCCAAATATTCCCAAACTACATTGCTTAGGGCCGAAGTAGGAATAGGATCAGTGCAGACTAAAGTACTTCCGTGTTTTTTACGGTACTGGTTCAGGCTCCTGAAAGCAGGCTTTACCGAGCCTCTGCTAGAGAGAAATAGTTAGTAGTGAGACTAAGCCGTTGTGGTTTGAAGCCTTGTGTTCTTTGCTAAATCGATTTGGATATGGGTGTTTGCTTTACTTACAAACCCCCTCTCAAAAGATCAAGGCTGAATTGATGCAAAGATTGTTGGATGCTGCAAAACAAAACGATATGGCCAGTGTTAACTCATGAAAGATCTCCCCCTTTTATCCCCAAATTAAGACAGTATGGGGTAGGGAGTTGTACCTTTCCTCCCTCCGTAGCTTTAAGTTAAGAAAGGCATACACCTCATGTCGTCTTCAGTTACTTCCCTCCAAAGTTATTGAAGGGTGTTTTGCCTCAATACCATAGAGGGCACGACTTTGCCCTTGTGGACTGGGCCAGGTAGATAATATCCAACGTAGTTTGTTGAACTGCCTCTTTGTCGATGGAATAAAAGAGTCCTGGCTCAGCAAATTATTAAAATATAGACGGTATTGGGCCGCTATTTGCAAATTGGAATTTATTTTAGCGCAATCTGCTCCTTGTGACCTTGAAGTGGCCGCTACGTATTTACACTTGATCATTAAAAAAAGGCAAAAATTGGGAATTTATTTAGGGAATATTTAATTGTAACTCTGATGTCTTGCATTTCCATAAGGAACGGTATCTCCAGGTGTATTTGTATTTGTATCCGTATTTGCACTTATAATACGATAATTATTATAGAGGATGGGTATTCGCCTTTATTTTATCTTTATGTTTTATTTTACATTGTTGGTAAAAGGTGATGTAAAAAGTGTTCTATTTAGAATTTTATGTTTTGTTATGGTGCCATGGCTATAGCGAAAGCTTTGCCTAATAAATAAATTAAAAATCATAGACCAGGTGTCCTTGAAAATGTCAGCTACAGTGCCTCCCTGCCCCTCTGGTCTAGACTGGTGCTGAACAGAGTACTCAGCTGGAACAAGGTCAGTCAAAATTGGCCCCAATTCAGTGTCGAGCCAGGTCTCTGTAATACACACGCGGTTGGCTGATTGATCCAGGATCAACTCCTGGATCATCGTAGATTTATTACCAACCGACCTCACATTCAGCAGCAGCAGTTCTGGGTCAGGGGCACCTCTATTCTCTCAATCACTGCATTTCCTGTCTGGGAGCCTGTGAGGGGGACAGGTATCTAATTACTGTCCCTCCTCATCATTGTTACCCGCCTCCCAGAAGGGTCATAATTGCCCCAGCCAATCATGACCCCAATGGCTGCAGATTCCCCCTGTTCCACCCCCAACCCCCCCTCACAGGGGAGCCACCCCCCCCATCAGGTCACACACACCCCTCCTCAACCCAGTGCCCCCTCCCCCTTACATTGGGGGAGGGAGCCATAACCCTCACCTCCACCCAAACTCACCCCTCTCCCAAACAACCCCTACCACTCTGCCCCAATAAATAACCATCCCACTATAATAGCCTTCCCCGGCCCTCCTTGGTCCCACCTAAGGGCCTCACCCAAGGGCCCTTGGGCATGGCCCTTAGGCACGCGGCCTGTGATGCATGCCTGCAGCGGCACCAAGTACACAGCTGCTTAACCACCTCCTGCCTGGAAGTTCCTCCCAGCAGAGGGAATCCCTGACCCCGGCCCCCTCCAGTAGCCAGGAAGGGGGTTGGAAGTCTTTGGGGAAGGGGTCTGTCCACCTCCGTGGGGTGAGGCCTACCTGGCTCCCAGCCCCCCAAACCGGTCCAGGGATCCTGGTGGCGGGGCAGTGGTGGGGCAGTGGCTGCATAATTAAATGGGGGTGGGGAGACAAACAATATTTGAAAACAAATAGTTTTGTTTATGAAAATCCCCCCAAATGAAGGGGTTTTCTTTAACAAAAATGACGTATGCAATGCCTAGAAAATTTGCTTCAGTAATCTAATCTCGATTATTGTCTTTCTTAATCTTCCCACCAGAAGGAAGTCAGGAGCTGAGGAGAAAATGTCCAATGAAAGCTCCGTGACTGAGTTTCTGCTCCTGGGATTCTCTGAGGTTCGGGAGCTGCAGCTTTTGCACTTTGTGCTGTTTCTAGTTATTTACTTGGCAGCCCTGATTGGAAACCTGCTCATCATTACTCTCATTGCCCTTGAAGACCACCTTCACACCCCCATGTACTTCTTCCTTATGATTTTATCCATCATTGACCTTGGCTCCATCTCTGTCACCATCCCCAAAGCCATGGCCAATTCCCTGATGAACACCAGGCTGATTCCGTATCCTGGATGTGTTGCCCAAGTGTTTTTCCTTCTCCTGTTTCTTATATTGGAAGTAGCCCTTCTCACAGTCATGTCGTACGACCTCTATGTTGCCATCTGTGATCCACTGCACTATGAGACAGTGATGAACAGAGGAGTCTGCATCCAAATGGCAGCCATTTCCTGGATCATTGGCCTACTCTATGCCACTTTACACACTGGTAGTACATTTTCAGTAACCTTCTGCTCCAATATCATCGATCAGTTCTTCTGTGAAATCCCACACCTGCTCAAGCTCTCCTGCTCAGACTCGTACCTCATTGAAGTTGGGGCCCTTGCCATTAGTGGTTTCTTAGTCATAGGCTGTTTTATTTTCATAATTCTTTCCTACGTGCAGATCTTTAGAGCAGTTTTGAGGATCCCCTCTGTGCAGGGAAGGCAAAAAGCCATCTCCACTTGCCTTCCTCACCTCATTGTTGTCTCCATGTTCATTTCCACTGGCAGCTTTGCCTACCTGAAGCCGACCTCAAGTTCCCCATCAGCTACAGATCTGGTTATTGCTGTGGCATATGCTGTAGTGCCACAAATGATGAATCCAGTCATCTACAGCATGAGGAACAGGGAGATCAAAGCCATGTTGTGGAAAATGATTGATCAGAGGATTTTCTCCAAGGAAAAGTTAATCTTTCACCAATAAGCCTAGCTACTCTCTGTGTGTCTTTGTGGGCAATCAAAGACACATGCGTGAGCATGCATACGTGCACACACACACACACACACACACACACACACATGAGTATCATAGTTTGCTTTCAGTACAACTTAGTAAAAATGGGTTTTGTCATGGCATTTTAAAAGTATAACAAGTATTACACTTAGTCTTCCGGAGAGAAGTATTTTTCTCTTTTCAGTTTATCTGTGGTTATTGAAAATCATATTTTTTTCTGTTTTCATAAGAACCCAGGTTTTACAAACTAACCATTTTAAAAGTAGTATATGTATTGCCTCCCATAGACCATGGTTTTCAGAAAATACTGGATGCCTACAACTGCAAAATGAAGCAAAATATTTGTATGTAATTTATGAAAAATTCTGCACAATAAAATATGTATAATTGCTCTGTTTTAAAAGAAAAGTGTATATATCTGACCATATTTTCTTTGCAATAGTCCTATTTCTGACCTCTTTCACACCAGAGGATATCCAGACACGTTCTGTTTAAGGCAGACTGATTTTTACTAATACAGGGTCTACTCCAAGTTATCCTAGTACTCATTTCATAGAGATATCGATATAAAGAAAATTCTGGTCAGCCACTTTCAGGCAGAGACGTGCACACCTTCATTGGGAAGGCGGGAAGGGAGGCACAGCTGAGCAGCAAGCAGGAACCAGGTGGCGTCAAGCCCCGTTGGTTTTCCCGCCATACTGACACCAGGCAGTCCCATATGATGTGAGACCATGCTGAGTTTAAATAGCCCCGCCCACTGTGAAGGAGGTGTGGGATCTGAGGCAGGCAAGTAGGGTGGGCACTCCAGAAGAGTGCCGCTGGAACATCCAGTGATCGGCCAGAAGCAAGGTTCCTCTCCTCCACCCACCCCATCATAGTGCAGCTCCCTGAGGTAGCCCAGCCCTCCCGCCCTGTCTATTTCAATTTGGGTGGCCAGTGGGACTTCAGGGAGGGTTCAGAGCTGCTCCCCCTCCAATTGTTTAGGGTGAACACCCTGCCCCAAGATTGTAGGAGTTAGTTGGCTGCCGGCAGGGATACCTGAGGAAATTCAGGAATGCCTCAACCAGGGTCCAAATGGTGCCAGGCACAGGAGAAGGGGGGGGAATCTCACCCCCTAGGAATGAGGCTGTGCACCCCCCCTGCTGCTCCCCCTCCCCCTGTCAATGCTGCCTCTAGGGAGGAGGCACAGCCCGAGGGGGATGAAAACCCCCTTAGCTCTGGAAGTTGCAGGTGGGGTTTGCTGTGCTGCAGAAGCTGGTTGCCCAGTTCCAGCACTCTCCCAAAGCAGGTCACCATTAGGGGCAAGCATCAAAGGTATGTGGCTGGGGCATGCAGGGAGGATGAGGCACAGGTGGTCCCCTCAACACCCGCGATGCCCAGATCCAGACCCCTTGCCACCACTCGAGCAGCAGGAGCCCATGACGGCTGAAGTTATCAGGGATCTGGAAGGAAGGATAGCAGCCTTGGGAAAAGAGCTGCCTGCAAAGCAGTGAAGGTGGCCCCTTGCAAGAGCCAGAAGTTGGAAGCGAATCAGTGGGTGAGCTCCTGGCAGAAACGGGGGGAAGTCTTTACCCAACAGGAAGCAACTGGGGCCAATAACAGAGGAATATGGGGACTTTCCCCCTCCCTCCTTCAGATGTGACATCTGTGGGCCTGGAAGGTTTTCACTGGGACAGCTCAGGATGGAAAATGGGAAGGCCCAGGATCCCCATCATACACAGGATCACTGACTGGCTGTACAGGGGTCTGGAAGCCAATGGACACAGAATCAATCCCAGATGGGGAAACAGCAACACAATCTGTGGCATCTGGAGTTGGAGTACGCCTCCAACACTTTGTTGGGTCTGTCATCCTATACGCTAAGGTCTTCGTCTCCCTGGGGGGACACCTCTTCCAGGCCACCTGAGAAAAGATTTGGAAAAGATATGGGTAACGTTT
>QEPC01015075.1:1514043-1540146 GCA_003113815.1 Sphenodon punctatus | reverse complement strand
CTGGAGGGAGGAGGGGGTGCATAGCACTGCTCCAATGAGCTTTAGAGGGGAGGGGGAGGCAGACAAATTGGTTTGCTGGCCAATTGCCATCCAGTTTTGCAGCCAGGGGGTGAGTCAGTCCATGGAGCTGGGTCCTGCCTGTCCCCTGCTTGCTGACTGCCATCCAAAACTGGATGGCAATAGGCCAGCAAAGCCCCTCTGCCTACCTCCCCCTCCCCCCTAAAGCTCATTGGAGAGCTGCCAAGCCAATGCCATCCTTGTGACACTGCTCCAATGAGCTTTATTTTATTTATTTATTTATTACATTTTTACCCCACCCTTCTCCAGAGACTCAGGATGGATTACAACATCAGAAATACAATAAAATACATTAAAACCCCTACCTCATCCCAGCCTTTGGTGGGAAAGGCGGGGTAATACATTTAAATAAATAAATAAATAAATAAATCACCCTTTATCCCCACCTGTCACACACCAATCCTCCTCCCCAAATCCCTCAACCCAATCCCACCCAATGCTATTCCTGCCTGCCAAATGCCTGGCCAAACAAAAAGGTCTTACATCTTCTCGAGAAGACGAACAGGCTCGGGCTCAGGCGGCCTCCTAGGGAAGGGAGTTCCATAACTGTGGGGCAGCAACTGAGAGAGTCTCCCTGCACACCCTCGTTGTAGCAACTTCATGGGCAACTGGCATTTGCAAGGGGGAGCCCTCGGCCGACCTCAGAGGCATAAGAGAAGGGGCTGTTTTTCAGATACCTGGGGCCGAAGCCGTTTAGAGCTTTATAGATTAAAAACAGCACCTTGAACTGTGCCTGGAAAGCTACTGGCAGCCAGTGCAGACTCTGGAGCAACTTTAAGGAGATCCGGAAATCCTGAGATCTGTAATTGGTGAAGGATTTATGGATTAGAGTGTTTTCAGATGTGATGACTGCCACCACGGCCACAAACTACTCCAAGCCGTGGTGGGAGCCATCACTCTGGCCAGGACTTGGCCTGGCCACCGAACAAACATTACAGCGGGTGGGGAGGTGCGTGAACATGTGTTCACACATCCCTGCTCCCATGGTGTGGTGAGCGGCCCGTCCCTCCAACTGTTGGGAAACCATGATGCCCAGCCCCCACTGCCACCCTGGACTACGGCATGTAAAGCGGTCAAACACATGTCACGACACACTTTACACCAGTCGGGCAACTGTTCCCGGGTGGTGTTGGCACTTATTGCAGGCTGTAGATTTCCCCACTCACAGCCCAGGCTAAGTGCCAACACCACTGAGGGAATGACCCGGGCTAACATCTGGCGATGGTTTTCGGTGTTACAACAGCCTGCATTTCCACACGGGTCAAAGCATAGAAATGTGGGCTAACCCCCTATCTGTAACTGCCATTTTCAGGCAGTTACGGATTTATCCGAATCTGAATTCCCATCCTTATTTACACCAAAGGCCGCTTGCCCTTGTTACCAGGGCTGGCGATTCTTCTGGTGGAAAATCTCCCTACTGGGAAACTTACACCACGTTCCACACGTGGGCGCGGGACTGAAAGCATCATCAGCCGTATCCATTGGCTTTTTTCCTTCTGAATGTCAGGGCTTGAAATCCAGCCCTGACATTTGGAGGGAAAAAAGCCGCTGGATGTGGTTGATGACCCGTGCCCATGTGTGGAGTTCAGCGTAAGAATCACCAGCCCTGGTAACATGGATAAGAGTCTAAAAGTATTTGCTAAGGGCTCTATTCTCAACTGGCATAAATCTGTTCAGTTCCATTGACATAATCACCCTATGCTGATTTACACCAGCCAAGGATCTGGCTCTGAACTCTACATTATTGGAGCCTTAAAGCAATTGTTTTTTTTCTGGTTTTGCACAACAGAATAACTGGAATGAGTGACACAGCTCCTTCTGCCTGTCACAAAATAGTTGCTTAGAATAAGGGAAAAAGATGTTAAGAGCAGGCCTGGTGGGGTAACAGTGCCTCCCTCCCCCTGCTGCATGACAACAGCCTCCCTTGTCCCAGGGACTTGCAAGTACATGGCTCTTGCACAACATGCAAATCATTCCACATAGAGCAACTGTACTGTTTTGAAGGCTACTCACTCCTAGACCCAGCAGAGCCTGGCTCAGATGCTACCAAAGAGGGCAATTTGGAAGGTTTCTCCAATTGTCTAATAAGAAAGATTCACTGACTTCCATAGTTAAAGCGGATTCAGACGTGTGTTTAAATTGCACAGCTGCCTCGGCAGCATCGTGCGATTTAAAGAACCCCGCACTTCCGGGTTAGTGTGAATGCGGTGAGCGCGCACATTTCCACCTAGCCCGACTGTTTGGAGCGCGGTTTGAAAAGTTGCTCCGAGCAGCTTTTCAAACCGCGCTCCAAACATTTGGACTAGGTGGAAATGTGCGCGCTCACCGCATTCACACCAACCCGGAAGTGCGGGGTTCTTTAAATCGCACGATGCCGCTGAAGCAGCTGTGCGATTTAAACACACGTCTGAATGCCCTCTAAGGATGAGGGAGTTTTCTGATTGTAGAGCGAGAGTTGATGTCTGTGGAGTTACAGGAGGGTGAATCTGGCTCCATTTGTCTGATACAGAATGAAGGACACACAGATGCATGTTCACAATCATATATAAACACACACATTCTGCACAACCTCATGCTCCTAGACACACAGACAATGGAAAAACCTATGCAGACTCAAAGAACTACAACAAACGTGCTTCCCGCTGCCTGCCCCAAACTTATCTCTTTCCTGGGGCTGCGCTTGGTTAACAAAGAAACTTGCCACAAGCAAACATAAATCTAAGGCCGTTTTTAGACGAGCGCGATGGCGCCCGCGCTTGTTTCTTAAAAAAGCCTGCAGCCCGTTCCACACGTGACGCTGCCGCCGAATACGCGCATGCGCGGCCGACGCGCATCCATTTCCGGGCGCGAACTGACCGGGTCGGCGATCGAGGCTGGTCATACGCGGCCGGAAATGGAAGCGCATCGCCTGCACATGCGTGTATTCGGCGGCAGCGTCACGTATGGAACGGGCTGCCGGCTTTTTTGAAAACAAGCGCGGGCGCCGCCGCGCTCGTCTAAAAACGGCCTAAGAACAAATGTTTGTGTGCAGCCAGTGGGGCAGATGCCTCAGATGCAAACCCAAGAGGGAGACACAAAGCTAGCCCAGATGTCCCCTGATCCTAGAACCCAGGTTGGTTAATTGAAGCACCCTACAGGCAGTGATTTCTGCTGGTTTGGATTTGCCTTCCACTGTGGTACATCTTTCACCCCATGCCACCAGATTGGGACGAGTCCACTGCTGCTGGCTATTCCTATGATTCATCTGCCCAACCCTAATCCTGCCCCAGTGTGGTCAGGAGGTAGCAATTCCATGGTCAAGGGGGCAGGGCCTGTCAGGGGTAGCCCGGACATAGGCAGCTTCTCATAGTAAGTCTGTTTCGAGCTACTTCTTTAGGGAGGTAGCCCCTGTTGGGTTGGGCCTGCAACGGGTGTTCTCGCAGGATTGTGTCAGCCTTGACGAATCTACGCAGGATCGGATCCGCATAGGTACATTCCCACAGTATCGAGTCAGCAATGATGGATCTATGCAGGATCAGACCTGCCAAAGTAAGTCCCCACAGGATCAGGTGAAATCAAGTGATGCCGGGGTCAACCAGGAACTCTATATGGGTGTGGACGGCATTGGTGGGGGAAGAAGTACTGGGCATAGTCAGGTCCAAGGCAAGGGTCAGCCAAGAGTTCAGTCCAGAGTGAGCATCATTCAAGGGGGAACCAGGCATATTGACCCATATGGGGTCAAGCTGAGAGATCTGTCTGAAGGGCAAAGGGAGGAGAGAGAGAAGGATTTGTATCTGTATTTGAATTTCCAGTTGTAGTATTTTCATTTATTTGTATCTTTATCTGTGCTCACTGCATTTTCCCCATCGTTGCCAATGTGGAGAACACAAGTCCCTGCATATGGGTTATTTTAACAGAGAAGTGGAGTGAGACTCCGCTTGACAAACCTATAAGGAAAGGAAAATGCAGTCAAAACCACTGCTAAGTCTGCTACCCGTGTAAAAAGGAGAGCACTGGTTTCAGGGAGGGTGGAGATTAGAATATGGCTAGCTTGGTGGGGAGGTTGTTAGCTTGGGGAGAGTGGAATGGGGCAGGTGTCTGGCTCAGACGAATTGCTGGCTTGAGGGAGAGTGAGGCGTGCAGCTGGCTTGGGAGAGGGGAGAATAGAACATGGAGCTGTCTTGTGTGGGAAGTTACTGGCTGTTGGGGATGGAGGAATAGGACATGTGTTTGGCTTAGGGAGTATCACTGGCTTGGGGGGAATGGGGCATGGGACGAGGCTCAGGGGAGGTTGCTGACTTGGGGAGTGGGAATGGGACATGGGTCTGGCTTGGGGAGGGGGTCTCTGGCTTGGGGAGGGAGAATGAGGCGTGGTTCTGGCTTGGGCGGAGTGGTTTCCGGTTCAGAGAGGGGAGTTATTGGCTTGTGGAAAGTGAGATCCCTACCTGGGAATGGGATACGGGGCTGGTTCAGGGGGCTGGCTTGAAAAGGGGGGAATGAGGCTGCCAAAGACTTGCCATTGCTCCCTGGCTCGGCTGGGCTCTGCTGGGCTGAGTCTTGCTGCAGTGCTGGAGACTGCAGTTCTGAGACAGCGGCAGCCCCTGCACGTAGGGAAGCATTGCTACAGTCTTCCCAAATAGGCAGCTAAGCTGAGTCAGGGAGTGGCTCAGCTCCAAGCTGGTTATGTCCTGCAGTTTTGGGGGTCCAGTTCAAGACCTCAGATATTAGGTCTTTTTTGGAAATGTTGGGTTCACTCAAAACCCAAATACATGGACCTAGTATTCATTTTTCAACTATTTGAGCTGAAACAGGCTTCTTCAGGTTTTATTTGTGTTGTATTGAAACCAAATGCTTGGCCCAGGCCCTAGTTTGGTCCATCTTGGGCCAAACAACCCTAGCAGCCAGTAGCCAGAGCATGTGTGACATTAGTTGGGGACAGATCACCAATACAAGGGAGGTGTGTTGCTAGATCACTATCCAAAGCTGGCAAACTATTGCTTAGGGCTAGATTACCCAGGATGATAGTCGATAGGGCTGCAAATTTACTCTCTGCTTCCGGCATTTTGCAAGCAGATTATCTCATGTCACTGACTGGGCTTTAAAACCCTTGAGCCAAGAAAAGCAGGGGTGGGAGGGGGCTTGTCTGAGGTGGGGGAGAAGAAATGCATCATCATCAGTGGGGCGTAGTAGCTAAGCTTTTGGCCTACTATACGGTTTGCTAAAGTATTCTGCCCCGTGCTGCCTCATCTAGTCATGCCCTCCTTTCTCCCAACTGCAACTGCAGCTGAGATGAGGATGAGAATCAGGGCACTGTTTGGGTATATCGCACTGACGCTTTCCTCACAGTTAGGTATTTATAGGGCCTTTCCCTGTTAGGGTGAATTCTCTGGTGTGTACTGAGGGCTGACCTCGCCCTGTAGCATTTCCCAGTCAGGGCACATGGGAGGGGTCTCCCCTGTGTGTCAGGGTTTCTCTCCTCAGTGGATTCTTCTTTTTTAAATAGCAAATTTTAAAAGTGAAACAAATCATGCATACATATAATGTTCCCTTATTTAAAACAGATTTAAAAGTTTGAGCTGTCCATTTCCCCCCCATCACCTGATCTACAGGACCAAATGCTGATTTTCTTTTTTTGATTTTTTCACACAGAATTTGCATTTTACTCACTATTGCATGCCACCACCATTGTATAGTTTTTCGTTCTGCCTACACTGTGGGTTTTTCATTGTGTGTTTGTGGTGGAGCTCATGAAACCAGCATACATAAAACATATGAAACATATATGTATATGGAGAGAGCACTGCATGTTAATATTTTGTATCCATGTTTGGTGTCTAACTGATCACATGGAATGACTTAGATGACATGAAGTATTGGTTATACAGGCCACCCCATCACAGTGTGCTATTCCATTGATCATGTAAGCATGAAATTTTAATGCTGGCCTGGCCCCCTGATGGCTCTCACCCTCCTGGCCCTGGCCCCTCCTGGTTCTGCCCACCACCCCGCCAACCTAAAAGTCTACCAGCTGCCACTGCAAAACAGACCTGCTACCCCAGCAAGGGATGTTCCAAGAGTGCCTGTTCAGGTGGGACCCCCTGATCCCTTCCCCCACTCCAGAATCCCAGTTTTCCAGAAGTCCCACTCCAGATCTGGTGCCTCCCCACACTATCCTCTGCCATCTCAGGAGGAGGGAGTCATCTAGGCTGTGCAGCATGTAGCAAGGCTGGACTCATGTCATGTTCCAGTTATGGGCCCTCCTAAGGGCAAGGGGTATGGTCATCCTAAGTCACAGCCCTCCAAAAGGGCCTCCCATCTAGCCTCGTCCTACCCACGCAAAGGTGGTGGTGCCGCTCTGGCTCTCGGCAAGCAATAGTAACCCTACCAGGGGGGAAAGTTTCAGAGTGGGCGGGGACAGGGACAGCACTCTACTCCTGCCACTCTGAACATTTCCTTCTTAGTGAGGCCCTTTGCAAGCAGCCCGTCAAAGTGGGCAGGGTAGAGTGTTGGGTCTGCTCCCTCCCTCTCTCCCCCTCTCTGGAAATATTCTAGCGGTGCTCAAGGATTTTCAAAGGGAGGCCCCCTACAGTCTGAGTCTGGGCTCAACTGAGCCCCCTTGCTCCATGGTAGCTATGCCCTGATGCTGTGGCTGGGGAGAAGCCTCCCCACTCCTGTAGCATGGGGGGAATCCCTTGGTGCCAAGGCTAGGATCTCTGCAGGAGCTGATGAGGCATCCCTAAATTCAGGAGGGAGATTCTCCCACTGAGGAAATTGTGATGGGGAAGTTTCCCCCATCCAGCTCTCTCCCACGCTCACACCATGTTCTGCCAATGCCACCAGCTATGGCAAGACAGGCAATCTGACTCGTCTGAGATGCACATTGCTTGCCAATTGCAGTTGTCCAATGCAGGTTTGGTTATGTGCTGGCGGTAACCCTACCAGGAGAAAGGTTTTCAGAGTGGGCAGGGACAGCACTCCACTCCTGCCACTCTGAACATTTCCTTCTTTGTGGGGCGCTCCAAACGTGGTTTGCATGCTGGGTCTCAATGCTGCAAAACTCGGTTTCAGACCTGGGCCTGCTAAATGGGTTTGGGCAGGTCACTGTCTCTACCTTGGCCTGAATGGCAGCGGGTCAGTGCAGTGCTTAGCCACTATAACCTCTTAGGATGTGGTGTGACCCAGATACTCTGGCCTGGTCATCCATGAGATTTGAGCCCCTATGGAAACCAGTGAGCATTAAAGCTACAAAACTATAGCTGGCATCACACCATGTTGCAAGCTCAGAGAAGGAGGGGTGGGACTGTTTTAGAAGCCAAGGTAGCTCATGACCTGGCATTCCAGGAGCAAGGCAGGTTGGTTTAAACTCCTCCTTCCTCTTTCCTGCAGTGAATCTTGTCCTGAAAGTAAAGTTGTGACAGTGGAGTACCCCTGCACAGGAGCAGGGGGGATGCCAGTGACCTGCTTACGGTAAGTCGCATACCAACTGGGAAGTTTAGAGCAGGCCAGATGTACAGGAGTTCAAGGGTCTGAAAGCTGAGGGTGCACAGAGAGCGCTGGCTTTCCACTTCTTGGCAATGAGGAAGAGGAAAGAGGACCCCAGACTCAGTTCCTAGGATGTTATGTAATGGTTGGAGCAGGGGTCAGTACTGTTCTCTCTTCTGCCTCTTCCACCCACTCACTGTTGGCAAGACACTTCTCTGTGGCTCAGTTGCCCCATCAGTTAAAATGGGGACAATGCCTATTCATCTCCTGTGGCCAGGGTAGGGAATCCCCAGCCCATGGGCCAAGTATGGCTCTCTTACAGTTTTATTTGCCTCCTTTCCAGTGCCTGGAAGCAGCTTGTGGATCCTGCCCCTCCCCTCAAGTGCTACTGGAGCCTGCTCAGGGGGGAAGGAAGCAGAAAAGAGCATGCTTACTTGAAGATAGGGTCTAGATCTGCAGACCAGATCCAGGATTTGGATGCTTCCCCCCCCCCCCCTTTCTGTCTTGAATGTGCCCACTCTGCTCTCTCCAGTGAACCCTTCAACCTCTGTCTAGCCTGTGGAGCTTGTAGTGATTTCCCAAGTAGCCCCCAGGGAGAAAAAAACCTCAAGCCTCTATCCTACGCAGTCTGAACACTCTCAAACCCATATGGTAGGAATCGATGTCACTTCCTTTACCCCAATAGAACTGTGCTGATTTCCTCCAGCTGTGGGACAAGCCCATTGACTCTGGAGGGGATGTTGATATATAAGGAATGCAGGATTGGGGCCAAAAGTGTTAGGAGGCTCAATGTATTAAAGTTTATAAAGTGCTAAGAAAGCTCCAGTAAATGGCACCATTAATAGTTGCAGTGCTCTAAGTACCAGCCAGATCTTCCCTAACTAAGCCCTCTGCAGGTTTTTTAATCTGGGCCTTGTCATTCAGCCAGCCAGTTGTATGCAGTTTATATCACCCTAGTGCGACCTAGAAGTCTGCATAGAAACAGGAGGTTTATAGTGTCGAAACCCCAAGTGTGCATCTTTCTCAGATAGCACATCTGAATGCCAGATGTGCCCGGGTCCCCTCAGATCAGCTCCAAGTTCAGTTGCAAGCGGTGTGAGGGGAACAGCGCCTGAAAGCCTCCAGTCATCGCAAAGGCATTTTTAATATAGACATGCCGGCGTTTTTTATGTATCGCTGCTGGAATTCTTGAGTCCTTGGAGGATGTGGAAAGGGATCAGTGGTAGAGTTTGGGGAAGGTCAAATGCTCTCAGAAAAGAGGTCTCAAACACAAAGGGTGTTTTTTTTACACAGACACTTAGTCCAGGCTTACTTCTCTTATCCCGGGTTTAATTGTCCATTTAAACAAGTTTTCCTGGAATAAGAAGCCTGGGTTTAGAATTAACATGGTACTTACAAAACCTGTTTTTCAAGGTTTTATTATTCCAGGTTTAAAAATAAGCAGGGGTTTAGGTCCATGCAAGCAATAAATCCAGGCTGAACTTAAAGTGATCATAGAGAGTGTTAGGCAGACCAGACATCCTCTCTATGCAGGACGGTATCTATAGTCTCGTACAGACATGTATGGTGGGGAGCTGAAGATTGGAGTCTCCCTGAGGGAGTGAGCAGCTGCGGAGGAGGTAATCAGCTGATGCTGGAGAAGAGTCTCCCTTGAAACCAAGCAGCTGGCGTTAGTGCCAAGGAGGGGGCATCCCAGACCTATTGCAGTACCAACCTAGCACCCTCACCCCTGGGGTCTGCATGTGTGGGCTGAGAGGGTGCTGGGTGGGTCCTCTGACTCCGACCAGGTCTTAGACACCTCATCCTTGGTACTAGCCCCAGCCGGTTCATTTCAAGGAAGCCTTTTCTACAGCATCAGTTCATTCACGAGGCTCAGCAGCAGCTGCCACCACCACCGCTTTCAAATTCCCCTGCACCCTTGGAATCCACAGATCGGATTGGGGGCGCGGGGGAGGGCATGGAAAGTGGAGAACCAAATAGGGAACAGCTGCAGGGCTAGCCTTAGAATATGCGGGGCCCAGGGCAGGGAACAACGGTGGGGCCATATTCTTCTGCCGGTGGCGACTGGCAGGCCTAGGGGCATTCCCCGGCTCAGGGAGCGCTCCCCGGCTCGGTCTGGGGGCGGCGCACTACCCAGGCCTGGGCACTCCCCTCCACCCATCCCCAAGCTCAGCCATTTCTGATCACTTACCTGATCCGGCGCTGGCCTGGGCCCCACGCCGGGCTCGGTGCCTCAGACGGGGCAGTCACTGCGGCAGCAGGTTAAATCTGCCGCCACGTTGCCCGCCACCACCAGAGGTTCCGCTGGCCCCCTCTGCTGCCTGGCTGCCTCGTCCAGGGGAACGAGGCAGCCTCTCCCACTTTCTCCTGTCTGAGATACTGACAGGCAGCGGGGGGGGCATGGCATGTGGGAGAGGCGGGGCCTCTGCCTCTCCCTCACTCTGTGGCCCCCCTCTGCTGCCTGTCAGTGGAGATGTGGTCAGGGCCCTGTGCTCGGGGTCCCCACAGGAGTAGCCGCCCCGCAGTAGGACCAGCCCCAAACAGCCATGCAAGGACATCATAACAGAGCTGAGTAGAGTAATGAGCAGAGACATGCAATAGACATGAGCAGAGTTTATTCCTCTCAGTAGTTAAGAAGCTTGACAACGAAGCAGCAAAGCACCATGGGATGTTTCAGTCCTCTGTGTTAGTCTAAACCTGTATTAACCATGAACACTGTTATCCCGGATTTAAGGCCGATTTTAGATGTGCAGCTGTGATCAGGCACAGGACCGGCAAAACAGCCGCGGTGCTGTTTTAGACGAACCGGAAGCGGAAGTTGTGCGCGTGATCCAGGGCCGCGCATTCTTTGCCGAGCGCGAGCGAACCACCCTGATTTCTCTGGGGTGACATACGCGGCCGGAAAAGAATGCGCAGCGCCGGATCACGCACACAACTTCCGCTTTCGGTTCGTCTAAAACAGCGCCGCGGCTGTTTCGCCGCTCCCGTGCCTGATCCAGCTGCACGTCTAAAAGCGGCCTAAGATTATTCCAAGTTGTAAATGTCAGTGGGATCAGGGGTTAAGAATCCGGGATTTTAAATACAGGTTAGTATCCGAGTAAAAACACACAGAAAAATGGCAGAAGGCACAGATTCTAGTCCTGTGTCTACAGTTTTCATTCTTTAGGTCTCCCTTGTAAAGTTTCCTACAGCAGCAGTTTATTGGTATTAAGTATTTATATAGTTCCAGCAGTGTACCTGGCACTAAAAACAATCAGTAATTAGAGACAGATCCCTGCCCTGAGGGGCTTACAATCTAGAATAGACAAGGGGAAGGAGAACATAGGAAGGGACAAGGATACATTCATGAAGTTGAGAAGTGGCAGGATGATGTACTTAGCTTAATTACGTGTGGGAAGAGGGCCCTGAATGAAAGGACAGTAGAAGGTGCATCAGTGAACATCATAGTAGTATGATATTATTCATATTTCCATATCACCATCAATAGGATAGCTAATGACCAGGACCAGATTAACACATAGGCAATCTGTGCACGTGTTTAGGGCCAAAAATCATAGTGTGGGAGGGCCCCAAATGAGCCCCTATTACCACTCCCCAAAATTGTCTGCTCAGCACAGCCCATGCTGGATTTGGAGTCCCAGGATAACTCCCATGTGCTATAGCAGCATTAGAAGTATGGCTGGGTAGCTAAGCTTTGGGGCAACCATGCAAAGCATCCCAGTTTTCATTCCATACTGGGTGTTTTTGGATGGATGGGGAGCCTGCCAGAGCCCGGAGATAGTCCGGGAGCCCACAGCTGTGGCCACCCATTACCAGTTCCTCAGTGGTGTTTGTGGGCTGCCTGCACTAAGCACCCCCCACACCCCCATAGAGTTTGCAGGTGCTCACCCAATGCTCTAGGCTGGCTGGCGCCTGTGACTCCATGGTGCTGAATGGGGCAACAGACAGATGGGTGTGGAGCTGCACCATGGGTTCACCCATCAGTTGGGCAGCAGCACCACATTCGGTCATTGCCCCGGTTTTGGCCAGCCCACTTCATGCATCGTGCCGTGGATGTTGTGGAGCACACTGTGCTGGGCTCTGCTTTGCACATCCGGCAGGTGCCCTTTAGATGGACCAGTCAACCTGGGGTTGTTGGGGGCATCCATAGTGACCCTTGGAGCTGCTGTCTGCCTGTCTGCTTACACCCACTGTATCCTTACGTCACCTCTGGGTTAGCTTATTTTTAAAGTGAGGGAGTAATTCCTAGGTTCTTGCATCATAGAGCAGGGGGTTGATTCAGAAAGCAGACGTTTTGAGAAACCACAGTCAGTGAATGTGAGATTCAATTCAAACTCATGCTCTTGCTTATGGAATGTTCTCCAAGGTGACAGGAGCTCCATGGCTGGAAGATGTTGGCTAGCCAACAGCTGCACACACTGGGCAGGTGTGTGTGTGTGTGTGTGTGTGTGTGTGTGTGTGTGTGTGTGTGTGTCAGACAGAGACAAATGTGGGGATGAGAGACAAATACGTCTGTGATGCTATAGGCAAAGGGTATCCTGCGTTGGAGCAGGGGGTTGGACTAGATGACACTTGAGACAGCTTCTAATTCTAGGATTCTCTGCCCTTAATGCCAAGCACAAGGGTGTGCTAGCTTTCCCTACGCCAGCAGTGGGGCTAAGTTCCTTCCATCGAGATTCCCCCTTTGTGTCTGATTTCTGAGGACAGAACCCCCATCTTCATCATAGCAAAGCAACTGGCCACCTGCTCTGTCCATTACCCCCTGATGTTCTGATGTGGTCTCACTGAGTCTGGAGCAGAAATTAGGAATGGCATGGACTGGCTGAACCCCTGCCAAAGCCCATGAAAGGGAACTGGGAAAGCTGGAGCCAGCTAAAGACCTTACGGGGCACAGTGCATCCCCTTCTTCCACACCCTGGTAAAATTTCATTCCTGCAGCAGCAGGACGCAGGTTCTTTAATGAAACTGTGCAGAACAGCAGAGAGGGGTGGGGTATTTTATTCCACCCTGTACTGAAGAGTCCAAGGCAGGGAACATGGTGAGAGAGCCCCCTGAATGCTCTCAAAAGTGTGTGTTTGTGGGAAGGTGCCTGTGTCTGAGCCCTGATGCCATATGCTGCTCCTATGGCTCCTACCAGGGCTGGTGCTTCTGGGGTAGAGAAGGCATTTATGCCAGAGAGGGAGGGGGTTCCACTGCTGTAGCTACTGTGTGCTGCTTTTGGCCCTGGCACAGCTAATTTTGTGTCCCTTGCCTCTCCACCCCCTGATTGGTCCTGCCTTCCCTAGAGCTGGTCCTGGCTTGGGCTGTTGCTGTCACTGACCAGCTATTTGGTGACAAAGCCACTGAGAAATGGCTGTAGCAGCCCCTTTTTGTCCTCCCACCTGCCAGCAGCCACAGCTTTCTTCCTGGTGGGGAGTGGAGAGAGACAGGGAATGAGGCTGGAGCAGCTACGACTATAAGCAGGGTGGTGCTGCTGGCCACCACCCAGCAACAAGAGTGTTTTGCCACCAAACAGCTGGTTGGTCGCATCAGAAGCATCAACCCATCCGACTTTATCCAGCTCTGGGTGGGGCAGCAGGAGAAGGTGCTAGGGTTGAGCTCCAGTGCTAGATCCAGAGAAGCTGGGGTGCTGTGTGAAATACTGGTGAGTGAGCTGTCTTTTAACATAGGAGTGGTTGACGGACACACCTGGACTTGCCCGTTAGAAAAAGGAAAAGGAAACTATAATTCAATTTTGAGGTTCTGTTAAATATAACATCCCTTCAGAGGCTGGGGCTCCCTGAATTGTAAGCCGTAGGTCTTCTTAGCTCATATTATGTATATCATCATATGTTGTTGTTTCTAGTTTATCCATGGGCCCCATGTGTAGGGGCTTCCTCTTGGATCTCCTTGGGCCCTCCATAGGCCGCGGATTCCTGCGTTTGATGCCATGTGAGACCATATTTTACACCAGTGCTCCTCACACTTTTTGTCACTTCAAGTTTATTCATGGAGACCATGTATTGAGGGTCCTGCAACACAAGGGCTCCTGTGCAGTTGGACACACAGCACTATTCTGGCTCTGGCATGAAAAGAGGTGCTAGGGCTGAGCAGAGCCATAACTAGCCTATGGCCAGCATGCTGTAGAGAGCTAGCTAGCGTGGGGTAGTGGTTAAAAGTGCCATGTTTGGACTAGGAGGAGCACAGGAGGTAGAAGAAGGCCTCTGGTTCAAGTCTCACCTTAGCCATGAACTCCCTGGGTGACCTTCGGCCAGTCACAGGACTCTTAGCCTAGCCTACCCTACCTCAAGTGGTTGTTGTGAAGATTGAGACTTGAGTTAGTTATTACAGTTAATATGTTAAAGAATTGTAAGCCATACTGAGCCTAAGGGATAGGATAAAAAAAATCTAAATAAATTTAGATGAGGGGCACCAACCGTGCACCATGGCTGTCCCCACCCACCCATTAGTATTGGCTAAGCACTCCAGAAGCAGCAGTGAAGGGAGTCTGGGAAGGCAGCTGCAGTGCAACAGACACACAGCTGGTGATTCAGCTGCCCTGGGGCATGGTTGGTTGGTACCCTTCATGTAAATGCACCACCACATTGACCATAGGCTAGTTATGGCTCTGGAGCTAAACCCTGGCACCAATTAAGCTGTGCTGGAGGATATTACTATTTCCCTTTCTCTGAAATTCAGTGCATGCTGATATGTGAGACACCTAGATACTGTGGTGATGGGACTTGGAGCTGGATAAGAGGTCAGAAAGAAGTAACTAACACAAGGGAATCTGAACTTGCATAACTATGAGTGGGCATGTTCTCTGCCATGGGAGGGAATCAGTTGCTGAAGGCTAGGTTGTGTCTCTGGACAAAGTGACCTCTGCTATGCACAGCCTGCTGCTAGGAATGTAGCATCTGTGGGCAGGGGAGCTGCGTGCTGGAGTTGAGAGACCCTGGGAGGGGAAGGAGGGTCTAAGTCTGAGACAGAAGCTGCTCAGGGGCTTGGCTATTCTGTCCCTGGCCAGGCTGTGGAGACACAAAGTGTTAAAGATGTGTGGAGGAGCCAGACCTCCAGGTGTCTTGGGAGCAGGAAGGGGAATGGAAGGGCATTTTAATTAAAGTGTCTCAGCAGAGAATTCTTTACTTTACTTCACAGAAAATTTGTAACCCACACCCTCTTGCACATTGGCAACCCGGGGCAGCATACATCATGAAACATAGTAAAATATAACAATAAAATCATGAAAATACGATACATCATATATATATATATATATAGAGAGAGAGAGAGAGAGAGATATGAATAAAATGGACATATAATGTAAAATCTATAATAGCGGCTGTGACGAAGAAACATAAGGCCACACAGGAGAGATACTGAACTGTAGGTCTAGCATATATGTAAAGCTAAAGGTTAAACATGGATGTAATGTTGAGAACTGCAAACTCGCTTCATGTAATCATGTAGTGCAAACTGACAGTTGGGAAATCTCTCCAGGAAATAGAGAGAGATAAAGGATGTTTTCAGAGGAGACACCAGACAGAAAGTCATTCAGGTGCAAATTAAGTTTGCCTGGGTGCCTACCTGCTGGCTTTGCCTACGTGCAGAGAGGCATGACCTCTCCAGCTTCCCGCAAGGCAGGAAGGGAAACAAAGACTCTGAAATGCTGTTTAAGCCAACAGACAAGACAAAGAGGAGGACCATCTTCTGCTATCTCTTGGAGCGAGAGCTCATCTCATCTGCATCTTGCATGTCAGCAAGCGAGTCTACTGGAAGACATGCGGTGAGAGGAAGAACTTCACTTTCTACCAGCTAAGAGATCAGTGCCCAGTCATTCACATCACTGACTCAGAATAACCTCAAGTATGGGCTTTCTGTAGGGTAAGATTTATATAGGGATTCACCCAGTATAGAATAGGAATGCGTTATAATACTTTTCATTTCTTTAGCCACTCTGTATCAAATTATCTTGGCTTATGTAATCAATAAACTTTCTTCTTATCTTTATTAAGAAGTGTCTGTGGTCTAACATTGGGAACACAAGCAAGTAACTTGAGCTTGCAAGCTCTTGCAAACCCAGAGAGAGAGTGTGGTAATGGGAAGCTTTCTGGGAGTTTGGGGTGGCAAAAGGATTCTCCCCTTTGCAGGACTGGACCAGCCAGAGAGAGAACTGGTTCAGATGGGCTGCAAGTGAGGAAAATTGAGTCACCCAACCCAGGAAAGTGGGGTGTTGGACACTCAAACCCGTGACAGCGGCTAACAAACACCCCCCAACCCTACCCACACCCCTCCTCGAAGGCCCAGCGGAACAACCAGGTCTTATAGCACCTATGGAAAGAGGGGAGATCTGGGGAAAGGCGGGCATCCGACAGGAATGAGTTCCACAGCCGAAATGCGGCCACCGAGAACATCCTCCCTACCGTTGCCACCTGGTGTACCCGGGGGACCTCAAGTTGGGTGCCCCCGGCCGACCACAGGGGCTGCGAAATGACCCAGGGCTTGAGGCAATCTCACAGGTAACCAGGACCCAAACTGTTTAGGGCTTTATAAGTCATAACCAACACCTTGAATTGGGCCCGGAAGACAATAGGCAGCCAGTGCAGCGTCCGGAGCACCGGTGTGATGTGCTCGCAGCGACCCGTCCTCGTTAGGTGGCAGGCCGCCGCATTCTGCACCAGCTCCAGTCTCCGGACCGTCATCATGGGTAGCCCAACGTAGCATGCGTTACAGTAATCCAGTCGGGAGGTAATGAAAGCATGGATGATGGTAGCCAGATCCGAGTCCAAGACATACGGCCGAAGCGGTTGCACCAGATGTAGTTGGCGAAATGCTCCTCTAGCCACAGCCTCCACCTGACAATCCAGGCGGAGCTGCGGGTTGAGGATCATCCCCAGACTACGGACCTGAGTGGCCAGGTGGGGCAAACCCCCCAATGATGGGAGCCACCACCCCCTGCCAATTTATTTATTTTGCATTGCAGGAGGGGGCGGGATATAAGTCTGAAAATTTTTTTTAAAAAATAAATAAATAAAAAATCTTGTCAGGATTCAGCCTCAGACGGTTCACCCTCATCCAGTCCCCTACAGCTGTCAAGCACTGGGTAAGCACTGAGACTGCCGGGACTGGGTCTCCCGAAAATGAGAGGTAAAGTTGTGTATCGTCGGCGTACTGATGACATCATACGCCGAACCTTCTCACGCCCTCACCCAGCGGTTGCATATACACATTGAACAGGAGAGGGGACAGAACAGAACCCTGCGGGACTCCACACACTAGATTCTGGGGATACGATGTACATTCACCAAGAACCACGCGCTGTGTTCTCCCTGCCAGGAATGAGCGGAACCATTCAAGAACAATTCCGCTCACCCCGGCCTGGTGCCGCAGCCTCGCCACCAACATCCCATGGTCAACGGTATCAAATGTCACCGACAGATCCAATAAAATCAAAATTGAGGATCTGCCCTGATCTAATTCATGGCACAGGTCGTCGACCAAGGCCACAAGTGCAGTCTCCGTGCCAAACCCGGGACGAAAGCCAGACTGCAAGGGATCAAGAAAACTGACCCGGTCCAGATGCCCCTGCAGTTGCCGCACCACCACCTGCTAGACTGGCCGATAACTGGCCGGGGAGTCAATGTTCAAAGATGGCTTCTTGAGCAGGGGCTGCACCACCGCCTCTTTAAGACGGCTTGGCACCCTGTCCTCCCTAAGGGAGGACAGGGTGCCAAGGACAGGGAGGACAGGGTGAACCGACCCTGCACCTTTCCGGGGGCAGACATGTGCTAGAAGACTCGTCTGGAGGAGGTAATGATCTGTCCCCGCCAGCCACAGCCCTAACGTCTCCCAGCTGGCTTTCACCAGCCAGGATGGGCATGGATCTAATTCACAGCAGGTGGCACGGACACCCCCAAGCACATCCACCGCATCAGCGGACGACACCCACAACAGACAAGACGGGGCTTCCCGTACCTCCGATACCTCCACTGTAGTAAATGCAGCATCAAGTTCGTGGTGAATTTGAGCGATTTTATCCGGAAAAAAATCAGCAAACATGTCACAGCAGGCACTGGAAGATTCCAGTTCCAGGCGGAGAGAGGCCGGACTGACCAGCCTCTGCACCACCTGGAAAAGCTCTGCTGAACGTGATTTAGCAGACGCAGTGAGGGCAGCAAAGAACTCCTTCTTTGCTGCCCGCACCACCACAGCATAAGCTCTTAAACTAGCTTTATGCTGCAATAGGTCAGCTTCAGTGCGAGTCTGGCGCCACCGGCGCTCTAACCGCCATCCATCCTGCTTCATCTGGCACAGGTCCTCCATAAACCATGGCAACCTCCGCCGTCGCCTCTCTGGAAGCAGACGCTTGGAAGCCATTCGGTCGATAGCCTCAGCCAACAAATTATTCCAGAAGGCAATGAGGTCATCGAGTGACCGATTATCAAGATTGGATGGCATCTCCCCTAAAGCATTCTGGAACCGCTAAGGTTCCATAAGTCTCTGGGGGCGGACCCAATGAACCGACCCTGCACCTTTCCGGGGGCAGACATGTGCTAGAAGACTCGTCTGGAGGAGGTAATGATCTGTCCATGACAGGGGTAAAACCAGTACATCCCCCACCACTGGATTCCCCGCCTCAAGGCCAGTGCAGAACATCAAGTCAAGGGTATGTCCCCCCTTATGTGTCAGGCCCTTAACTCTCTGAGACAGTCCCATGGTTGTCATGGCATCCATGAACTCACGCTCTGCTCCCCCTAAACTGCATCAGTGTGAATACTGAAATCCCCCAGGACCAAGGTCTTTGGGGACCACAAGACCACCTCCGATACCAGTTCCACTAGAGCGTGTAGGGATGCTGCGGTACAGGTATGTATACCAACAGCAGCCCCAATCTGTCTCCTGCCAAATCAATCACAAGGTGAACCCCCTCCATGCCCATGATGTTCTGCACCAGATACCGCCTCACAGACCAAGTATCCTTAAAAACAACGGCTACACCGCCTCCCTGCCCCTCTGATCTGGGCTGATGCTGCACAGAGTTAACCGACTGGAACAAGGTCAGCCAGTATCAGCCCTGACTCATTGTCAGGGCCCCGATTCTTCCGCGGAATTTTTTTTAAAATTCCGCGGGAGCCAGGGCCCAATTCTGCACCTCAGTGCGATTTACCATGCGGGGCAGGGGGGGGGGGGGCTTGGCTTGCCTCCTCCCCCCTCCCCCCGCACTGGTCAAACCTTCAGGGCTTCCCAGCTGCCGGGGTTTCCCCTCCCCAGCTGCCGGGGCTTGCTTGACTCCCTCCCCCCCCCTCCCTCCCTTTTAGAAAAGGAATTGCCTTACCAGTGATAGCAGCAGTAGCTGCTCCATCCAGCGCGCTCGTACTTCCTGGCCCCTCCCGATGGGGCCTCTCAGGGCGACGCAGCTGGATGACGTCATCCGGCTGCGTCACCCTGAGAGGCCCCATCGGGAGGGGCCAGGAAGTACGAGCGCGCTGGACGGAGCAGCTGTTGCTGCCATCACTGGTTAGATAATTAATTAACTTAACTGGGGGGGGGAGGCAAGCCCTGGCAACTGGGGAGGCTGGGGAGGGGAAGCCCCGAGGGTTTGTTCATTCCCCTTCCCCCGTAGAATCTCCTGCCCCACGTCCCCGCAGCGCAGGCTAGAAATTCTGCGCAGGGGTAAGCGGGGCAGGAGATTCTGCGGGGGGAGGGGAATTCCGCGGGAAATCTGCGAATCGCAGACCCGCGTTTCCCTCGGGGCCCTGCTCATTGTCCAGCCAGGTCTCTGTAATGCATACAAGGTCGGCCGACTGATCCAGGATCAATTCCCAAATCATTGTTGATTTATTAGCAATCAACCTCGCATTCAATAGCAACAGTTCCAGACCAGTTCAAGAAAACAAACCACAGGGCTGGCTCTGCCTTGGGCTCTGTGGGAACGTGGCTTGGGTTTTGAATTGAATTACTCCACAGGCCTCCCTGATGTAGCAATGGGCAGGAAGGACTGGTTGGACCAGGGATTGCTAAAGGGCTGTGAGGCATTTCAGAGTGGGGTCACTGGGTCTGGGCCAGCCCTGACTCTCATGTAGAAGCTGTTTGGAGGCTTGTGTAAGTGATGCCAGGGCAAACAGGTAGGCAAAGCATGTGTGGTACCTTAGCTGCAATCTCAGGAGGGAAGCCAAGAGCCAGCTGGGCCACGGAGGCAGCAGGCTCCTATCACTCCCAGAGGGTGGCCTTTTTCATAGCAGGGAGGAGGGACACTAATATGTGGGGCCTTGGGTTTGAAGAGGAGGGGATGCTCATTGCTTTACCTGCACTGGGGATGAACAGGAGGCCTTGCTTTAGGGCTGTCAAACTGGCATCGCTACCAGGGCGAAATTCATCTAAGGGGCATGAGGGTAGAGCAGTGAAGTCGAGCTCTGTAGCTGGGAGGCTGGTGCCGAATTCCTCCCTGCTCTTCTCCTCGGATGATGGTACAAACAGGGCACCCTCGTGGCTCTGCCTACTGTTCTCCTCCCCTGCACTCGCTCACTGTAGAGCTTAGCAGAGCATTCTGGAAAGCAGCTCACCAAGGGCTCAAGCATCATTGGGCACTGGAGTGAGATTATCAGACTCTTTCTGTTGTCGCCCATGGCTCAGGCTGAGCCTAGCTGAGCGTTTCTGCCAGAGGCTGCCCCCAGACCTCCTGCAGCACTCAAACCCACCCACTCTACCACTAAGCTGTAGCCAGGGCCCCGTGAATTCTCCACTGCTGCACTCATAGCCATTTTCACAGAATTTTCCATTTGGTCAAATGGTTGCAGAAATTGCCTCTGGCAGCGCAGAATTACAACCGGAGTGCAGAGCAATATGAGTAGCCAATAGCATGTTGGATCTATGAGCTAGCCAATGGGGTGCTCACACTACTTCCACTGTTAGCAGCTTGTATATGTTCCAGGTCCATGGGACCCTGGGCTACAGCTGCTGAAGAGAAGTAGACCCCCAAATAAAGAGAAGAGCCCCCCCCCCCTCTTCTCTCTTCCTGAAAGAAACAGAGTTGGAATGAACCTCGGGGCTCATCAAGGGCGGCCCATGTGGTATTTTGAGAGGTTTTCTTTAAGATATGAAATGTTCAAAATTGATAGAATGGAATACTGGGAAATAAAATATGCATACTTGATGGATTTAGTTAATCTGCATAATTTATTCTGTTTGCAGAATCTGGATTTTCTGATCACAGAATTTGGGTTTCCTGGTCGCAGAATTTTTTTTAAAAATTTCAAAATACACAAGGCCCTGACTGTGGTTAGGAATTTGAGTGGGATGAGTTAAATTGATCCCTTGCCCTTCAGCGATGGTGGGATCCTGTTTGTTGGAGTGGGAAACATTTCCTGTGAGCTGGGCTGGACTAAATGTGAATAAGTCTATTTCCATGGTCATACGTGGGAGCTGAACTGTTCCCATCATGTAGTACAAGCTCCAGGCTGCTGGAATTCACACTGTTGGTGTGGGAAGGAGGACTCTCTTGCTTTCCATTGAACAGCTGATCAGCAGGGAGTAGCAGTGCCCTATCCTCTTACACCACAAGCTCCAGCCCCAGCTGGGAAGAGACTGGCACTTGTCAGGCAGGCTGGGAGCATTCCAACACTTTCAGTCTTTAAATGCCTGGGATTGCATGTGGGATTGGGGCTATTGTTATTGGCAGGGGCCAGAATTACTTTTGTCAAGGTCTGAGATTTTAGTCATACACAGGGCTCTACTCTGGGCCTAGTGTAAACATGTCAGGTAGGTGACCCCCACTTCCTTCTCCCAGCCTGCACTGCTTAATGGCAGGAAGTAAACTTCTACGCCACCCCCAACTGTGTGGGCTACTGAGATGCCAAATTCAGAAAACAGACCAGGCTGTGAGAATACAGGGATGCAACAGACAGAGTGTCACAGTGATCAGACAGCAGCTGCTGCTGGGCCCACTAAGCAGCATCCCAGTCAATGATCAAAGTTTCAGCAACCAAAGACCTGTTTCCATTATTAGCTCACCTCTAAATCTGGTCCTGGGTCAGAACCTGCTGTCCAGGATGCCATCAGACATCAGGGGTGGCTTCAGGAGCAGCAGCAGAAACACTTTAAAAATGCAGACAGCAGCAATGTGTTCTAGGTCAGTGGGTCCCAAACTCTTTCAACCAGCATGGTCAGCCCTTCAAATTTTGCATGGGCCCGCATGTACCTGCCACAGCCAAACACTCACTGCAGGCTAGTTGTAGCTGCACAAGGCAGGCAACTTTTGTTCTAGGGACAGGAAGTGGTCCTCAGCTAGCCAGCCCATGTGCATTAGGGCCATCCCATGCATTGATTCATCCCTCTGGAAATACTGCGGCTCTCAGGGAGCAAACCCACTTTCTAATCTCAGGCAGCATGGCACAACAGAGCCAGGATACTAATGGGGAAACTGCTATCCGTTTAGCCCCCTTCTGTCCCACAGCAAATCATAATTTTGACTTTAATATAGTTCTGTAAACCAGCTGTGGATGACTTCCTGCCAGTGGTCTGTAATAGGTTGAAATGAGCAGCTAAATTGCTGCTCACGAGAAATTTTGCCATATCAGGAACCAGGATTGATTTCCCAACTGTTTCCCAATAATGCTGTGATTTCTCAGTTCTCGCAATACCATGAGATCCTGTCCCAATTTATCGACTTTCCACTTACTGTGTACCCCGTACCTATCATTTACCACTTGCTGTACTGCCGAGGGTACCATTTTACTTTGTTGTTTCTGCATTTCTGAGCCAATCACTGTGCCAATAACCCACCCCTTAACCTCCCCCAAGTGCTCCTTAACCACCACTCCAGTGCCTCCAATCTGAATTGTTGTTCTATGTTGTTCCCTTTGCTTTGATCAATCTGCAACTCGATTGCAGGTTAGTAAAGGAATCTGCGTACCAGCCAATAAGTGACATGGAAGTACAAGGGAAAAGAAGATGGAGTGCAGGAAATGGAGCATTGCATTGGTATTACCTCTCAGGACTTGAAATGGATGGCAAAGCGGTAATGGCAAAGTGGTTAATGGGATCCCAGTAAGCAGAAAGTCAGTAAATTGAGAAATAAAATGTTGGTCGACCAAGAGTTTCTCAATTTGATTGAGTTAGGCCTTTTTTACACGGACGCTGGGTGGGTGAGCACACCCGCCGAACCCCGAGCCGGGTGACGTCTACACGGACGGCGCCGTGAGGGGTTGTGGGACAGAAGGGGAGGGGCCAGCACACACCCATCGGCCAAACACCCACCCCAGGAAACACCGAGCAAACACCCGTGACATTTACACGGACACCCGAGACACCGAACGGCGGGGAAGCCCCGCCCAGCACAGCGACGGCACAACATGGCCGATGGAGGACAAACAAAGCCGCGACACGCAGCTCTGCCCATGAACCACGAGACCCTGTGCGGGTGGGGTAGGACGGAGCAGGGATGACAGGAGACACACAGTAGCAGACTCCAGCCAGCACCGTGACAGGGCCAGACAGCTGGGCGCCACGGACCCCCCACAAACCAGAACCCGCCCACACACAACTGTGAACACAACCACACAGGGAAGGGCTGCATGGCCAAGGAGGTGGGGGGCCCCCAGCGGGGAGGCAGGGTGGGAAGGGGCACAGGGGAGGGAGGCAGAAGCCCGATGCAGCAGGGGACCCCAATACACACGCACCCCAGCAGAGGACCTGCGCACACAATCCCAAGGCCCCCAGACAAGGAGCCGGGAACTGGACACATAGAGTCACCGTGGCAGGAACGGAAGCCACCAGGGAACATCAGGGGGAGGGGAGACCCAGACCACACCATCCAGCAGCAAACCCATCACAGGCATCCCCACACCAACAAGGGAACCGTGCGGCCAAGGGGGGTGGGGGGGGCATCGTAAACGCAGGGAGGGGCAGGGCACCAGGACAGCAGCCAAGGGGATGGACCCCCGGCTCACGGGACCGGATGGAAAGGGGTGGAACGAGACCGGGCCAGAGGGGGACAGAAGGAAACCAGGCCAGGCGGGAGAGTGGCCACAAACACCCCAGGCCAAGGAAACCAGGGTCACCCCCAAAGGATACGGCAGAGCTGCAGCACAAACACCAGGAATGGGAGGGGAACGTGGGATAACAAGTCCCTGGCAGGCAACAGTGCCACAACCGGAAGGGCTGCCCCACAGACTGTTGTTGTGGGGCTATGTGTGGGAGAAGGACCCGGTCAATGAGACCGGCGAAGGGGTGATGCTGGGGAAGCCATGTTTGGCCGAAGTACGGGGGGGGGGTACCTGCACCTGTGCGGGGGCGCCCTGACGGTACCCGGCTGCCATCCCTCCACCCGGGCCTGGAGGGGGTGCATTCCACCGGGGTTCTCTCTGCAGAAGCCCCACTGCCTCCCCAATGAGGTCAAGAGCACGTGCGGCGGTCCCCTCCAGCGCGACACGTCCCCTCGCCCTCTTGGCTCTGTCAAGCTGCATCTCACGGTAGAGGATGGCAGTCTGGCACCTGTCCCACAGGTGCTCGATGTGGGACCGGGTTAGCATGGCTGCCAATATGTCCTGGTCCCTCTCCCTCTCTGGACCTCCCTTGTGAGGGCGAGCTCCTCTGCGTGCACCTCAGCTAACCTTCTGGTTTCCTCCAGCAGTTCCCTGCCGAGGTTCTCTCTCCTCCATCTGTTCCAGGCCTGCATCTCCCGATTCCTCTCGGCGCTACTGGCAGCAGCTCCCTTCACCAGACTGGGGTGCTCATCTGTGGGAGGGATGGTAACAGGTTGGGATGCGAGTCCTTCCAAGTCTGTACTCTGTGCCCTTAGCCGTACATCCCTGTCACCCCGGGGGGTGTCCCACCCCTGTCTGTCCCTATGGTGTATGTTACTGGTCGGGTGGGGTCCCGGGGACCATTTCCCCTCTGTCCGACAACTGAGCTAGCCCCATCTGGGGGCGCATTCACCCAGGACCATGCTGTTACAACCACTCCCAGGGGCCTGTAACTCAGTCCCACCCCCCTTTGCGACACCCCCCCCCCCACACACACACACACACACACCGCATACTCCTCAGGGTCTGTTACCCTGTATGGCTCGGTAACCCCCAAGTCATGGTCACCGGCCCTTCCCTGTCACGCATGGGGGGCAGTTGGTTCTAGGGGCTGCCCCTGTGGCCGGCCTGTTAGCCCGTCACCCCGGTACCGGCCGGGACCCATCACTTGTGCGTTGTGACCTACCATCGTTGTCCTGGCGCACGGCTCTCGGGGGTGCCTCCGGTTCCTCCTCCACGACCTCCTCCTCGTGAACCTCCAGGGCACCTTGAGTTGTAATGGGAATGTGGATCCATCAGTCAATCCCTGGTGGCCGACTTCGGCTCCGGTCACTGTGGCCAGGGCCCGTCCTCCCTCCCCCCCAGGCCCGTCGCCCCCCTCCCGGGCCCTGGTTGCATTCCTACCTGGATTGTCTTCCTCCGCTTCTTGGGAGGCGTCCCGGGTCTTCGTCCACTCTGCGTGCACCCCCCTTCCCCACGGGCTGGCGCCCTGTGGGTTTTGTGAGCGCACACGGAGGGCGATGTTCGAATGAGCGAGTTCCCGGGGCATCTCCTCCCCCTGTGTGATGGGGCTGTCCCCTCCCGCAACCTGCCTTGCCTTTCCAGGGGCAGCGGCCTCCCCCTGGTCTGGGGGGTCGGACAGGGGTGTGTGAGCGCCCTCCACCTGCCCCTGGCGAAAGCAGTGCCGTGTAAGTGGGAGGCGACTATATCCCCGTCCATGCAGAGGAACCAGTCCAGCTCATCCTGGAACTCCATTGTACGCATGGCACGGCCAGACTTGAGATTGTTGTCCTTGATATGTTTATATCCGGACCTCAAGTTCTTTGCCTGCTGCATGCACTGAGTGACATCCCTATTGTACCCCTGCTGCTGCATCTCCTGGGGGATGGCTTCATAGACCTGTTTGGTCTTGTAGCTGCGCACCAGGTCGTGCTGGACCTTTTTGGGCCCCCACATGCGTATGAAGTCCCTGGTCTCCTGCCTCGACCAGGGCTCCCCCTTTTGGGTACCGCTTGTGGGGGGCTTGGCGGCTTGGGGCCCGCCCGGTAGCTGTGGTGACAGCGGAGCTGGTCGTCTCCTGTTGGGGGTATTGTAGAGGGGTTAGCATCTGTCCCACAGCCCCCCTGTGCTCCCTTGTAGGGGGCTCTCTCCCTACTCCCCCCAGGAGGCATGGGTGCCTTACCTGGCTGTCACGGAGGCCCTCCTCAGCTGTCTCCCCAGTGGTGCGTTGCTCCTGTGTCTGGGTGCTGTCCTGGGGGTGAGGGTGGAAACTTCTAGCTGTCAGCTGCCTGCCTTGTGCTCCCAGGTTGTTTTCTGCTGTTGGCATGGGGACCCCCCTTCCTGGGTTCTTGGGGTCCCCTCGCACATACCTCGCTGTCGCTTGCACTCCATTCCCCGTGCCCTGTGACTGTGCTGGAGTGGGGGGCTGCGGTCGGCGCGGGCGCCACGGTCTGTCCTCGGCCCTGTGGCAGGATGGGTGTGCTGTGTTTAGCGGTCCTTCCCACTTCCCCCCCCCGGTCCGTGGGGCCGGCCCCCCTCCCCTGGGTGCCCCCCCCCCCCCCCT